>JAOTON010000348.1:0-393246 GCA_034440635.1 Lepas anatifera
ATCAGTACGAGGGTGGGGCTAAGGAGCTCGAGCATAAGCGGAGCCAGGATATCAGTACGGGGGTAGAGGCTAAGGAGTTTGAGCATGGGCGGATCCAGCATATCGGTACGGGGATTGGGCTAAGGAAATCCAGCATAGGCGGATCCAGGACATCTGTACGGAGGTGAGGCTAAGGAGCTCGAGCCTAGGCGGATCCAGGACATCAGTATGGGTGTCGGGCTAAGGAGCTCGAGCAGAGGCGGATCCAGGACATCAGTACGGGGCTGGGGTAAGAGGCTCGAGTATAACATGATCAAAGACATCAGTACGGGGTGGGGCTAAGGAGCTCGAGCATAAGCGGATCCAGGACATCAAGGGGCTAAAGAGTTAAAACATAAGCGGATCCAGGACATCAGTACGGGGGTGGGGCTAAGGAGCTCGAGCATAAGCGGATTCAGGACATCAGTACGTGGGTGGGGCTCGGGAGCTCGAGCATAGGCGGATCCAGGACATCAGTAGGGGTAGTGGCTAAGGATTTCAAGCATAGGCGGATCCAGGGGCAGTATAGAGGTGGGGCTACGGAGTTCGAGCATAGGCAGATCCAGGACATATGTAAGGGGGTGGGCTAAGGAGCTGGAGCATAGGCGGATCCAGGACATCAGTTCGGTGGTGGGGCTGAGGTCTCGAGCTGGGGCATAATTCTCGGTAACAAATAGGCTGAATTGGGTGAAAATCTGCAGGTATAGGTTAAATACCGTCGGAAAACCCATCATATTTTATATCGTATCTCCTTTCTTCTCGTCATGCCCAGTCTTTGCTTAACAAAACAAACATTATGCGTGTGTTTATTTCTTTGATGATATGAACAGAGGGCAGGCGTGGTGCAGTATGCAGAGACATGCTAATTTAGGAAAACATGGGCCTAGACAGGGGATTGAATGGAGCCATAATGAGAACACAAAACCTAAAACTCCAGCATTGCGTTGTTATAAGTATCAAACTGCTGAAAAAACTCGCCTGTCAATCGAACTGTTTGGCTAACGTACATTGTCACCGGCTTCTCCTGCGCCAGAGCGGCACCTGCCGAGGCCGCAGGCCGAGGTTGTGTTGTTGTTGTTGTCTGTTCTGAGCGCTGGTATCAGAGACTTAAAACTTTTGTGGATAGAAGGCACTTCCAAATGAATAAGCACCACGGTTGTCAATTTTCAAAATTTTCAAAATTTTGCCCAGAATTTTGCATTATGTGATTTTTAACTTTTATTTTTCTATTTTTGCTAATTCATCTACAGTCTTCAAACTTGCACCCCTTTTACATCAGGGAAATTTGTAGTTCACACAAAAAGTTGGAAAGAAAAATTTTTGAATTTAAGGCTCTAAATTAGCTTTTTAAACTTTGCACCCTAAATTTGGCATAAAACTCATGGTCTAAACTACAGGCTCGAAATATCTGAAGCTACAGCAGTTCAGGTTCTGAGTCAAATACCAACTTAAAAGGCCGGTTTGTGCAGTACTGCACAAACACAGAAACAAAACAAAAACGGAAATTTAAGGGTCCCTTTTGGCCCATTCCGTGAAGGTCTGCATTTCCCAAAATATCATTCAAACCCTTATATCTTCCGATCTAATGAATAAAAATTAGTTCGCATTTCAGATAATAAAAGAGAATAGCCTCCTTTATGATATATTTAGAGATAAAAACTTTCAGACTGAAACTTTTTATTTTAGAGGCAAAAATAAAATATAAGTTTTTAAAATTTTTATTCCAGCCCCCTGGTTTCCAGACCATGATAGCTACGGTATTGAACTTAACACGGCTGGATAGAAAACTTCATTGCCGTCATTTTTCTCACTCATACCCCACACTTATCTCTTACGGCTTCGGCGCTAACAGCCGTAAAATACATTTCAAAGTGGTAATTTTATCGGTTCATTTTTGCTTCACACCGGGGTTTAGGGTGTTTAGAGTCATTGGAGGAAATGAAATTTTGCATGCAGCTAGGTAAGAGACATATGTCGACATTCCACCTGCATAGATATCAATGAAACACCAAGTTACCTTTACTAACATGCCGTTTCTCCACGCATCGTTGTAGCACATCACCACGCGTCACCTCTGCGTCCACGCCGCGGCAACGCTGGCGATCGGAGCGGCCGTTTCTGTTTACCTTTATGTGGTTATGGTCTGGTAAAAAAGTACCCAATACTACCCATAATGCATCACAAGTAATTAGAGTACCGTAAAAGTCCGAGTTTACAATAAGAGTACTATGTTTCTGTTTTTGGACCATGGGTGGATCCAGGGAATAAGTAGGCTAGGTGCCCCCCCACCTTTCTCCCCCATCCCCCTCCCCCAACCCCCAATCGACCATCGGCACCCTCTGAAATTGTAAAGACACGCCTCTCAAGGTCGATGACGCTCCCTGAAATGTCGCTTCCCATACGCGGATCCAGGATTGCCTATCGGGGGCGAGGTGGAAGGGGAAACTTCCTGGTGGGCGCTATCTACACCAGGGACGCCACTTTTGGCCGTAAAACCTATCAAGTAGGCACTAAATCCTATCAGTGGGCCCCGATACCTGCATCTCGGGGAAAACGACATTTCAGGGGGTGCCAACGAACTTTCCAGGGGTTTCCGGGACAATTTCAGGGGGCGCTAAGATTCTATGGGGGCACCTGTCCCCTTTCCCCCTTGGATCCGCCTATGTCGTTTCGGGGGGGGCACGGAGGTGGGGTCGTTACGGGTGTGGGGGGTAAGGAGCTCGAGCATAAGCGGATCCAGAACATCAGCACGGGGGTAGGGGCTAAAGAGTTCGAGCATAGGCGGATCCAGGACATCAGTACGAGGGTGGGGCTAGGGAGTTAGAGCATAGGCAGATCCAGGACATCAATACGAGGGTGGGGCTAGGGAGTTAGAGCATAGGCGGATCCAGGACATTAGTAAGGGGATGGGGCTAAGAAGCTCGAGCATTAGCGGATTCAGGACATCAGTACGGGGTGGGACTCGGGAGTTCCAGCATAGGCGGATCCAGGACATCAGTAGGGGGTAGGGGCTAAGGAGTTCGAGCATAGGCGGATCCAGGGCAGTACGGAGGTGGGGCTACGGAGTTCGAACATAGGCGGATCCAGGATATTAGTACAGGGATGGGGCTAAAGAGCTCGAGCATAGGCGGATCCAGGACATCGGTGCGGGGGTTGGGCTCCGGAGCTCGAGTAAAGGTTGCATTAGTCTGCCATCTTTTAAGAAGACTGTTCGTGATTTTATTACGCGTACCTGATTTTGTATTGTTGACTGTGACCTTTGTACGGCTTGTATGACGATGGTTCCTGAATTGCCCTATTTAGAGGGGAGCAACCAGATAACGTGTAATAAATAAAATAAAATAAATAAATAAATAAAGGCGGATCCAGGACATCAGTACGGGGTGGGGCTAAAGAGATGGAGCATAAGCGGATCCAGGACATCAGTACGGGGGTAGAGGCTAAGGAGTTCGAGCATAGGCGGATCCAGGATATTAGTACGGGGATGGGGCTAAAGAGCTCCAGCATAGGCGGATATAGGACATCAGTTCGGGGGGTGGGGCTAAGGAGCTCGAGCATAGGCGGATCCAGGAGATCTGTACGGGGGTGGGGCTAAGGAGCTCGAGCATAGGCGGATCCAGGACATCAGTATGTGTGTGGGGCTAAGGAGCTCGAGCAGAGGCGGATCCAAGACATCAGTACGGTGGTGGGGCTAATGGGCTCGAGTATAGGCGGATCAAGGACATCAGTACGGGGGTGGGGCTAATGAGCTCGAGCATAAGCGGATCCAGGACATCAGCACAGGGGTGGGGCTAAGGAGCTGGAGCATAGGCGGATCCAGGACATAAGTATGGGTGTGGGGCTAAGGAGGTCGAGCAGAGGCGGATCCAGGACATCAGTACGGGGGTGGGGCTAAGGAGCTCAAGCAGAGGCGGATCCAGGACATCAGTACGGGGGTGGGGCTTAGGAGATCCAGCATAGGCGGATCCAGGACATCTGTACGGGGGGTGGGGCTAAGGAGCTGGAGCATAGGCGGATCCAGGACATAAGTATGGGTGTGGGGCTAAGGAGCTCGAGCAGAGGCGGATCCAGGACATCAGTACGGGGTTGGGGCTAAGGGGCTCGAGTATAGGCGGATCAAGGACATCAGTACGGGGGTGGGACTAAGGAGCTCGAGCATAAGCGGATCTAGGACATCAGCACGGAGGTAGGGGCTAAAGAGTTCGAGCATAGGCAGATCCAGGACATCAGTACGGGGGTGGGGCTAAGGAGCTCGAGCAGAAGCGGATTCAGGACATCAGTACGGGGGTGGGGCTCGAGAGCTCGAGCATAGGCGAATCCAGGACATCAGTAGAGGGTGGGGGGCTGAGCATAGGCGGTTCCAGGGCAATACAGAGGTGGGGCTACGGAGTTCGAGCATAGGCAGATCCAGGACATCAGTAAGGGGTGGGGTAAGGAGCTCGAGCATAGGCGGATCCAGGACATCAGTACGGTTGGTCTCGAGCTGGGGCATAACTCGGTAACAATTAGGCCGAATTGGGTGAAAATCTGGAGGTATAGGTGAAATACCGTCGGAAAACCCATCATATTTTATATTGTATCTCTTTTCTTCTGGTCATGCCCAGTCTTTGCTAAACAAAACAAACATTAAACGTGTGTTTATTTATGTGAAGACATGAACAGAGGGCAAGCGTGGTGCAGTATGCAGAGACATGCTAATTTAGGAAAACATGGGCCTAGACAGGGGATTGAATGGAGCCATAAAGAGAAAACAAAACCTAAAACTCCAACATTGCGTTGTTATGAGTTTCAAACTGCTGAAAACACTCGCCTGTCAATCGAACTGTTTGGCTAACGTACATTGTCACCGGCTTCTCCTGCGCCGGAGCGGCACCTGCCGAGGCCGCAGGTCGAGGTTTATATGTAGTGATGCAATGTTGTGTCCTCTAACCAGCCGTGAAAAAATTAGCTCGGCATCAGTTGTCCCAGGGGAGATATATCACTTTTTGTGCGGCAATGTAGTCCAAGTAGCGCGGTGAGGCCGGCGGCTACGGCGGCCGTCGGCTCATGTTGCGCGGCAAATTGAGTAAGGACGGCTGACAGGGCGCCGTGGTCGAGTCGTGACAGGGGAAGGCGGAGTTGCAAGACGCTGGGCAGAGAGTCAATCTGTGCAAAAACCGATTTTAACACGCGCACTGAGGATGAGGGAATATCAGAGAAGAGTCACCCATTTGTTCATGGAGAGCTCAAAACTACGACCAGAAGGACGCTGTTAAAAAACTAAAGAGATTTACAGGAATGTTTTCGTGCTACCATGAGTCTGGTCGTCGATCAGCCAAAGGCGGGAGGGGGGGCAACGGCACAGCTAATGAAGGAAACACAACCCGTGGTTTTTCGGGAACCTCCGACAGTTTAGCGAGGCTACTGGGTAAGCCTGGATCTGCTACAAAGGTTTTCGCTAATATTAGGCGCACTATCATCATCAGGGGCGTAGCCAGGATTTCACTCGGGGTAGGGGGGGGTGGCGCCCCGAAAAGGGCCCCTGCGACAGCGCCAAAGGGGCCCTGATGGGGTAAAAGGGCCATGCTTGTTACAGAATCGTGTCCTTAGGGGGACCCTTTGGGCCCTCAGGGGCGGCTGTCCCTGCTCCCCCAAGCTACGCCCCTGATCATCATCATCAAGAATCGAAATTGAGAAGTATCCGGCCTACGCTCTAGAGACAGCGAGGCTGTTTGTAAACGTGTACCCATGGTACAGCATACCGGCAACCATACTTAAGGTGCAAATGCACGGGGAAGATGTTACTGAGAGCAGGGGCGTCGCCACCGGGGGGCCAGGGGGCCTGGCCCACACTTTTTGGTCAAAAATTTTCTGATCTCAGTCAAAATGGGAGAAAACCGGACATTCTTATAACCAGCCGCTGCAGAAGGCAACGAGGAGCCCAAATTCGAACAGTATTTGGTCCTTACGTGGAAAGTTTTTTGTCAGCGTCAGTTTGAAGTTTGGCTGCCCCCCCCCACTTCTTTTCCGGTGGTGACGCTTATGATTGAGAGCCTGAAAGTTTCCATAGGAGCATACATGGAGGAGGCCCAGGAGGCAAGGAATAGAGATCAACTTGCATTCAGGCAATATCATACCAGAAAGACATCCATAGTTGACAATCACTGATCAGTACCAGTACCTGCTGATCACCAATGACCTCGTGGGAACATGATCTCCGATGATATAAAATAAATCCAGAAGGCCCATGACAACGGAGGTTTCGAGCCCGGCAGTAACCCTCTTTATAAGCGGAAAGATAGTGGCACTAACCATTAATAATTCGATGGTGCGTGAGTGGGTACTTGGATATGAGACTGCTTCAAAAACCTAACTAGATTTCAACGATAATTCTCGGGGTTAATGGATAGCAGACTGGATAAAGGGACGCGGGATATTAAATAGGAGGGTTACACAAAGATGCAAGAGAGGTCACATGATTTAATGAACATTCCCTGTGAGTTTAATGTGTTGTCTGTTTCCGCATGTTTGTGCTCATTTTATGGGAAGAGTGACGGTAATCATTCCCTGGAATCACGCTTAACATTATTGTGTCAATAAATGCAGCTCCCGCACATGACCCTAGAAGTTTCGATATGGTTCGGTACTGGATTTAAAGATGTCAAATAGTGAAAGAGTGAATGTGTGCCATTATTTGTCATGTGGTACTTAATAGTTAAACCAGAGTGAAGGCTTAGCAAGACCTCTGACTTATGATGACCTTGAATATGTCGGATCGGTTTTCGAAATATTAGTTGTGTTTTTTTTCTTACATTTCAACCGTCACTGGACCCACCTTATCTGATTCTGTCTCATTGAGTGTCTGCAAAACTGGAAAGAACGAAATCGAATTCCGATATTTATAAACCTTGAAGAATAGTTTATCTGATATGACCTGGTGTAGATACCCAATGTTTTATGGCTGGATAATGAAGTTCAGAGCAACAGCTTTCATTTGAGCACAAAAAAGTATTGCTAATCAAACTATTTTTTTAGTTACGAGGTTTTGGCCTATTTTGAAGCCCAGTTGCCCCAGTGTGCCAGGGGCCCGGGAGTACGGGGGAGTCCCTGAGTCCGCCCGGAGAAGGAAATACCCTAACAGCAGACGAGCTCAACAAACACTTCGCCACTGTAGGATCCACCATTGCCGAGTCCTTTTCCACCGAAGTAGCACAGGGATTGAAACATCCGAGACCTCCAACTGTCTGCGCATCAGGTTTTAGCTTCAGACCCGTCACCCTTCCGGAGCTAAGTCGATGCTTGCGTGCGATGAGCTCGTCCCGCGCTGTAGGCATGGATGGAGTCCCTTGTTTGCGATAAAAAAGTGTTTTCCTGTAATCGGCCCCCACCTTCTGCGCCTTTTCAACTGCTCACTTATCACGAAAACATTCCCAAATGACTGGAAATTGGCGTCCATCGTGCCTATTTTTAAGTCTGGTGACCCTTCGACCATCGACAATGGCGACCATCGACCAAATTCACTCTTAAGCGTGCTCTCGAATACACTAGAAAAAGTTGTTTGCTCTCAGCTCAATGTTTACCTGCAAAGTGTCCATGTATTACAGCCAAGCCAATTCGGCTGCAGGCCGCAGCATTCGACAGAAGACGCTGTTCTCAGTGCAGTTCAATGTTTTGTCGACAACTCGGACAAAGGCAAATTATCCGCAGTAACTGCCATAGATATATCCAGGGCGTTCGACAGCGTAGATCATGATCTTCTTCTAACAAACTTGTCATGGTATGGCATAGAGACAGAATGGTTTGCCAGTTATTTCATCGGGCGTTCTCAAAAGGTTAGAGGTGGAAGTCTTATCCTTCCTGTAAAAAGCGGTGTGCCACAGGGTTCGATCTTGGGCCCTATCCTTTTCATCCTGTTTACTAACGACCTCCCTGGCTTTGTGACCCATGGGCTGCTCATCTCATATGCTGAGGACACCATGCACATCGAAAGCTCCCCTTCTGACAAGCAGAGTTTGCTATATGTTCAAATGCGCCTGGAACTTACAGCAAACAAGCTAAAGGTATGGTTTTCTGTAAACTCTTAAGCTCAATGCTAGCAAAACCGATTTTATGCTTCTTGGCTCCAAAAGCAACTTGAAAAAGCATCCGACTTCAAATTTGACTGTGACGGCACTATGCTAAAGACATCAAACAAACTAAAAGTTCTTGGCATTATGCTAGAACCCAGCCTGTCATGGGAGGCACAAATATCACGCGTGTGCTAGAAGTGTAATGCTATCCTCATCTCTATTTCAAGATTGAAAAATCACTTTACAAAAAACGCACTGGAAATCATCATTCAAGCATACGTATTCCCTCATATCTTGTATTGTTTATCTGTGTGGGGTGGAGCAGTCCACGGGTCACTTACACCGAATCCAAAAAATTCTAAATTTCGCTGCCCGAATCATCTGGTTCAAGAAAGCGTGACCATATAACCCCTGTCCTGAACTCCCTAGAATGGCCCAAGATCGAGACAGTACTAGCCGAGAGAGACGCTATAAAATTTTCAAAACATTAAAGCTTGATAGGTCTCCCGAAGAGATCAAAAAGCTTTTTCACAGCCGCAGCGAAGTCTTAACTAGAAAAACGCGTGTCTCGTCAAGAGGTGTGCTCCAGCTGCCGGCTCTTCGCCTTACCGTATCACAACGGTCGTTAAATTACCGGGGGGCAAAGATCTGGAATGAGTTGCCACCTGCCGCCGTAAACGCGCTATCACTAGCCAGCTTTAGCAAGGTGGTCAGAGAACAACCAGCTGTCAATCATTAATTATCGGTCTCTTGTCACCTCAACGTATGCGTATCTCGTGTCTTACTTTCTTGCCCGTATGCTCGTTAGTTGTGCTTTGAGTATGTGCATATTGTCAATCGATGCCTGAAAACCCAATTCTATTTGGATGGATTCGAATATACGAACGAACGAACAACGTTTGCAGCTCAGTGTGGTTTGCCCTATAGCCTCTTACATTCCACTGTAATACGTGTGTCATTGAGTAAAGTGCTAGTGAGCAGGGGCGTAGGAACGGTTTGAAAAGTGGGGGGCCAACCTTAGAGGGGGCCCACCTCAAGGGGCCCCCAGTCCATGGGGGCCCATAATTATAAAAAAATTAGTTAGCTCGTTTGGTGTCAATAAGGCACGCATGCACACTAGGATGCCAACGTATTGAAAATTGAGGAATTAAATTTTGCCCTATGATTTTGATTTGTACCTGTTATGATTTAATAAATCATAGTAAAACGCAAAAAACATTTTTTTTTTACCAAGGCCCTGTTCAAATACGAAATGTACAAAAGTGCAATGTAGGTACTTGATGGCCAGCTTTGTGATGCTGTGGAGGTGTGGGCGTGGTGATATAGTGGTTAGCAACCTTGCTTTCCACGCGACCAACCCGGGTTTAAGGCACGGCAGATTCCTTGTGCAAGGAGCAATTTGACTCCCAAGAAACCCCTCCCAACAGGGAAAGAGTTGGCGACAACATATAACCCTGGCATCGAAGGACGTCACGCCTTTTAATGGCTCAGGGACGACTGTTGCTCGGCATTTGATGCGGGGTCCGTATCCGATTCATGCTTTGTGTTGGGATTGATATGTGATGGAGTTTGATTGGGACCAGTTCTCGGGACTCATTTGGAAACACTCGGGTAGTAGGTGCCTTGGTTTTTTCACGAAGCGCTCCTCCTCCAGGGGCTTGCAGGCAGCGTACTTGCTGATATTTGCATATACGTTGCGGGGGCCCACCTCAAAAGGGGGGCAGTATCCCCTGACCCCCGGTTCCTATGCCTATGCCGCCCAGGGGCCGCAAAATTATCTCGGAGGGCTCCAAGGTCCAGACCATGGCTCAGGAACCTAGATCAGTCAGCTCAAGGGCCCAGACCAGTGCATTAGCCTCGGGACCAGCTTATCAAGGGACCCTACATAAGCACAGGACCCTCTAGAAGCTCATCACAGTGGAGCCCCAGATTCGCACAGGGTGCCAGATTAGCTTAGGGGCCCGGTTCAGCTCGAGGGTCCCCAGGTCGACTTATGTAGGGTCTCAAAACAGCTCAAGGGGGCTTGTTCAAGCTCACGGATCCCAGCTTAGCTCAATGACGCTAGAACAGTTCAGGGCCCCAGACCAGCTCAAGGCTCTTGTTCAGCACAGGCCAGCTCAGCTCAGGGGCCCAGATAGGCTGATATAGTGTCCCCTCTCATACCAGCTCAGGGGGCTCCATTCAAGCTCACGGCCCCCAGCTTAGCCCAGGGACCTTAGAAGATTTCAGGGCCCCCATACCAGATCAGGGGCCCTAGTTAAGCACAGGGGTACCCAGATTAGCTCAGGGCCCCAGCTAGGCTTAGGGTGTCCCAGGGTGTCTGATATAGAGTCTAAGATCACAGTGGCGTAGCCAGGATTCGGCCAAGGAGGGGTCCGACTACCGTCGGGGTCCCCAGACCGGTGGTCCCCTTAGTAACCGGGGCCCATCTCCTATATCTTTTGTATAGTATTTTAACATTCACACGAAGGAAATTTTGTTGTGTCTTTTTAAGCATTTATTCTTATTTTGTTTATAGCTTGATGTCTTCGATCCGACCAAATGTTGGTAAACTAAGGCCACCAAATATTAAGGATGGCCCATACCTTATATGGTAGCGTGGCTATAATAACAGCTTTGTGCCATATTTCGGGAAGTTCAATGTTGATGCGCGCATGATGTTACACCCGCGTCTACCTCAATTCACTCTGGTAATCAGACATGAAGTTATTGAAGGTCAGTCGTTTTGAGTACGTAGAAATTATCTTCTACGGGAAATGATTAGCAATTATTTCCCGGTGTCGAATCCATGAACTCTTTAATAAAGAAATTTCAAAAGAAACGGAAAAAACGAAAAAAATACAAAGGACATGTAGTGTGTCCCGAACGTTACATAACCTCTATTCCGTCGATAGATCCTGTTGAGATCCAGTTACTTTCTTATCCTTGCTATCTTGTAAACGAGCAAATTACCAAGACAAAAGGCGCCTGAGATATCTATCGCCTTGGATCTCTCTGTCATTGTTATTTTCAACCTTTCATGCCTATTTTTCCTTTGAGGATTATGCTCATCGATTTCTGTCATTACCCTTGTTTGTCTGGTTTCCTACGAAAATATTTGAAGGTTGTTTATTTCAGAATATTTAGGAATGTAGTTATTGGTGTTAAGCTAATAGACTAAAAATTGACTGAAGTGCCAAGTTCCCTGTTCGATTTGCTCTTATGGTAAAATTAGTTTAATTTTTGCCTTTCCTTCGATAATGGTGCCTGATGGACATGTTTCAATTTGTCTTTTTTAGTACGCAATAGGGGTAGATACATTTTTTTCGAGGCAAATGATTTTGAAAATTTTTATTCGAGCTCTGGGGCCACCTAAGACCAACACTTGGCGGCACTCACAAAGCTAATTTTCGGCCGCTCTCCTGATTAGATCTCAGGGAGTGTCTGAGACCGATTCACGGCGCCTCTTGATCAAAACTGGGGGCCCCTGAGAATCTCTCGGGGCTCCTGAGATTAGTTATTCGGCAGCACCTCTGAGACTAATTATTGGGCCCCCTCTTCCAGATTTACTCTGGAGGGGGCTGAGACTGACTATCGTGGCCATCCAGATTAGCTCTTGGGGTCCTCTGAGGCTGTCTTTGGGGTGGGGGAGGGGACTGGGAATGACTTCCAACAGCCCTCTGAGACTTACTCTAGGGCGCCCCTGAGACAAACACCCGGGGGGGGTGGAATCACCTCTGAGACTGAGTCTTTGGCGTTCCTGAGACTGACCCTCGGATGCCCCCTAAAATAAACTTTTGCGAGGCCCTGAGAACCACTCTCTGGGGCCCCTGAGACTACCTCAGCCCCCCCCACCTCCCCTGAGACAGACTCCCGGGGCCCCTGATACCGACTTTTTGGGCCCCTGAGACCAACCCTCTGGGAGCCCCCGAAATCTGCTTTCGGGGGGCCTTGAGACTGACTCTCAGGGCGGGGGCCTTGAGGCCGACTCGGGACGCCCTGAGAACAAATCTTCAGGTGCCCCTGAGACTCACTCTGGGGGCCCCGTGATCAGAGAATTCTTTGCAGTGGTTCAGATTGGCCCAAGGGGGGTCTGGGGACGCCTAGTGCCCCCTTGGCTACACCACTGCATCCACACTTTCGGGGGCCCTCCGAAATCACCATTTGGAGGCCCCTAAAATAATTTCTCCCCCAGACCAATACTCCGGAGCCCCTTGATACTAATGTCCGGGGGCTTCTAAGACCAAGCTCGGGGTCCCACTTAGATCAGGCTCAGGGACACCCTTAGACCCATGCTCGCACTTTTCTCGGTAGTAACTTGACACCGGTGTTCCGGGGCCCTCAAGATCAATATTTCGAGGCCCCCCCGAGACTAATGCTCGGTACTCTGGAGTCCCTCAATGCCGATACTCGGGGGGTCCTGTACCCAGGCTTGGGGGCCCCTGAGACCAAACTCTGCGTCCATGAGATCAATGCTCGTGCCTCACTCATGAGTCCCTCGATATCAATAGTCGGGTGCACCCCAAGGGGGGCCCTGAACCCCTGAGACCAGGCTCGGGGGCCCCTGAGACCAAGCTTGAGGGGACCCTGAGACCAAGCTCGGATGCTCCCTGGGACCAAGCTCGAGGGCCCCCTGACACCAAGCTCGGGGGTTCCCTGAGACCAAGCTCGAGACCCCGTGAGACCAAGATCGAAAGGCCCATATAACCAAACATCGAAAGGTCCATGAGACCAAGCTCGGTTGTCCCCTGAGACCAAGTTCGGGGGCCCCTGAGACCAAGCTCAGGGGTCCCGAGATCAATGTTCGGTATTCCAGAGCCCTCGATAACGATGATGGGGGCCCCCTGAGACCAAGCTCGGAAAGCCCGTGAGACCAAGCTCGGGGGCCCCTGAGACCAAGCTCAGGGGCCCCCGAGATCAATGTTCGGTATTCCAGAGCCCTCGATACCGATGATCGGGGGTCCCCTGAGACCAAGCTTGGGAGCCCCCTGAGACCAAGATCAGGGGCCCCGTGACACTAAGCCTGGGGAGAGGGGGCCTGAGACCAATCTTGGGAGGCACCCCTGAGACCAAGCTCGGGGGTCTTCTGAGACTAAGCTCGGGGGCCCTGAGACCAAGCTCGGGGCCCCTGAGACCAAGCTCGGGGGCCCTGAAACCAAGCTCGGGGCCCCTGAGACCAAAATCGAAAGGCCCGTGAGACCAAGATCGAAAGGCCCGTGAGACCGAGCTCAAGGGGAGGGGCTTTGAGACCAAGCTCAGGGGGCCCCGAGATCAATGGTCGTGTTTTTAGTGCATAAGCAGGTCAGCCCAAGGAGGTACGCGGACCCCAGGGACCCCCTCCCCTGGCTACGCCACTGTCAGAACATCTCAAGGGGCCCATTCAAGCTCAGTAGTCAGTGGCTGTAAAGCCTTATAGGGGGTCCCAGACCATCTTAGGGGCTCTCAGTTCAACACAAAGGCCAATATTAGCTCTGATGACCAGATAAGCTTAAGGGCCCGGATCATCCAGGGGCCCCTTGTCGGCATATATGGGGTTTCAGAACAGTTTAGGGTTTCAATTAAAGCTTACAACCCAATTTCAAGGCAGAGGCCCTATTACTGTGCAGGGGCCTTAGATAAGTTTAGCGTCTTCTGTGCATCACAGGGGATCCAGATTAGCACAAGGGACGATATTAACTTTACGGTCCCAGCTCAGCTCAGGGGCCCCCAGGTCGGTGGATATAGGGCCTGGCCAACTCACAGGGCCCTGTTCAAGGTCACGGCTCCTAGCTCAGTTTAGGCATCCTAGAACAGTTCATGCTGAGGGGGCGCGGTAGTGGAGTGGTCAGCATAGCTGTCTGCCACGCAGCCGACCCGGGTTCAAGGCCCGGCGGCTTCCCTGAACAAGGAGCAAGCTGGCTCCCGAGAAACCCTTCCAACAGGGAAAGAGTTGGCGACGCCATATGACCCTGGCAGTTGGTGCGTCGATAAGCCCCAAAAATTATTATTATCAGTTCATGCTGCCCAAACCACCTCAGGGGCGCTCAGTTCAGCTCAAGGGGCCCAGATTTGCTCGTATGGCATCAGAGACCAGTTCAGGGGCCCCCAGAAGCTCAGGGGACCTTAAAATCGACTCATAGGACCTCAACTTAGTTTAGGGGTACAGGTAAGTTTAACGGAGTTCCGGGGCAAGCTATCGGGCCAGTTTGAGTTTCTCGCTTGATATTACAGTTCTTGATATTCTTATCTCCGTTGCGGGGGCCCATCACTGAAAAGTGGGGGGCCAGTGGCCCCCTGGCCCCCCCGGTTCCTACGCCTATGCTAGTGAGGTGTGTAAAACCTGTCCTAGTTTAAAACCCGCGCCGTTCATTATGCGCCCAACTCCTCCCGTCAATCATTTCCGGCTCCCTCCAGCCCACGCGCGACTTCCAATTTGCCACTAGGAACTGATCTCGAGGATCTGAAGGGAGAGGGGTTGGGGGAACATTGAGAGGTACTAGACCTAAACAATTATTGTATAATAAGGTTTTCAACATTTCCAGGCCTGTTTCGTCGACCTTTTCACTAGCGCCAATACCCAAAATATCGAGCGGAATAAGTAATAGGTCACTAAAGCCTCCAGATACTCAAATGCTGCCCTGCACGCCAACAGTGAAGCTCTGTGAGCAATGGAAAGCAGGAACATAATAGAAAAACCTCGTATATTGGTTTAATTCCAATAGTAACTTGACTTCAAATCTCAAATTGAAAAAAATTGTAATGTATTCTAACGCAAAATAGATTTCTCTCCCCGGCAAAGGTAGGTATGTATACCCAATGCAAGAGCAAATGTTATACTTACGAAAGATTAGAAAAATGCAAGCTGTGCTTGCAAACAGTCCTGCTAGGTTTTCGGTGACACGAAACAGCTACCGAAAAACTCGCAATGTCACTGTCATTTTGGAATTACGATTCAATTATCAGGCATTGTTAATATAGGTCCATGGCTACGAAGCGGCAAGATTACCTTCCACTGACCAAATATGGACACATTGATAAGTATTTGATCTGCAGTGACGAAGGATACTTAATGCCCAAAAATGTACCTAAGGTCAATGGCGGATCCCGGAAATGGGCGCCATATGACCTATGATGTCGGCACGCCCCTAAACGCCAACTACGATGATGATGACATGATAACATTTCGGGGGGCCTAGGGAGCTCGAACCTCCTCCGTCATTGTCTCGAAACAAAATTTGGTTTTGCTTTACATATGTATAGGCACTCTGACATTTGGGGGGGACGGGGCTTGAGCCCACCTAGGTCCTCTGTTTTCGCCACCGTCTGAGGTTAAGCAAACACCGGATCTAAAGCCGACGTTTTAGGTTCAAACATGTCACATCAAGCCCGGGCTCCATTTCGCTAGACGGGTACTAGATTGTGTGTGTGTTGGTGTTTTAGGGCGTTTCGGCTGCCAGGGCCATATAGCGCGCCTATCAGATCAGTTTAGTCTAGTCTTGGATTAAACTTTGCTGTTGGTGTCACGCTTCCTACGGGCAGCTAAAAATGGTCCTGACTCGGGCTCATCGCCCACTCAAACCCTGTATGGGCTGTAAATGATGTGGAAACCTATCTCAGTACGATAAAACGCGGTTTAAGTCTGTTGTTGGGTGGTTACCAAGAATCTCCGCCATCGCTTGTCTAAAGAGGAAGCGGTTACGCACTTCGCGTAGCCCTGCACAGACATCAGTGTCTGAGAGAATGTGCTCAACGCTCAGTCTTGCGCCACAGCGAGTGCAAGTGTTTGGTGCGGCGCCACAAAGGTATTGTCCATGTGTTATGAATGTGTGGCCGATGCGTAGTCTAGCCAAACATACCTCCTCTCTCCTATTTCGCCGGGCGCTTGATTCCCAGTGACCTATTGTTGTCCTGATACGTTTCAGACCACAGTCCGGTTCAACGTCCCATCTCGTCTGCCACTTTGAGGAGAAAAAATTATCAATAGCAGCCTTCAGGTCACCCGCTGGTACCCGGAACCTTCGCTGGGGGCTCAACCACGACGCATATTTGGCGGCTTCATCCGCCACTTCATTCCCGGGTATACCAACATGACTTGGGACCCATAAGAACTTAATTTCGATACCGTGGGTTGCAGAAGTGGTCAACAGTTTTAAAATCGCGGGTACGAGCCATGATGAATGTGATAGACTAGAGCGGAGAGCTGCCAGCGAGCTGGCTGAGTCAGTGATTATCAGGTGATGTTTCTCGGGGATCTGACGGATATAGCGTCTGACCTGTAAAATAGCATATAGTTCGGTGGTAAAAACCGACAAAGTTCTCGGAAGACCAAACCATCGACTGATTCCTTCGCCTGTGAAGGCACGCCCGGCACCAGTAGCTCCTTTGGATCCGTCAGTGTAGAACTTAGAGTAGTCTGGGTATGAACTTATCTTTTCTAAAGCTAGTTGTGCGAGTTCTGATGGGGCTGTTCTCGTTTTCCCGTGCTGCATCAGCTCAAAATCGCATTTAACAGTAGTTCGGCGCCATGGTTCCAACCTCTAAGGTCGTTTCTTTGCTATGGTCCCAAAGTTAATACCCGATTCTTGTAGCCAGTGCGTAACCCCGGTGCATAGAGCTGAGGATGAGCTTTGTCTACCGCCTGTGAAAAGTTCTGTCAATGAGTTATCAAAGTCAACTTATTGTATCAATTCAAAGTCAACAATGGTATCAACTTGTATGTAGGATGGGCTGGGTATTGGCGGATTCTACATGCATATGTGAGAGCGAGTCGACTTCGTCTCAATTCAAGCGTGGGCTCGTTGGCCTCCAGTAAAAGGCTCGCTCTTCGTGATGTCCGGAAGGCGCCTGTTGCGATACGAACACATGCGTGGTGGACAGCGTCTAGGGGTTGCTTCGTGCTCGTCAATGCAACATCGTACACCACTGAAGTGTAATCCAACACAGATCTTATCAATGCATGGTATAGTCTGAGAATGGAGGTTTGGTGTCCACCGTAGGATGTACGAGAGATCATCTTAATGATATTCATCGGGCCAGTACATTTGTCTTTAAGAGATGAAATGTGTGGAGAGTAGGTAAGACGTTTGTCAAAGGTGACACTGAGGAATTTAACGCTATCGGTGGTCGGAACACGTCTTTCGTAGAGTCGCAGTGATGCCTCTGGACAATATCGCGTCCTGCGGCAGAAGTGGATACACGTAGTTTTCTCCGTTGAAAACTTAAACCCAGTAAGCAGGCTCCAATCGGTCAGGCGATCAACGGGTACTAGATTCGGATTCGACTGCGTCGGAGTACGCCTCTGCGCAACGCATCCCTCTTTTCGGCTGCCAGCACGCCACTGCTGCTTGCACTGAATTTCCAAGCTACCTGTGAACGCCTCTACCCACCTTCACATTCATCCCCGTGTCTGAGTACTGCTTTGAACATCGCAAATCCTTTCGCGATATCTGTGCTCGCCTCTTCCCACCACACCTCTTTTCCAAGAGGTACGAATACGCATCTGGTCACCCTGTGCAAAAAAATATCCTTTCGGCTGTCTAAGTACGCCCGTGGTCTTTTTGGGTCTGGGAATAGTATCCCTCTTTCCACAAATCTGAAAACGCCTCTGCCCAGTGCATCCATGTTCCCAGCAGACTGAATACGCCTCTGGACACCACCTCAATAATCCCCATGTCGGGGTACGCCTCTGATCTAAGTACCACATCCCCTTTCCCGCTGTTTGAATATGCCACTGCGCATTGCTCTACCACCTCATATGGTTTGAGTACGCTTTTGCTCACCTGAGCAAGCTGCTCGCAACACATCCCTGTTTAAAGCTGTCTGAGCACGTCCTTGCCATTAAAACCCTAATTCCTAGCTGTCCGTGTTCGCCTCCACTCCCTACCATGATTATTCCGGTGTCTGGATACGCCTCTAGGCACCACAAGAGGTCTGAGCACGCCTCGGATCACCTGGGCGCGTTTGTGCGCGAAACATCTCTCTTTCCAGCGGTTTATGCATGACTCTGGGTTTGTAAAAATCTGGAGATATTTTCGAACACATTTCCCAATGTGACGATCTGGCATGTTCCTGTGACACCCGCCTCGCCAATACCACCACGTGAAGGTGATCGTGGGAATGGATCCCATCTTCTTTATCCTCACCTTTCCTCATCCTTACCATCTCCTTCCATAGCTTATAATCACTTCATACTCATCGCAACAACACTTGAAAAGCCACCTCATTAGTGTGGAAGGGTGAGTAATACATGATGATGATGATAGAGAAGGATGCTTTCCTAACAAGAAAGGCTACACATACACATTTAACATCTAAGCTGTATGTGACGCCTCCTACAAATTCATCATCATCTTCCGGGGCTTTGAAGACAGACGCATCCAGGGCATTCTGCTTGGTGATTTTTGATATGGAAACGGAAAGCCCTGGCTCTTCACTCCGTTCGGACATCCGGGAACAGAGGCTGAGCGGACCTTTAACTGCGCACAAAAGCTTGGAAGGGTGCTCATTGAGAATGTGTTCGAACAAATGAAAAGCCATTTCCGTGACATGCTCGATGGATTCAGGACCACTTCTGAGAGAGCAAGCGTCGCAAGTGTAGTCGCCTATGCTCCACAATGTCATAAAGAGCAGAGGCCAGCCAGACTACTTTGAAGATTGCCCACCAGAGCAAGTGGAAGCAGAAGCTTTGTACAGGACAAAGGCGTCCAGAGCTGAAGGGTTCAGGGACGCAAAGCGGTTCCGGTTCTCTGCATGTGGATATGCAGGTGAAGCCCGTATGAGAGTACTCATCGTGCTGACTTTTGTTCTCATGTCTGCAATTTTGTCAACGTGATGATGAAATATATATATATATATATATATATATATATATATATATATATATATATATATATATATATAGACACATCAATCCACAACATTGTATGATAATGTAGCAGCGTATAACCACATCTGTCCTCCACAGCTCAGGACAAGGGAGGGGAAAACGAAGAGACTCAAAACGTGGTATAAGCGGACTACAGTCAACCTCAGTACCACTGGGCAGGGCCGCAACCTCGTTCCCAACGGAGATTTCTGGCAGGAGCTACAGGACATCTTAGGCGGCACCCACTGCACCCAGCTGTCAGCGAGTGTAGGGGTCGACGTCAGTGCTGAGAGGCAGCTCCTCCCCTCCGGCGCCAGGTCTCGGCAACGGCGGCGGCTCCTCCAGCGGCAGCAGCGACCAGACCTGGGCCAGCGGCAGCGGCCCGACCTGGACCAGCGGCGGCGGCGGCCCGACCTGGACCAGCGGCGGCGGCGGCCCGACCTGGACCAGCGGCGGCGGCCCGACCTGGACCAGCGGCGGCGGCGGCCCGACCTGGACCAGCGGCGGCAGCGGCCCGACCTGGACCAGCGGCGGCGGCGGCCCGACCTGGACCAGCGGCGGCGGCGGCCCGACCTGGACCAGGGCGGCGGCGGCCCGACCTGGACTCAGCGGCTTGGCGGCCCGACCTGGACCAGCGGCGGCGGCGGCCCGACCTGGACCAGCGGCGGCGGCCCGACCTGGACCAGCGGCGGCGGCGGCCCGACCTGGACCAGCGGCGGCAGCGGCCCGACCTGGACCAGCGGCGGCGGCGGCCCGACCTGGACCAGCGGCGGCGGCGGCCCGACCTGGACCAGGCGGCGGCGGCCCGACCTGAACCAGTGGCGGCGGCCCGACCTAGACTCTGGTGGCTGTGAGGCTCTGGTGCATGTGAATGTGGGACTATTCCCTTACAAAGTTCCAGAACCCAGACATGGTATCTCCGGACGGAGATGCCACTGCAACGACCGACGGACGGATGACTGGACAGACAGTGCACAACGAGACCGGTGACGCGGCTAAAATGGAATCACTCAGAAATATCATTCACTGCGCTCCTTGTATTATGGTATGTGGTTTGGACGTGCTCCTTCCATTTCATGTCTGCAATTTTGTCAACGTGATGATGAAATATATATATATATATATATATATATCATATATATATATATATATATATATATATATATATATATATATATACATATATATATATACATATATATATATATATATATATATATATATATATATATATATAGACACAGCAATCCGCAACATTGTATGATAATGTAGCGGCGTATAACCACATCTGTCCTCCACAGCTCAGGACAAGTGGAGGGGAAAACGAAGAGACTCAAAACGTGGTATAAGCGGACTACGGTCAACCTCAGTACCACTGGGCAGGGCCGCAACCTCGTTCCCAACGGAGATTTCTGGCAGGAGCTACAGGACATATTAGGCGGCACCCACTGCGCCCAGCTGTCAGCGAGTGTAGGGGTCGACGTCAGTGCTGAGGGGCAGCTCCTCCCCTCCGGCGCCAAGTCTCGGCAAGCGGCAGCAGCTCCTCGGCAAGCGGCTCCTCCAGCGGCAGCAGCGACCAGACCTGGGCCAGCGGCAGCGGCCCGACCTGGACCAACGGCGGCGGCGGCCCGACCTGGACCAGCGGCGGCGGCCCGACCTGGACCAGCGGAGGCGGCGGCCCGACCTGGACCAGCGGAGGCGGCGGACCGACCTGGACCAGCGGCGGCGGCCCGACCTGGACCAGCGGAGGCGGCGGCCCGACCTGGACCAGCGGAGGCGGCGGCCCGACCTGGACCAGCGGCGGCTCCTTGGGACAGCGCTGGATGGCCCTCCCCCATCTTCCCAGCTCCGACGGGGAGTGAGACAACGGCCTTGTCATCAGGCCGAGGCTCGACTCGTCCTCCGAGGATTTGGAGGTGTTCAGTAAGTGATACAAATACATTTCAGCTGGAACAACTTCGTTGTATGGTTCCACTTTTGCCAGTCACGCCCCCGTCGCAGAAGAACCACATGACCATAAGCGGTAAACAAAGATTTTCACATTAAAAGACGCCATGAGAGCATTCACTTCTTTTGATACTGATGTGTTTTTGCAGCGAAATAAGACAAATATTAGTCTGCATGGTTTGAAGTCTGCAAGCTTAAACAAGTTTGAAGTCCGGAGCTTAAACAGTAATAATTGTTAAAAATGAATGAGGTAGAAGTTCCCTCGAAGTATATATAATGATAAAGTTTCACTTCGTGTACACTGGCTCTGGTGCATGTGAATGTGGGACTATTCCCTTACAAAGTTCCAGAACCCAGACATGGCATCTCCGGACGGAGATGCCACTGCGACGACTGACGGACGGATGACTGGACAGACAGTGCACAACGAGACCGGTGACGCGGCTAAAATGGAATCACTCAGAAATATCATTCACTGCGCTCCTTGTATTATGGTATGTGGCTTGGACGTGCTCCTTCCATTTCAGTCGGTCCTCGCCGCCCTCGAGAACGTGACACGGACGATATATCGACGGAGGAGATGCCTCCAGTGTTCGACGAGCCGATGTCGCAATCTACGGCGTCATGGCCTTCTGCGCCTTACCAACACCGTCACCTCCCGCCTCGCCGGCACGCTTCCATCCGGAGGTTGGCCCACGTGCTGTTCGCCAGCGTGGGCGCGGTCGTGCGGTCAGCGCCGGCAATGAAGGGGAAGTGGGGCAGCCCAGGATGAAGGACCCAGTAATCGCTGCGGCGCGTATGCTTGCTACAAATGATGGCCGCTACCATCAGCGCGAAGCATAGCGCCTGGAGCTGCTCCGCCAGTTGGTGCACCAGCAAGGCCAGGCCTTGGAGCAGGGAAGGGAGTCTCTTCGCCTGCAGCGAGAGAAGAACTGTGACGTATCGTGTCTCTCGACTGCAGAGCACGGGAAAGACGAAAAAGGACGGGATAATACGACATTACAACGATCTGGTACGTCCCGCAGTCGACTCCACTACGGGATTTTCTCCATTCGGACTGCTGTTCGCCCGGCTCGGCCGTCGCCCGGAATCTGCAGTCGGCGACAGTGTCGATGGCCCTGCGCCGCCTGACCAGCCCCAGCGGTCCCAGCAAGACGAGGTGACGCCGCAGCGGCGCCGGCTCGACCGTGCCCAACCCCGAGCCAAAGAAAGTGTGGAACAGCCGCAGGACATGCGTGTTGAAAAGTTCGGGTCGGGCTCGAGGGCAGCCGTTTGAAGTTGGCGACCTGGTTCGATTACGTCTCACAGCAGATAAAAGGACCCAACGAGGAGGAAAACTGACGCCTGAACCATCCGCCTTGTTCAAAGTCGTCGAGATGTTGAGGGACTGGCGGGCATATCGTCTGTCTGGACTGCAAAGCACGGGAGTGACGAAAAAGGACGACAAAATACGGCATTACAACGATCTGGTACGTAAAATAAATAAATAATACGCATACGTTAAAATAAAATAAATCTGCTGACCGCCGGCTTGGCTTATGAAGGGTGATAACTCAGGAATTGGACAAAGCTTAAACAGCTGCCATCCTTACAAAGATGCGAGGAATTCAAAGATATTTGGCACGAGGTATGCTTCTACTATTGGACTTGTTCATGCAAGTTTTTAGAGCTGTACCCAAGGCCTTTAAATGTAGAGGTAGAACGCTCCCCTCTCAAAAAATGGCAACCTCTGTTTCTAGAGACTTTTACGTTTGTGACGTCAGCAGTTGCTCTCAAGGTGGAGCCGCCCATTCTTTCAATGAGAATCGACTACGGATCGTGGAGTGTTTTACGGTTTCAAGATGCATCTGGCGAGAGGTAGACCCAGGATTTATTACCCCACGTCCACAAAAAACAGTATTATTGCCCCTAACACGCAATTCATCTCCTGATAGCCCCGTCTTCTACAATGCTCAGCGACAATGCGTTGCTATGCAGCTCTAGGCGATCGCTGACGTCATCACCATGGTGAATGCCAGATTTGAGGTTGCCATTTTTGGCATAGGCTAAAAAGCCGGAGCGCAACCCCCTGGCTGTACCTAAAACATTTTGTTTGTTGCCGAAATGTCGCAAACAAATAAACATGCGGTCCGCGAAATAATACAGAAACATGTCCAGCAAAGCCTGATGCCTCTCGGAGCGCGATTGTGCGACGGTTTCTAGACGTTGGAGTCTCTAGGTCGACTGTTGATAATATTTGGAATAATTTTCAGGCCAGAGGACACTTAAAAAACATGACAAAACGCAAACCAACACTCAAAATAACACCAGCTGACCGGAGAGCGTTCTGCCGCGGCGCTGTGGGTAGGGTGGGGTATCACAACGCGTGCTAGCCCGCAAATTTAGAGTTACTCAACCCAGGGCCTAGCAAATGACGGGTACTCCAAAGTTGTGAGGCATTGTGGGTAATATTTCCCCTGGTCGCAGTGGACCAGGATGCATTGTGGGTAATATTCCCCTGATGGCAGGTACCAAGATGCATTGTGGGTAATATTTCCCCACGATCCGTTTTTCCACCGGTAGGGTGTAGCAGGGTCCTCCAAAGTTAGTTGGTAGCAATCTACTGCCATGGCGCACAAATGCGACTGCTCCATAGAGCTTACGTGTTAAATTGGTCATTTTCCGACAGCTGCTGTCGTCAGCCTATGGCTGTTGGAAAAAATATAATGACACCGTTGGAGAGCCTGTTCTTTGCTCTTTCCATGTTCTGTTTGGCGTTTTTTCGTCAGACGCATAAAACTGCCTCGAAACATCGATTTTCGAGACCTTTGCAAATGTGCGCCACAGATTTCCTGGCGCACACCCCGTGCGCCAGCGGCCGCGTAGCGCAGTGGATAGAGCAACGGTCTAGAGATCAGAAGAGTGTGTGTTCGAGACCTAGACGCGGTACACGTTTTTAAGACTTTTGCGAATCAATTTAGTCGTTGTTCAGAACTCGTTATGCAGATTCTTACAACTGTGGTTAGACATCAAATATAAAAATGCCACTTTATCCAGTGGCGGATCCAGGCGGAGGGACTCAAGCCCTCAAAATATCTGAGCCCCTATATAAAAGAAAGACGAGCGACTAACCGAGATACTGTCGGGTGAGGCTCGAGCTTCGAGCGGGTGAGGCTCGAGGTGATCCAACCTCCCCCAAATGAATTCCTGGATCCGCCACTGACTTATTCTTGTCAAGGAGGGATTCTGCCCATCCATTATGTTTTTCCAGGATATCTCCTGGACAGTTTGCGATAAGCCTTTGAAACTTTCTGGCTTCTCCTAAATTTGGGGCAGATTCCATGAAAGTTTTGAGACTACATCTTGACCAGGGGCGGAGCTGCAACTCAACATTTGGGGATGCTCTTATCCCAAAATGAATATTATTGTATACGGTTCGTTCTTCGCACAACAAAGCCGTCCGTTACAACATTGAGATATGTCATAATGCTACAATATTATGAATAGGATACCAGGTGATAGTTCGTTTACGTTTTCAGATAGCTTATAATAATATTTTTTGGGGCTTATCGACGCACCAACTGCCAGGGTCATATGGCGTCGCCAACTCTTTCCCTGTTGGAAGGGTTTCTCAAGAGCCAGCTTGCTCCTTGCTCAGGGAAGCCGCCGGGCCTTGAACCGCTTGAACCCGGGTCGGCTGCGTGGCAGACAGCTACGCTGACCATTCCACTACCGCGTCCCCTTTCAGATAGCTTGTTTAACAGAGGCGGTTACACCAAAAAACGATTTTTTAGTATAATGAAAGTGTACTTTCCAGAGTAAAAACTGCTTACAGGGCAGACGCGAGGAATAAAAACTATACCATGTTCTCAGTCAGTGGCGGATATAAGGGAAATAGGGTGGCTCAGGCCCCCCCCAATGGCCGAGTGCTTATAGTTAATACATAAGCGGAGGCTAATCTGAGATCTGAGGCAAAGACCCCTAGGCCCCCTCCCCAAATGAAGTCCTGGATCCGCCGCTGCTCTCAACTCTATATTTTACAATCCTGTGATGCAATTAGCGTGCTTCGGTATTGTAATTAAGGGGTTTCACGCAAGTGCAGTTTTTTTCGCAATCCAATGAAAGCTAAAAAATCTTCGATATGCATTCGGTTTCAAGACCGAATAGAGACACAAAATTCATCAAGAGACGGATCAGAGAGACAAAACTATTCCGTTCACACAGGTTTGGCACAGGCGGAAACGGGTCAGGCAAGATGAAAAGTATCACAATTTGAGAAACATATATTGATACATGCCTCCCGGACATTTCCAATATGAATCCTGCCCCACTATTTCGCTTTCTCTCTTCCATCTCTGATGACTTTGCATTGTATTATATATCCCAGGAAGGGGCGAAATTTTCCGCCCCTCCCTGACAGGAAAACGGGCTTCCGGGAGTCTGACGGAAGCAGGGTTCATACCCGTTGCCTAAATTGAGAGCGGCAGAAAATAGAGAAGGCCAATCTCGCAAGGAATAGACGGATCCAGGGGGAGGAGCACATGCCCCCATCCAATTGATCCTCGGCGCCCCTTTAAATTTCGGATGACTCTCCCTAAAAGGTCGTTCCCCGATATGCGCCTATCAGCGCCCTGCGGAAGGATTTGGCGCTGATCCGGATGCCCCCACCACCCCAATCGGAAACCCTAGATCCTACTATAAGAAAATGGATGGGATTAATAATCACAACCCTTCCCATAAACGCATCGCTCGGCATCCCCAATCCATTGTTTACCCCCGCCACCTTCCTCACATGCACATAGATATACAATGAGCCTTCCAGATCAGATGAAGGTCACAAACCTCCTCTCCCCCCTCCCCCAGTATGCATACGCCCCATACATCCAGGGGGACAGACCCGGGCTGGTGCTGACTGGGGAGGCGAATTTTCAGCATATTCGGTACCTGACAGCATTGATGACGATGGACCCAAAATTTGGGGGACGTCCCCTGGTTGACCAACAGGGGGACACGTCCCTTCGTCCCCCCCGCTTTCGGCGCCCATGCATACATCTCTCAACAAAGTGAAGAAGTGGAAACACAGATTGACTCACTAACCACAAACCCTCATATGAATTTCTCACCCAGCGTCCCTAATACACTGCGTACCCTCTTTTCATATAATGCGATTTATTATTTAAAGAAAAGATGTTCCCTGGCCTGTCCCCTCGAATCCGGAAATGTAAAAATACTGTAGATTATATATTCGGGCGCAGCCCTTCATCAGAATCATGGAGTAAAGATCAATAATTCTTAGTCATAGTATAGCCAGACCTCGGATTGAGCTTCACACAAATGCCTTTTAGCATAGAGATCTACTATAACTAGAGCGGACATCCTGTACAAAACGGCAATACCCCGACGTCAAAAATGAAAGTTTTGTTAGTACAAATCTTGGCCAGGTTAATTGGAGAATCACGTGCTAATTTCAACGAGAGCCTCTGGATTTAGCCCACCACTAAATAACTTTGGCAGAGAAAGCCATTATTCATTGCGAGGATTCGTGGTACATTAGATCGTTGTCATGACAACCTTTTGTTGAATTAAGCATGGTATTAGTGCGCAGGTCAAATTTCTCAGTTTGACCTAATCTGTGAAAGTAGTGACAATCATTCTACCAAACGTTCTCATGAAACATGCTCGCAAGCTTGCACGATGAATGAATCATGGATAGGTACCGAAGCACGCCGCCTCTAGAAGTGTTTAATTTTGATACTTATCTATGCTCAGCAACCGACATGGCTAAAAAGCCACTGTGAATTTCAACGCTGTTGGAGCCTAGGAGACCCTGATGTATTCCTATATGGGTAAGTCTGAGCGCCTAGTGTTCTTCAATAGATTATTGAAATTTTAATGTGTTAAGGATAGGATCATCGTCCAAAGCATCAAATTTATGATATGCACACCAGTCCATAAGAGAAGCAAGGAGACCTAGAAAGTGTTTGAAACGAATGCACTATGTGAAATCAAAATTACCTATCCATCCGTTTCTTGATGGAAGTGATCTGGGTATGAAGTCCTGAGCCTGACAAAATGAAGACACACTTTGATTAAGGATGCTTTTATACATTTGGAGACCGTGATGTTCACTACAGCGAGCTTTAAATGTAGCCTCTAGCTGAAACAGAGCTTTCAAAAGTTGAAAAATTTCCAGATATCCTGCGGAGCCAGCCAAAAAGGCACTGTGGATCACTGCGGTCAACAGGCACCCTGACTGGTGCCCCTCACCCTGTAGCTAGGTTTGCAGCCGACATTTCTCCGCTGATGGTTTTACCGGAGGCAGAGACCGCCCGAGATTGGAAAGAAGCGCATTTTTTTTTTTTGATACATATTTTTTCTTTTTACCTCAAAGTGTGCCGCAAACATTTGGGGGCATGACCCCCCTTGGTTGCGCTTACTGTGTCAGGTCACAGGAGCATACAGTGATTGTTTTGTCCATAACTTCTCACTGAATTGAGATAAAGCTCCCATTTTGCTTGCATTGTGCTTATATTGTCACGTGGAGTCAATTGATATGCAATACGACCATACCAGGTCACCCTGTGACCCTAACCTAGCTCGATGTCAGGTCATTTTTACAATTTGACCTAGCAAGGCCATATTATATATAATTAAATTTGCAACGGTGAGAGGAATCCAAAGATGTATAAATATTTTCTCTAACTCCGCTGAGTAAATATCAAGAGGGGGAAATGCACACTGTCCTGTTGTAAGCCTATGGAACATTCTTTGACATATGCTGACCTCAATATTGACCTAACATAAAATACTCCGTACTCTCTTCGTGTCGTCAAGAGCTTTCGAACACCGTCCATAATTTTTTAGCGTTCCTGGGAAATGAGATGGGGGGCGAAATACGCCCCTCAGCACGCCTCTCAGCGGGGCGTGTCGTGCCAGGGACCCAGCAGGGCGCGTGTTAATAAGCTAAACCTCTTACGAGGGCACTGACTGAAAATATGACAATGCCACGGCACCAATAAGACACGTGTGCCATTTTAGCCAAGGATTGGAGTCGTGACGATTGGAGTAAGATGATAGTAAGCATAGCACGCCCATGAGGTGATATCAGTCACATCTCCTATAGTGATGCCTGGTAGTGATTCTTCTGGGCGCGCTGATCTAAGCTTTGGTCAATGGTGACAAAATTGTCAAAACTTATTGCACTGAACTTTTGACGACTCTGAAGCATGGTGATTTTTTATATTTTATTGCGGTCCTTATATTGTATCGCAAATGCTCTATTCTCTGTTGAATATAAAATAATAAGATAAAGCAAGCCTTAGTAACTTATCATGTCAAGGAAAATGATACTTCTACTGTATTTGTAAACGGTATCTCAGTATACACGACCAAGTAAATATTTGTGTGGTGGCCATACGATTTTAACGAACTTTACAAAATTATTTGGTCACCAGAAGCTTTCAGATGATTGGCAGAGAGGTGTTTCAGTAAAAAGTCACGAGCTTCCGCACAGAGGCCCAGATTTGTACTAACAAAACGTTCAATTTTGACGTCCACACAGGTGTGCTGTCCGCTCTAGTTATAGTAGATCTCTATCAAGATACCTTTACTTAAAGGTACGTTCAAGAGGGGATTCCTCCACGCCCGAGTGACGTCAAACGGGCGTGGAGGAATTCCTTCACGTATGGGCCGTGCGCCAAACTGCTGCTAATGGCACTGCCCGCTTACCAATTTGTGAGAATACACGATGATCAAGTTTATTAAAAATGCAATAAATAAACATTTTGTCCCCGATTCTGGGCCTTTTTTTGGAAAAATTTGGATATTTAATCATTCAATTTTCCCATGTTATATGCTACAAGCTGTGACGTCACCTCCACTATCTGCGCTGGCTGTTGGAGGGGGCTGGATCTCTATGCCTTTTAGAATGAATCGTTAAAAATAAGATTGGATATCGTGACAACAACGATATTGGTACCTCTAACCTAAAAGCAATGCCGACAATACAACAAAACTAGACCAGTATTTGTGTGGATTTACGGACCAAAGTTCGTATGGCTAAAGTGCGAATAGATAAACTTCGTACGGAAAAGTTCGTAAGCAAATTTACGTAGGGTATAAAACTCGTAGGACAAAAGTACGTACGCAAAAGTACGTACGCAAAAGTGTAAGCAAATGTAGGTAGGGTATAAAACTCGTATGCCAAAAGTACGCACGCAAAAGTACGTACGCAAAATTCGTAAGCAAATGTACGTAGGGTATAAAACTCGTATGCCAAAAGTACGTACGCAAAAATACGTACGCAAAAGTTCGTAAGCGAATGTACGTAGGGTATAAAACTCGTATGCCAAAAGTACGTACGCAAAAGAACGTACGCAAAATTTGTAAGCAAATTTACGTAGGGTATAAAACTCGTATACCAAAAGTACGTACGCAAAAGTACGTATGCAAAAATACATAAGCAAATGTACGTAGGGTGTAAAACTCGTATGCCAAAAGTACATAAGCTAAACTACGTACGCAAAAGTACGTAAGCAGATGTACGTAGGGTATAAAACTCGTATGCCAAAAGTACGCAAGCAAATGTATGTACGTAGGGTACAAAGTTTGTATTTCAAAAGTACGTATTTCAATTTTGAAGAAGTTGCCACTTTTGCTCAACCACATTGGCGGACGCAGGGGGGGCATTCCGGCCATGGCCCCCCAAAGCGCTGGAGGGGGCAAACTCTTTCGGCCCCCAAAGGCTAGATAATTTTTTTTTAAAGGCATTTACACTAGGTCTGTCGAGTAAAAATCCTCGCTCCCCCCCAGGAGAGCGATAATTTACTTGGAGAGGTAGCTTCTACTAGGTCTATCGCACACCCAAATCGCACGTCCCACCCCTTCCCCCCTCCCCAGGAGGAGAGGCAGACATGGGGTTGCCCCCCCCAAAAAAAAAACTCGGGTCTGCGTCCGCCTCTGCTCAGCCATGCTAGCTCCCAGTTCCTACGATTCGTCTCCACGAGCGCTTCCGGACCGGAAATCGCTGCACGCGCAACTAATCACGCGCAAATGAGCGTGGGATGGTGGTGTGGAATTACTGGCTGTTGCAGATGCTCGTACTTATCGCGAGAGATAGGGTCTCTGCCGTTTCCGAATCGGTTGTGTATTGGTGATTTAAAGTTTGATTAACACAATTTTGAAGTCTGACAAGACAAATTTGAACATGGAAGTTTCAGGCTGCAAACGGCCCCGGGTTACCGATCAGGGTTTTTACGTTACAGATTATGAAAGGGGGGACACCAAGTACATGAAATGCAGCCTGGCAAAACGCATGGCCTGTAAAGGCCGGGGAATTTGGACGGCCCAGGGATTTAAAAGCACTCAAGAGCACAGTCATGGGCCGAATCAGTCCGTCATCGAGCGAGCGAAGGCCGAGCCGTAATGAAGGATAGAGCCCAGTCAACCGTGGAGCCCGTGCACGTGGTGCGAGAAGTAGCAGAAAGAGAAATGAGCTTGGCATCCAGAACCGACATGCCTCGAGAGGCAGACATCAACCGGAATATTCGGCGCTACCGCAAGCAAGGCGGGCAAGGTCCTGCTGAACCGGCGACCATCGATGAACTCATCATACCTCCTGATTATCGTGTGACAAAGAAATCGCCTGGAAACCCTGCCGCTCGCTTTCTGTTATACGACAGCAAGGAGGATGAAGAGTACATGGGTTGCTCTACAGCAGCGAATGGGGACTACAGAAGCTCGCCCAAAACATCCACTGGGCTACCGATGGCACGTTCAAAGCATCACCAGTCCTCTTTCAGCAGCTTTACACTGCCACGCCACCGTTTTGGATGCATCAGTGCCTTGCGCATACGCTCTTCTACAAGACAAAAGCGAGCGCAACTACAGGCAGGTGTTTGAGAAGCTACGCGCCGCCATCATCCAACGCCACCCAAATCCCCCTGGGTTTGGTGGAACTGTGATCACAGATTTGGAGAAGGCAGCTACCAATGCCATTCGTCACGTCTTCCCGGAGAAGAGACAGTCACTCTGCTTCTTCCACCACTCTCAGGCTGTTTGGCGTAAGGTGCAGGAGCTCGAGCTTCAAGGACGGTACGCGAATGACGCTGACTTCGCACTGCAGGTGAGAGATTGCTTGTTCACGTATAGGTGGACATAGGCGGATCCAGTATCGCCGATCGGGGGGGGGGCACCATCCGGACCAGGTGGGCGCCACTTTTGACCGGCAAAACCTATCAGATGGGCGCAAAATCCTATCTGTGGGCGCCGATTTTCGCATCCTGGGGGGCGGGGGTGGGTGGGAACCGACATTTCAGGGGGTTAGTTAGTATCGACCTTTCAGGGGGCGCCGAGGGTCGATTGGGGGTACGTGCCCCTTTGCCCCCCTGGATCCGCCCATGTAGGGGATGCAGGAGCTCTGATCGGGAGCGGGGAGCACATTGTCGCAGAGGATATCCATACCAGGAGTACCGCCTTTGAGCGGCAGAATCTATCACGCTGGCGCAAAATCATATCGTTGGGCGCCAATTTTTGCGCTCTGGGGGTGGGGCTTGTAAGTGAGAAGCGACATTTCAGCGGCCGCCATCGAATTTTTACGGGTGCCGCGACCATTTTCGGGGCCGCCAAGGGTCAATGGGAGGGCACGCAAATACACACCCTTTGTCTCTTAGATCCGCCTGTGTTTGATCATGCTTCTGCCGCTATGTCTTTTTATTCTGATGTATTTGCACTAATTTTTTAATGGTTTCTACCATGCAGTGCCAGGCATCGTAAAAATTTCAGTTGGGCATTTCAGGGCCATTAACAACCGTAAATCGTTCGCGGATGTTTCATTGCACCTATGTAAATAAAACATTCCGCTATCACTAATTATGATCACATCTAACACCCGTAGTGGAGGGGGCTCAGAGCCCCCCCCTTTAATGTTTTTCTAAGGTGGCCGGAGAACCTTTCATGGCCGTAAAACGAAACTTGGATACATTTGAGGAAAAAATTGAATAGCGCATCGATTGGTAAAACAAAATGAAAACCGGTAGGAATTTGTTTTACTTATTAGGCATTCAAATCGAGACTTGTATTTTGAGACCGCGACAATCACGCAGTTGCACCAGATTACCGGTACTGTAGTCACAGTGGTGACGTCACAACATCATATAATGAGGATTTTATGCCAATGTCACCTCAAGTGAAGGTCAGGTCTAAGTTTAAAGGTCACAGGTCAAGGTCATATCGTTATTTTCAAGGTCATTGCTCCCAGTAGGTTCGGTTGGTTAATGTCACCTGCTATAACGTATGTAATGTTATGACGTCATAGGCTAGGTCACCAATTATTGATTTCAAGGTCAAAATCAAAGGTCATGGGTCAAGGTCAAACCTGATATCCCGCCGAATGGGCGCCATAGTGCTACTTGTACTATGCGTTGTACGCAATATGCAAATTTGTGACGTCATAGGTCAATGACTTTTGGTCACTTTTGCCCCATTCCCGGCATCTACTTGCATAATCACGAAATTTCCGAACGGCTATCCTGCATAGTCAGAATTTGACATATATGACCTCGTTTGACCTTGAAGATGTTTATTTAGTTCAATAAAATTGGTCACAAGGTAGGTCACCACACCCTCCCCCCCACCAACCAACAAATGGGCGTTTTCCTAGCCCTCTTAGTTTCCGAGATCGTAGGCGGACTGTCAGCCCCCTTCAGTGCGCGTAATTTTCAGACCCCCTCCAGTGCGGGTGTTAATTCGCTGACTTTTTGTCCATGATCTTTTAATCAGGTCAGACAAATACAATATAGTTTAAGCTGTGACTTCGAATGACTTGGCTGCCTCTACCGCTGATATTTTTGTTTTATCTTGCTGGCGTAGATATTCTGGTGAAAGGCTGTGTTCAATCGAGCAAATAATCAGGCTGGACATGCCCAATTTTGCATTAATCATAAATGTACCTTCGCTTCATAATAACCGGGCGGGCACGCAGCGCCCGCGAAGGTCTCTCTCTACATATGGATAACGAAAATCCCATAAGCAACACGGTACGACCGCCACGCTATCTCTGCGAGCAAGAGTCGCATGGAAATAGAATTTGCCTGATCAGGTAGCTACATCATTTCAATTCTATGTATCAAATTTTCTGGTACGACCTTTAGCCCATCCACCAGGGGTGTACGTTTCCTCGATACCTTGCAACCCCTTCCGAATAAGAGTTTTGACATGCTTTAACGCTGGAAAAGTGAAATATTGACTGCCGGAATACACGTGGGCTAGGAGAAGAGGGGCTGCATTCCCGAAGAGTCATATTTCTGTGGCTGATGACTAATTAAGCCTTATAATGTTTTATTGAAGTTTAATATGATAAGTATTCGTTTTGATACAGTTGTTTTTATTACACCGAGTAGTATACAAACGCAAATTATATTGGATTATACCCTGGTCGTATTAACGGTGCGATTTCGTACCAACATATCAATGAGTAGTCCAAAAAAGTTAACGCAGCTTTCACTTTTACTGTTCGAAACAAACGTCCGCTCGGTTATCGCTAATGAAGGTGTCTTACTGAGACGGATTTCATAAAGAAGTTACAACTTACATTTTACAGCTAACAGGCCGCTGACGAACTTACATTTTACAGTTCAAGTCAATTTCATAAATAAAATCTTACAGTTTAGGCGCACAACTGTTAGTTTGCAACTCAACTGTAAATTCGTTGAATATTTACAGGTGGTCAGCGCGCGTGCTCTTTAAATTAATCTACCGCTGATGCAGAAGTGTCGGCACTTATTAATTTTTCACCGTTCTAATAATGTCTCCGTGATCATTTGTTAATTTGTTTCCGTTCAAATTAGAAGCATTTTAATTAGAGCTGAGTTAGAAGCAGGGGTGAATCCAGGAGCTGCCCTAGGGGAAGGCGAACCCTGACAGGGCCTCCCCGTAGGGGCCCGACCGTGCAAGGTTTATATTTTTATTAAAACGTGTACATTTATCTGTATGTCATCGAGCAAAAAAGTCAATCTCCATTTTTGGGAGGACAATTCCAAGAACTCTAACAGCCCATAGAACTATGAACTGCCCCTAAAATCGTAGATGTCCACTGAACACAACAAATCCAGGACTGGCCAAATTTCGGCTAGGATCACTGATCGGAACCATTTCTGATCGCATACGATATTTGTGGCCTGCTCGAATGAAGCAATTAAGATTTTATTATACACACTACTCCCAAGTAGGGACGGATGTTGCAGTCGCCCAGAGGGCCTGGTTGGAATACCGGGGACCTAAACTCCTTAGAATAAGGGCCTGGCTTAGACAGCAGTGGGCCCCCGAGACGATTGTTAGGGACCCGGTCGCGAGGCTCGTGAGACCTCCGAGGCAGGGGCCTAAGAACAACTCTGGGAGCCGATGAAGTTCAATTATTGTGAACTTCGAGAATAGCTCTTTGGGGTTCCGAGGTCAGCTTAGGGAGCCTCCGAAGTCAATTTCAGGAGCCCTCAGATACAATATAAGGAGCCCCCAGACCTATATTCGGGTGGCATTTGGAAGGAAACTTGCGGGATAGGCCTACAGCCGCAGCCGCCGGCCCCTGCACAGGGTACCCCCAAATGGTTGTTTAGCTAGGAGTTTTTTCTCGATTCCGTCTTAAGCGGTCTCGGGAGGCCCACAAGCCTTCGTCTCAGGGGCCCAAGGTTGTAGTCTCAGACCCAGTGGTGGATCCATGGGGGGAGGCAAAAAAGGTATTTCCCCCCCACCCCCAAACGGAAAAGCTCGGAGCAAAACTATGTTTTGCCCCCCAAACGACCTCCTTTTTCCCCTACTCCTTTATAGTTTATAAGCAAGATTTTGGTGCTTCAACTCTCAACTTGAAACAGAACCAGCTAAGTTCAGTGTAAATGCCGGTCCTTGGATAGGAAAAAAAGTATCTCGAGCCACTTTTTTGCTTTTCGCCTTAATACCCAAAATTCTACCGGCAAGTAGTATTGTAGCGCAGCTTTTTACTGCGTGTCGTTTTTTTTTTGCTTTTCGACTTTGGTTTGCTCCTCCAAAACCGACCGACTAGATCCACGACTACTCAGACCTCAAGAAGTTCGTCTCAAAAGGCCCCCAGAGTAGGTGTCGGGGCCCCTGAAGCTGTTTTTGAGGGTTCCAAGAGTTGGGCCTATGGGGTCCTAAGAATTGGTCTCGGGGTTTGCACAAGATTTTGTCTCGGGCCTCCAGAACCTGGTCTCAGAGTTCCCTCAAGAGTCCGTTTCGGGTGCCCTGAAGCTGGTTTCGGGGCCTCAAGAGTTGGTCTCGAGGGTCTCGGGGGCACACTCCAAAATAAGTGCATGGTTTTCGCAGACTTCAAGAATATGGGGGCACACTTTCAAAACATGGCCTCTCCCGAAATGAAATCCTGAATGCGCTACCGTCATCGTTCCTTATTGTTTTTTTTGCTCACCGTTAGGGACTTACATAAAAATATCGAAAAATCTGTTTTGTTTTCATTCAGCGATGTTTGGGCTTATATCAGTTTTGAACATCGCTCTAATTCACACATTGCAAATCGCTCTAATTCTGATATTTTCAGTTCCTAATTTTCCGCAAAAGTGTATAGGTACTACACCCTAGCTTTCGATTCACGGTAAAACAAGCAGAATCAATCTCAATTCTCTATTAACAAGACAGGTGAAGCAGTCGGAGTCGTAACTTGTTGGCGGCGAAGAAGATGTGGTAATGATAATAACTGTAGGAACAAAAATAATAGCATTAGATAAAAACCAACAACTGTAGAAACCATGACAGACTGGCGCGCGCTAGCGGTACAGCCGCTCCGGATCCTAGCGCCGGGCGGCCCCCGCACTTCAGCGCTCTGCGCCACGTCTCAGGACCACGTCTTTGTGTGCCGCTTCATCAGCGCAGGCGTCTCCGATGAGCTCTCGAGGAAGCACTAGCCAGACCCCGTTCAAGTTGTTTGGCAGCATTACGTCATCATGGCTGGAGAGGCACTACAGTTACTATGCAGGGCATTGGAGAAATTGCACTTTTTCGAAGCTCTAAATAACCTGTTTTAGAACTGTATCAACAAAACTTATATGGTTGAACAGAAAGCTAAAAGATTTTTATTTGTGAAACCATCAGACGATTTGCAAAAACTCCAGTGAAGAATATTATTTTTACAAATTTTCCAGAGCGTGTCAAAATAAGAACATGTTCAGCACTAACAGCTGTTTGCAGTAAGACTAATCTTGATTTTGATTACCTGTTGATTTCTGACCTTTGATTGGCTGTTGGTGGTACCTGCAGCAGAAGACAATAAACACCGGTGATCTCTTGAGCGAAGGTAAATTTATTTCTCTCGGCTATTAGGTAGGCCTGAGTTGATCAAATAACTGCATGCCCTTTCAACAAATTCTTTGAAGTGTTATAATTTTTTCATTAGATTTACGTAAAATACGCTGCTCGCCGTTGAGATCAAGGTTACTGTCAAATGGGTGAAACAAGTTGATTTCGATTTATACTAGATTGGTGCCAAATACGCCCAAACTTGGTATGTTTCAGCTGATCCTTCCAAAAACTTAGTAGAATCTCCTATAACTTAGTAGGAAATGGCGGTGACATCATCATGGGAGGACTATATTTAGTAGGAAACTTGGTTGTACCCGTAGTTAAAGTACCCTGGCACTAGCCGCTGCTGAACCGCCGCCTCCTCCAGCAACCACCCGCCATTGTCTCCTCCCGCGATGCAGATATGTATGGTGACGCGAGGCCTGGAAGAAATTCCGTAGTTAAAAAAAAATGAATAGCGAAGCGATGCTCTGGCGATGAAAGATTCCGGAGGTGTTGGGGTGCACCTGGGTTGCCAGTTGAAGATTCCCAGGGTTGGGATGGGCTCTGAATGCCAGGGCCGGATCCAGGATTTCCTAAAGTGGGAAGGCACGATGTTAGCCTCAGTGGACTCTCCTCGGGGGCCCCTGTAAGAGTAGGGGGCATGCGACATGCGAGTAGGGACATGCGATTTTGGTGCTCGACAGACCTAGTATAAGCTATCTCTCTCCAAGTACATGATTGCTCTCCTGGGGAGGGGGGCCTTTAGGGGCCAAAGATAGTTTGGCCCTCCTTCCAGCACTTTGGGGGAGGGGCATGACCGGAATGACCCCCTGCTTCCACCAATGTGTTGAATGAGTGTAATTGTTTTGCAAATTGGCAAACTTGCTAGATGCAGGGACGGATCCAGCATTTCCTCCAGGCGGGTGGGTGGATAAAACTATCGGGTCCCCTGCTCGGATGGCGCTCAATCTTCAATTTATTGAAACCAAGTGAAATATTTGAAAAATACATAATCTGAAAGGAGCCTATCAGCAACGGATATAGCCGGTGGGTTTGGGAGGGGAAACCACAGTCAAAAGTCGAAAAGCAAAAAAAACCTCACGCCGGAAAAGATGAGCTGCAATGTCCCTTGCCTGTAGAATTTTGGGTATTTGAGGCAAAAAATGTCCCGGGAAGAAAAATATGGCCTCGAGATACTTTTACCAGTCGAAGGCCCGATATTCACACTGAACTTAACTGGTTCTGTTTTGAAGTCGAGAGTTGAAGCACCAAAATCTTGCTTATAAACTAAAAAGGAGTCGGGGAAAAAAGGAGGTCGATCACTGGGGGGGCAAAAACATAGTTTTGCCCCGAGCTTTTCCGTTTGGGGAGGGGGGCAAATGCCTTTTTTGCCCCCCTTGGATCCGCCACTGGCACCTATTTCTAATGCGCTTAGAAAGTTCAATTTTTCAGGTTCCAACTCTCAGCGCCCCCTGAAATAGTCACAGCATCCCCTGAAAAGTCAATGGCGCCCCCTGAAATGTCGCTTCCAAAACTCCTCCAACCCCCTAGAATGGGAAAATTGGCACCATGGGGGATTAATAGGATTCATAGGAAATAGGACTAAGTGCCCACTTTATAGGTTTTGTCGACCGAAAGTGGTGCCCCCGGGATGGTGCCCACACTGCTAATTCTGGATCTGTCCATGCTCTGTGAGCCCCTGAGACTGCTACTTGGGACTCCCGGAACCAACTATTAATACTTCATGACCCGAGACAAACTCTTGGAGCCCTCTGGACCAGCATTCGAAAGGTGTTTGGGTTCCCCTGGATCGCCCATCAGACATATTTGAGGCCCTTTGCAGTGGTTAAACTCAGCCCAAGTGGAGGAGGGGCGGTCGCCCCATCGACCCTCCCCCTTACATCCGCCTCTGCTGGATGTTCCTTCTTGAAACGGCTAGCTCACCCATTACGCGCCCAAAACAAAATGCAAGCCCCTATTGACTTTGAGATCTCTTGCTGCCAAAGCTGGATATGGCTTCTCGATCCAGGGGGTCCTGCATGGGTTAACGCTGGCACGTAAATACAAGTCCTAAGCAAAGCCTATGGGAGACCCTTATTCCAGGGGGTCGTGACCCCCGACCCGCCCACCCCCCCCAATTTCAGCCAATGGTCAGCGCACGCATCTACTAGCATTCCCCACTGCCTGCTGGCGCCACCAAGGTAGTAGAGGACATAGAATAGAGGGCGCCACGCTTTTCGCAAACGGATAGTTTCGGCACTAGATGGCAGTACCCGCGTAGCAACGCCTAGCAACGGCCCGTCGCCGGCGCGCAGGCAGAGACGCCATCATTTAAAGTAATTGGTAGGTGGGGGGGGGCGGTGGTCGTTGAGATAAAAGGTAATCTTAAACATAGAAAAGAAGACATCAATATATTCAGTGTTGAATTCTGAAAAGTGTGGGGGCGACAACCAAACTCTTTGACGACGGGCGGCTTGCGTTTACCTGTAGGAAGGGAAGCTGAAAAAGTGCGTGTGGATATTTTATCTTGAATATTGCCTACTTACGGTCTTGTAACAAAAGAATCACCAAAAGAACACTACGAAATACCCTCCTAGGTAAGTCTACCAGAATAAAACATCGAACATACCTTAGGTATATATATTTTTTGGCGCGTTGAAACTTCATTTAAATTTGGGAGGCAATGCAAACTTGCTGCCTTACGTAAATCTGAAAATGTTTCACCTATGGGGTGGGGGCAATCCCCATGCCGTGCTTAAGCCGTTAAGTATTGCTACATTGGTAGGGAATTGAGCATTGACAAATAGCGAATTTCAATACTGTCATCTCCGTAACTTACCAAAAATGGTCGCTGAGTCCCCATTCGAGATGGATCCATGGTCAGAAAACACTTCTTCTCATTCTTTCATCATTCTTCATTCCGAAGTCAACTCAACACACAAATCAACAAAATGGCGACCGAGGAATGTTACAGTGCTATGACCCACTGTTAAATTCAGATTTTACAGTTGTAAAATTTTAGAATCAATCTTACAGTCGTCTCTGCTTTATGAAATTCATCAACCAATCAGCGCATCGCAAGAAAATTTTACAGTTCAGCCGTCCAATCGTGGACGACTGTTAACTTTAAAATCTCGGCTGTAAATTCACGCCTGTAAATTGTAGGATCCACCCGTTTTATGAAATTAGATTCGTAAATTTTACAGCTGAACTGTAAAAATTGCATCGTTTTGACGTTTATGAAATACGTCTCTGGTTGTATCCACCTATCTTTGCTTTCCTCGGTGTAGCACTGCAAAGTCTTATCAGATTCCAAATACTGAAAGAGTTGTATTTTTGGTTTCGGTATGTTTACATTACCATTGGGCGTAGTTTTAATTCCGCGATGACAGTACTGCAGTACTGTGGGCATCAATCAAATCGCCCGGCTCTCGGTGCCGCCGGCTTTTCGGCTATGTGTAGCAAAGCTTGGACGGCGAGCCGCCCATATACCTAACGCCATCGCTTGTCATCAGCAATGGGTTAAAATGTTATCTCTCTTTGCAGGTGCGGAGTCTACCGGTGTTGGCATTCCTGCCTAGCGCTGAGGCTCCCAAGGCCTTCCAGGCTATCGCTGACACACTTCTGGAAGTTTGTTTGGACCTGTTGAGCTATTTCGAAAACACTTAAATCGGCCGTGAAATGGGCGGAAGGTGGAGGCCGCCAGCTTACGATCCGGAAGAGTGGAGCCAGTTCCACAGGACTCTCGAAGGACTCTGCCGCACCAACAACGGTGTCGAGGCATGCCACTGTAACGGGTAAAATTTTTATCTTTTTCATCCGGCTGTTCTGGGGAGGGTTGGAAACCTCGTTAAAAATAATATATATATATATATATATATATATATATATATATATCGCCCCTAGACCAATTCCCTATCACATATATCCTTTTGGAACACTCAGAGCAGTCCATGCGCACCGCCAGGCTGAGCCAGCCGGAAACGGACCACGTGCGCTGTGGCCTGATGTGAGCCAGGCCTCCAGACACGGGTCACGCGCTTGGCAATCCCGTGACTGAAAATCACGTGACCGGAAGGCAGGAGGGGGTACTCTCGAGAAGAGCCAGACAGTCGCGCTGAAAGTGGCGGAAAGGTCGGAAGTGAGTTAAATCAGGAAGAGGATGAAATTCGGAACACAAGGAGCAGGCGCAAAAGAAGAGACAGTCGGGTGAAGAAGAGGGCTGGCAATGCCGAAAGCGGTTTGAGATAAATACAGCAGAGGCGGAAGAAATCAAAAGGCAGAAAACGAACAAAGGATGAAGTGGAAAGAAAATCCAGATGGGAGGAAAGAGAAATCAAGTTGGAAGTGAAAATACGGAATTAAAGAATTTGAGATCCAGGAAAAGGCAGAAGGAACGAGGGAAAGAGTTCGAGATGGAAGTCGGGAAGGCCTTCAATGCAGAAAAGGCTAAGTCAAAAAAATATATGGTAAACCAGCCATCACCCTTGGTAAAATCCCCCTCCGGGTCAATTCCTTCCCCCGGACCGAAAATGAACCCCCTTTAAAAAAACCGACAACTTCCCAGGGCAACGGACTTAAATCCAAAAATGTGACCCGAAAACGCATAAAACCAAAAACATGGTAGATAAAAGTTCAGACATAAGCGTGGAACTCCTACGCCTGAAAAATCTAGCCTTAATTGCTCTTGCCCTTTTTGCCTCCTCAAATCGATACAGTATGGGGCCGACGTTTTTTTCTTCTTTTTTTTGTATTTTTCTCCGTGTGTATGTGAGTGCGTATCGCTGGCATGTGTGTGCGTGTGCGTATGTCATGTATAGGGGAGCAGATGCAGGGGTAACGGGGGGAGAAATTCATTGTGTCTCCAGGTAATTTGTTCTGGGGGGCGGGGGCAAACTAGCTTCAATTTGCACGTCGCGGAACCCTTATGCCCGCTTCACACCGCCAACGTAGCGTAGGAGCGGACGGGAGCCGGAACGTAACGGGCGAAAGTTAAGCAATAACCCAAGACTCAAGGAAATCTTGGAACGTATCACCAAATCTTGGGATTTGGGGGGAAAACTGGTTGTCATGGAGATCTGGCAAACGCTGAACGGAACAACAGCGAGCGGAACGTTCGGGAAGGCGTCGTGCGTCGTTGTTTAAACACTGCGCGGGCCCGGGAGTAATCTGGGTGCCTTTTCAACTGATTTTACTGCTTTCTTGCGTTCGTGGGCTGCTGTTGATCAACATGCGTGACGAAGACCTTTTGTTGATGCTGGCGCTTGGTGATAGTAGTGACACGCCACCACCAACTAGACGCATTTGGGTACGGGAATCCCTACAACACCGAAGCTCAAGAGGTGAATATGCTACCCTGCTGCGCGAGGCCAGGCAGAACCCAGAAGAGTTTTATCGAGCCTATCGTATGACTCCAGAGAGGTTCGATCAACTGCTGGAGTGTGTTGCTCCACGCCTTCATCGGGAGGACACGAATTATCGGGCGGCGATTCCCGAGGCTGAGCGCCTGGCAATGACCATCAGGTGAGTATCATTTAAACACAGTAATATTCAGATGTTGAATATTACTACTATTGAATATTATTTCCGGCCCCCCCCGGAAGGTGCCCTCCCCGATCGGCAATCCTGGATCCGCCTATGCCTATGTCTATGATTGCCCGAGTTTTTCAGTAATTGTACATTACTAATTCAATTCCTTTCTTAAATGCACCTCTAAACCATTGATGGCCAAATTAAAGCTCCTTTTGTTTACTTACATCTCAGAAAAGCAGAACCAAGGTCAGAAGCAGCACTGTTTTTGTTTATCTTGTATCAAGAAAATTGAATTTGAATTGTACGAACTTACCTGCTTTATTGATGGAATTCCACTAAAAAGATTAATCACAATTAGCGCAAAATCACTTAAAAACACTTTTCAAATAAACCAGACGTTCATTACGCTCCGCTCATGTACGTTCAAAAGATGAATATTTCCATCTTTTCACCGCTCCGCTCCTGAAATCTGGCAACCGCAAACGTAAACAACACGCAGCAGAACGTTCGGTGTTTCGACTGCCGCTTCACACTGAGAACGGAGCGGAGCGTAGAGGCGGACGGGAAGTGTCCGAGTTCAGGTATTGTATTTTTTCGCCCGTTACGTTCCGCTCCCGTCCGCTCGTACGCTACGTTGGCGGTGTGAAGCGGGCATTAAAGGGAATGTGGCACCTTAGTCGAATCCTGGAATTTAGTGTTATTAGGCGTACTTTTAGTACAAAATAATGAAACCACTCACGATTTCTCTGAAAAAATGTACAATAAGCTCAATATTTGGTTTTTAAAAATACTCCTCTAGAAAAAGAAATAAATATCAGCCTGTGGATGATGTCATGATCTGGCAACCACTACCATACTTGAAACGCTTCAAGGGCTTCGATTGGCTGATGCTCATCGTGACGTCAGCATATGTCGTCACACCAGTAGCTCACAACAATGGCCGCCGGCGAGGGGGCTGAGGGGGGCTGGTGTCAGGCAGGTTTTAGCTTTTTTCTACGGAAATATCGAGTTCCAAGACAAATGAAATATGGAGTACCGGGTTTTCTGACCTGCTTTACAACTTGGCTATCTCAGTGAAAATCACGTTGTGAAGGTGCCACATTCCCTTTAATTTCAACGCCTTGTGCTGATGGAAAATATAATTGTATACGAACCCTATGACTCTGGGACTCTGAGACCGTGCACGCACCAGAATGATAGCAGGACGTGGCCAGTCATCCAACCTCTGAGCAGCCAGGTTTCGGAGGAATTGTATCCCCTGGCACCCTACTTATTTTCATACGATACAGTTTTCAATCGGAAGGGGTCAGCCAACGTACACACACATTTCTCTACCTTTTGTTGGGTTCCCTCCCAATTTTGCGTACATATGATTCGTCCGTATACCGCGGCTGTTAAGACGATGAATGACCGAATAGACTGCACCAGCAAACTAGTAGAGACCCGGATCGAGATGAACAGGGAAATGTGGAGCGACGTTCTGTTAGCCTACCCTTGTGTACAGCGTGTCTGTGGGCAACGGTGAATGGGTCATCTTCGGAAGGGACCCAAACGCGTTATTTTCCAATGTTTAATCACCCGACTCCGAATCAGCCCGAGGCGCGGGCTGGGCTCTAGGGTGTCCCTGCTCAGCAGAGGCGGTTGATGTGGTTCTGAAGGTGGGTGGGTTATGCCCGCCTAGTGCCTCAAGTAGAGTAGTTGAAAAGATACCGGGGTAAGGCCGGAGGTGCACCCGAGGAGAACCTCACTACTTTGAGCGATCGCCCAGATCCCGTAAGGCAAGAGTCGCAGGGAGGGCAGAGGCACTGATTCCTAAGAAACCGATTTAACCGTCTCCGCTCAGCATATTGACGACCTAAAACCCAGCCAAAGATCTCATCGCGCATGATACATTGCGCTTATTGGAGGGGATGGGGCAAAATTGGCTGATTAGTGGCGGGCGCTCGAATCCCCTATTATCTTTTTCAAATTCTCTGGCCTAAAACAGCGGGGGGGTGGTAATTGTAATTCTATGCGTTATGTTTTTGGACTTCCGATATGCAGAGTTTTCTAATCAGTTGAGCAACATTGGAGGGGGGCTAGTCTAAACGGGAGGGTCTCGTGTTTTTTCAAGTAGATTTCAAGGGGGACATGTGACTTTTTATGTAACGAATTTGTTACTTTTCTGTTTATGACTCAAGTGACGAGGGTAGCTTTAAGGACCAATGGGTTTTTCAAGAGAAAAAACTGCTCAAATGCTTAGATCACACTATAGCCGGCCGACAAATTAAAAGAGAAATGCTGCCATTGCAGAGGGGGATGAAAGCGAAAAATTTAGTCACCCACGCGGAGGCTAGACCCACCACCTATATGATGACCCAGAACTGACCCGCCTCATAGACAGCAAGCCGATCTAACATCGCCGGGACGGCCTCTGCTCTCGCTATAAATATTTGTTTGTTGTGTGGGCTCTTTTAAAAAGAAAGGGCCCATTACAGCACCGGCGGTTTGCAGGTCGGGCCGGCGTCCATCCGAGCATTTTCGACGTGATCAAGCGGCTTCAGGACGAGGAAGAACATTGGACGGTGGAGGAAGATCACGGCTGGAGCAACCGCGAGGCGCCGCAGCCGTCAGTGGGAGCTATTGAGTGAGCGGCTCAGGGTCCTGGCGCGCCGCTGGCTCAACGGAGAAATGGGCGCTGTTGAGTACACAAGAAGCGTGGCCCATAACTTCACCTTCTAAGCCACGCCTCCCTAACTCGATGCGCAAAAAAATTGAATTTGTCGAGCGAAGTGATTGATACTGCAAACATGTTCAATTGGAGTGGAAAAAAATGATGCATGACTTAAAATCATCCATCGAGCCGTTCTAGAGAAATCACCCACTCACATTTAGTGAAAATTTTTAGAGCAGTGCGAGGGTTAAGCTGAAACCAGAACCCCTTGCGGCTAAAATTTAAACAGTAACGGAAACAGCAGGAATTCAAACTGAAATGATAAACTGTTAGGCACCAAATATTATTTTTTAAATCTATTCAGTTTTGTTCCTGAACTAGTTTTTTTAGCTGTCGAGTGCAACAGCTACAAGTGAGAACATAGACCGCACGGTTGCTTAGCAACGTGCGTGCGTTGCTGAGCAACCATGCGGCTTGTATATTTTCATACCAAGATACCTTCCTTCCTACATCAGGTATCTGGTGACAGGCTCATGGCTTCATCATCATCATCATTGGGGTTTTCGGGCGCGCCGACAGCCAAGGTCACATGGCGCCCATAACATCGCGAACAAACACTCCGGGAGGCTCAAGCAGGGAAAAACACACACAACAACGTAGTCCTCCTAAAACATGTTAAACATGTGATCCATCCACCAACGTCTGGCTAATCAGTAGATAAAAGGGAGAAAAAACTCCTCTTGGTCACTTGAATAGACAGCTACATCAATGAGGTTACTTCATAAAACTGTACAGACACCCAGCTACGTAGGAGAGTATATCACCTTAAAATTTACTGCTCTCAGATACATTTCTATATCTGAACAATTAACAGAGGGGGATTCCCCCAGAAGCGACTCTAGCGACGGTGAGCCGGGCAAATAGCGCCTCCTCTCCAGCTCAAAGTCACGGCACTCCACCAGTACGTGCTTCACCGTCAGCCTATCGCCGCATCGCGGACATTCCGGCGGGCGGTCGCCAGTCAAGAGATAAGAGTGCGTGGAGTACGTGTGCCCTATTCTTAGTCTAGAGATAACAACCTCGTCCCTTCTGTTGCCTGCATTGGCAGATGACCACGGTCCTATCCGGGGCTTCAGCTCCCTCAGCTTGCCACCCTTGGGGTCCGCGTCCCATCGTTGCTGCCAGATTCCGGAGAGGTAGCTCCTAACACACGGGAACATATCAAAGTACGGAACACGGATTCCACGGGAAGGCTCGCTGCTCGCTGCTTCTTTAGCTGCCCCATCGGCCAGTTCGTTTCCCTTGATGCCACTGTGACTAGGTACCCACGCAAGAGTCACGGACTTCCCTCAACTCACAGCCCGGTGTATCTTGTGTCTGATGAGAGGTAAAAGATATGAGTTTGATGCGTTGTACGTAAGTGATTGGAGTGATTGTAATGACGGAAGAGAATCACTGAAAATTACAAATCGGTTGGTTCTCGACCGCAGAACCTGATCCAAGCACCGAAAGATGGCGTATAATTCCGCTGTGAACACTGAGGCAGCCCGTGGGAGTGAATATCGTCGCTGAATATTGCTACCTACAAACGCGCATCCCGCACCAATAACATACATGGCTTCTGATATAGGTAGTTTTCTCTCAGATACGCATAACATCATTCAATCTATTGAGAAAAGTTAAGAGCGAGATGCCTCCCCCAAGTCTGGTAGGAAGGATCTCGGTCCGAGGGACCATTCTCGCTCTCTGGCGGCAATTTGCTGTCTCTGCGGACGAAAGAAGTCTCTCAGTCCTGTCTCCCAAGCCTTGCAAGTCTTGATCCGCCAGTTCCTACCGTCCTACTGCCTCTCTTCAAACTTTTACCCGACCTCTGTCTGTGCCACCTGCCGGTTGACTCTCAAAGCATTTGAGAAGGACCCTGGACAGACCACTAGAAAGTTACCCCCTCTCATGGACTACGAGACTCTCTTTCCTCGATCTTCCCGATCATCTGGAGAGCCGTTCTGTCCAGAGCCTGGTGTGCATTGTGCCTGTCGCCTCTGTGACATTGCCAGGATGGGACTGGACTATCCAGACTGGCATGCTGAGCACTCTCACCAACCCGGGATTCCTGCCAACCCTCCGTCGAAGCCAACCACACCCATCTCGCTGTGCCCTCACTGCTACGCTGAGATTGGGAGAGGCAAGAGCCACAACTGCTCGAGCAAGCGAGAGAAGAGGGGAAACCTGGAAGCCCTGGTGATGCAGACCTCGGAGCCAACCCTGTCTCAGGTGGCCGCCAGCACTCTCAAGAAGATCGCCTCAGACCAGGGGGTGTCCACCCGCGGTGGTACAGTTTCCCTGCTGTCCGTTGGCTCAAACAAGCTGCCAGTCAGGATCGGGAAGGGAGGGGGAGATGAGAGAGACAAGAGGATGGTGAGCCACGAGGAGATGATGGAACTTCAGAGAACTCTTGGCTGCTCTGACAAGAAGTTGTTAGCTGTCAACAGGTGTTTGGGTGTGCTCCTCGGCCAGAAAAAGCTGCAGCCTTACCTGGCAGCAGCTCTCACCTCCCGTAACAACGGTCTGAAGGATTTGTTCACTCTGTACAAGCTTCCCTTCTCCAAGAAGGTCACTGAGGGAGAAAAGGTTATAAAGAAGGAGGTGGAGATGCCAGTTGTCACAGCGGACATCCCAGCACTCGTGACCTACCTGCTGGAAAGTCGAGACCTCGATCCGGACCACCACCAGCTCCAGCTCGGGCTTGATGGCGGACAGTCTATCCTGAAGGTTTGTCTCATTGTCCGCGAGGCAGTAGATGGGGAGCAGGCGCCGCCCAGCAAGCGAGCTCGACATGTTGACGGTGTCGGTGGTCGGGAAGCCAAACTGACCTCCGTAAAGAGGCTGATGATCGTGGCAGCGGCCCCGGATGTTGAAGAGAGCTGGGCCAACATCAAGACCATCCTCGACAAGCTCGACATTGAGTCACTCGGCTCCTGCCCGCTCTCTTTGGATATGAAGGTCCAGCTGATGCTTTGCGGGAAGCAGTCGGCCACCAGCAAGCACCCCTGCCCCTACTGTGAGTGTCAGGCTCCCTTCACATGCCCCTGCCCAGCCAACACACTCGGGTCCCTGACCAGCCACCATAGAAAATTCATCGCGGCCGGAGGTATTAAGTCCACTGCCAAGCAGTTCAACAACTGCATCAGTCCAACTCTGCTCCACGGGGAGCCCGAGCTTACCACACTGGAGTTACTTACGTTCCCCGAGCTTCATGTCATGACTGGAACAGTGGGGACGCTAGTCAATCACCTGATCAAAGCATTCCCTGAGGGTCAGGAGTTCATCAACGCCTACATGAAGGAGCAGAATATCAGCTGGTGCGAGTACCAGCCCAACACCTTCGAGGGAAACCATGCCCGTAAGTTCCTGAGGTTCTCGGATAGGCTGGTGGCGAAGGCGAGGAAGCTGGAAATATTATCGGCAATTCCAGCAGTTGCCTTCAGCAAGACCATCGTCCAGTTCAACCGGGTCGTGGTGGCCTGCTTTGGGCAGAAGTTAGACTCGGACTTCAGGGCTATCATCTCGAGGTTTGAGGAGCACTACAGGATGCTGGGCATCTCGGTCACGCCAAAAGTTCACCTTGTCTTCACACACGCTGCTGAGTTCTTAGAGATGAAGGGTCTGGTGGCCGGGCTGGGCGCTTGGAGCGAGCAGGCCATGGAGTCCGCCCACCACGACTTCAAGCTTGAGTGGGAGAGGACAAAGGTCAAGCCCAACCATCCGAACTACCAAGAAGTGTTGTTCAAGTCTGTGCTGAGGTACAATACGAAGCACGTTTAAGTGATGTTTTTTTTCTTATATGTATGATGTAGCCGAGTTCTAAATTTTATGTGAAAATATACCTATCTCATAACCGTGGAATAGAGGATAATGTCTTTACTAGGAGTTGATATTCATGTCCAAAATTAATTTATGATACTTACGAGCATTATATTATCCCAAAAACAAAACAAAAGAACACTCAAATATGGCGATCGGGGCAAAAGCATAAATGTGCTTTAACACACTTCCCGCTGGGGTCCCTTGCATGACGCGCCCCGCTGGGGGGGCATTTTTCGCCCCCCTCCGTATCTCGTTCTCCACAAAAGTCTTTACTGAAAACGAGCCCATTCTATTTTTCACCATAGACTTATAATAGGGTGACCAAAAAATTGACCCTACCTTAGGTCAATAATATCAAAATTCCGAGATGGGGCATTCTAGGACAAAACGACCAAAAAATTTCAATTTGACACCACCATGTCTAGAAAAAATCTGAAACTTTGTCTCCGGGGTAGTTTTGGGCCAGAAACACGCCTGTGAGAATCTTAGCCCCCTCCAACCAACGGTGACCGAGTTATAGCCCGAGGCATTTTCGGGAGGTCACCCTGTAGACTCATCTTTGATGCTTCATAACTCAAAAACGCATAGCCTGATTAACAAGTTTTGTATATCATTGAACTCGTCTTGAATTATACTTTATTTTGAAAAAGAAAATTTCAAAATTTGAAAATTTTTGACTTCTTATTTGTTTGATATTTCTTTTTGACCTAGCTTGACCTTTTCCCAGCTGAAATTGCCATTTTAGACACCTCAAAAATTTTGATTAATAAAATATCTTTCGATAGGAAAAATAAAAAATGCGTTCTTGCTATAAGTTCCAAATATTTAGCACCTAAGGTAGGTATGTAGACGGTTTTTGACCACTGCAGTAGTACAGCCTTATGTTTAACGCCGCAAACATAGTGATTGTTTTTGTAATCGGTTGCTGGCAATCATATTGCTTTGTCTTTACGAAATTTTCATCGTGCAAGTGTCAGAATTTATGACAATTAACACGCGCCCACCCGAGGGGGTGGGCAACCGGCCTCCTCAGGTCTCTACAGGTAGTAAAAAAAACACCTTAGCGCAGCGCCACCGTACGCCATCTATCTCTAACACAACATATTACAACTTCTGGAAAAATAATTTAGGTCAACTGGGAGGTGGTAGGTACCGTAAATACTGAAGGCCAGCTGGCAACTGACTGGTGAGGGTGTGACTTGAGGTAGACGGTCGTCGTTATGCCTTGTGGGACTTTCAAATTTGGTTCATTGATTAACCCGCGCCCCACCGGGGGTCCGGCGCCACCTTCGCCCCACCGGGGGGCCATCGATGGCCCCCCTCTAACTCCGAAAATATGGGCGTTAGCGCAAATCTGCAAAGTGCAATAGAATGCTCGCGTGAATTCAGTAAGAAATTACTTCGCATGTTTTAGTGCTCAGGTCAATGGTTTGACCTCCAGAGGTCAAATTAGGTCAAGATCGGCTATTTTCACTCAAATATGCAATGATTAAGCAAACTGGGCATAACTCTTATGTCATTAGAGCTATTGAGGCCTGGTAAAGTACATTTGATAGCAAATTGCCAGTACTTTTTCCGCTATGTGGAACGTAAAGACCTCCCGCCAGTGGTTTGACCGCCAGAGGTCACCTCGTGACCTAATATGACCTGAGGTCACGAAAGGTCAAAAAGTGACCTTGCCATATATCAAATGAAAGCCAGTGACAAGACAAACACGATGGTGTTTGTTTCACCGCTCTAGCTCAATTAGGTCAAAAGTTATTGTCAAAATACTGTTTTTGACCTCTGGTGACCTTGGATGACCTTGGAAAAGTCAAAGGGCAAATATGACCCCTGGGATCCTTGAAAAGGTGTCCAAAAACGTTGTTCTGAGCAGTCTGAGTATTTGCAATCATTTTTGTGGCTTTTATATCATGAAATAGCTTTTCCCCATGCTTTTCCAATGGGAGAGGTCGCCTCGTGACCTGACCTCAGGGCACGAAATCGAAAAATCCCGGATATACACCTTGTAGACCCTGGAGGGGTCATGAAGTGTAGGAAGTTTCAAATCGATCGACTTTGAAATGTAGCTCTTACAGAGCTCTAAAGGTGAAGTGAGGTGACCTTGGTTGACCTCGTCTGGTGACCTGACCTTGGGTGACCCGGGGTAAAAAATTTTAGGGATGATGGGAAAATGATGCAGTAAGAGGTAGAGCCCTCAACCGCGGTGCTGCGCCTCGTCGTTTTTCTGATATCCCGGAAAAACCTTAGGGGGCCATCGATGGCCCCCCGGTGGGGCGAGGGTTAACACTTCATCGTGGGAGTTGCTCGTTTGGGTGGTGGGGTCGGGGTCTCCGTAAAAAAGTCCCGTGATGACTCTAGTGAGACACCTACTCCTAAAACTGAACTGGATACAACTTGGACAATATTTATAAAAATAAAATTGCAGCCATTAAAAGTGATAGAAAGGGATCCATTGTTTCGAGGGAGACGAGGGCAAATGAACTTATTAATAAATGACCTTTCAGCCTTAAACGAAAATTTACAAAGATGTCGCGAGTTTATCCATAATTGAAACAAATATAACTTATCCTATGAGCACCACTAACTCACACAATTACATCGTCCCCCGAGATGGAAAAATAGTATCGATACAAGGTCACCCAGTGCAGCACAGCATACGTTTGAGAGGATTCATGCAATGTAAACAAACGTGTCTGAAAGAATTTCATTCCCAAAAAGTAATTTGAATCTGCTCATATATGCGAAAAAAGGTCCTGAAATTGTAACGCATTCGACTTGGTCACTTGAACAGATTGCCTCATGATATTTTTACAAGGTGATCATTTCATAACTGACACGGATCCCAGAATCCCAGATGAATAATACACTGTGCACTGGGAGTGATGCCACTAAACAGCCAGTTTTAACAACTACCGAATATGTTACACACAATCGTTTGGTCGTGTCATCTTTGAGGTTGCTCGAGGTCACAGTATTTCTTACAGGAACAAAGTGGAAACCTAAATTTTGTGGCATAATAGGTGACAGAGGAGAGCCGTTGAAAGAAATGTTCAGCGCCATTGGAACACTCTTGTTGAGCCCAAACGGATTATGTATCTTATAATATTGCCTAGTCAAATGCCAAAATTAACCTGCTTTGACCTAGAGCCAGGCTTAGGTCTGTATGGTAAAAAGAATATTAATTAAACTGCAGTGGCAAGCCAGACACGACAACGTAAAAACAAAACCTCCATCGCAATTCTCGACAATTCTAAATTTTCTCAAGTTATCAAAATTTACCGATTGCCCCATGCATTTCTAATGGAAAGACCATGACCTTGACCCTGCTCCCGGTTATCGACATAGAAATCCTGCTACGAAAAATTATCTTGCTGGGTGACCTTACTATGTAATGTGAATCAAACCACGATAGGCTAAATTTGATATTATTGATGCACTTCCCAAAATTTTTTCGAAGTTAGGTCTCTTGACCTGGTTTGGCGGTTTGACCTGGTATGACCCAGACCTAAAATTTTTCCAGAAGTTGTAATATGTTGTGTTAGAGATAGATGGCGTACGGTGGCGCTGCGCTAAGGTGTTTTTTTACTACCTGTAGAGACCTGAAGAGGCCGGTTGCCCACCCCCATGGGTGGGCGCGTATTAATTGTCATAAATTCTGACACTTGCACGATGAAAATTTCGTAAAGACAAAGCAATATGATTGCCAGAAACCGATTACAAAAACAATCACTATGTTTGCGGCGTTAAACATAAGGCTGTACTACTGCAGTGGTCAAAAACCGTCTACCTACCTACCTCAGGTGCTAAATATTTGGAACTTATAGCAAGAACGCATTTTTTTATTTTTCCTATCGAAAGATATTTTATTAATCAAAATTTTTGAGGTGTCTAAAATGGCAATTTCAACTGGGAAAAGGTCAAGCTAGGTCAAAAAAGAAAAGGTCAAACAAATAAGAGGTCAACCATTTTCAAATTTTGAAATTTTCTTTTTTCAAAATAAAGTATTGTTCAAGACGAGTTCAATGATATACAAAACTTGTTAATCAGGCTATGCGTTTTTGAGTTATGAAGCATCAAAGATGAGTCTACAGGGTGACCTCCCGAAAATGCCTCGGGCTATAACTCGGTCACCGTTGATCGGAGGGGGCTAAGATTCTCACAGGCGTGTTTCTGGCCCAAAACTACCCCGGAGACAAAGTTTCAGATTTTTTCTAAATATGGTGGTGTCAAGCCTTGGTCGATCTGTCCTGGAATGCCCCAGATAGCAGATTTGTATACCCTAATGACCTTATCATATTGTGGAAGTTTCAAACTGATCGGTTTGCTAATGTTCCCTGGGCTCTGCTTCAAACTCGTAATTTTAGGTTTTGAGGTCGGGTCACTTGACCCTGAATATCTCCTTGACCTGACATGACCTTAAGTAAAAATTTGGTCAGGTGTGTAAAATTGATCAGGAATAAGATACCGTAAGTTTCGTTGTTCTGCGTTTCTTCGTTTTTGAGCTATCTGGGGAAAACCAGGAGGGGGGCGAATCTCGCCCCCCAGCGGGGCGCGTGTTAATCGGGGAAATGTGAAATTGCAAACTATTTAAATCATCTGCAGGATCTTGGCTTTCCATTGGTGCATTACACTATACATTTTCTCCACAGGAAGCATGACAAATTGACCTAGAAAACTTGGCATGCATTATAGGACAGAATGAAAGAATGGTCTTCCTTCTCGAAATTTTCACTAAAAGTGAGTGGACAATTTCTCTAGAACGGCCCGATGGATGATTTTAAATCATGCATCATTATTTTTCTCTTCAATTGAACATTTTGATCGTATGAATCACTGTGTTCGACAAATTCAATTTTTTTGCGCATCGAGTTAGGGAGGTGTGAAGCGGAGTCGTACCTGACTCAAAGTTGACTCAAATTTAGATTCGGCTGCTGACTCAATCTGGCGAGTCAAAAGCAAATGGTTTTGTTCCGATATACGGGTGAAGATATGTGGCCACTGAATGACAAGTTTTCATGAAGACAGACGAAAATGAGTCTTATAGGGTCAAATATACTGAAATTTTTGGCCGTATAAGACTCGTTTTTTTGGCTGTCTTCATGAAAAATTTTCTTTCAGTGGCTACATATCTTCACCCCTATATACGCACAAAACCATTTGCTTTTGAGTCAGCAGCCGAATCTAAATTTGAGTCGATCGTGAGGCAGGTAACAAGTCTGCTTCTAATGTGATCTGCAGCACTGATGCTCATGCACTGGTTGTCGTGGTGCCATATCTGGGATTCTGAATACAGTACCGAATGCTATATTTTCCTTTTCCCAACCTGTTTCTGTCGATTCGCGTGGAAAATCACGAGTGTTTCCTAATTTGCCTTTTATCATTATACGCTGCGAAAATCCGATCCCCAGCGAGATTTGCTGGTATTTCTGGATTTCCAACTTTCTATCTTTATACCTTTTCAGAGCCCATCCGGTTTTTTGAAAAGTCAAACTTTTGGTTTCAAGTGTATTTTGAAGGTTCCATACGCATTTATTCATTTTTACACACACACAATTGAAAACTATAAGCCGTAAAAACTAAGATAAACGACTAAAGAAAACAATAAGGTCGGACTGGCAAAATGCCGACAACCTCGCTCCCGGAACCAAGGGGGACTTGTGGTTTCAAGTCCAACACCTGACGCCCTAGTCAGACGTTAGTATAAAAATAGCATGATTATTATATGCATAACAATTAATGTTTCACTGCAACGCTGCCGCCCACCACTTACTCGTTACAAAACATAAAACATATTCAACACGATCTATCACATTTAAACTTGACCCGGCACGCCTGGGGCTATGTCGCCAACCACCACCGTTTGGGGGTCTGATCGGACCCTTCCCGCCCCCTCGCCCCCTACGATCTCGGGAACCGGAGGTGATGCGGTAAAATGTAAATCTAGTAGAAAAGAGCAATTTTGTATCTGTCCATAGCACCAAATATGTGGTCGGTCACAATTATTAAAGCAGTCTCTGTGGTGTGAAAACGCCGAAATCCGTTCTGATTTTCTACGAATAGATGATTGGCGGGGAAGTACGAGTAGAGTTGAGTATGTAGGTACCAATCGTTCAATAATTTTCCCGAAAAATAGTACAAGAGAAATAGGACGTTAGCTAGATGGATCGGAAGGCGCACCTGTTGATTTCTAGATCGGCTGAATAACAGACAATTTCCAAGACCGTGGCAGAGTGTTCCTCACTAGACCGGTGGTGACTAAACACTTGCAAAAGGGGGCCACGCCTGCCCCACCCTTTATCTTTGTCTAGAAATTTCATTAAAGATGCCAAAGCTAAGTCGTCATGGAGTTTCATCACCAGCCCCAGCCCTCAAATCCGTGCAACGCCCGGACTTTCCTTACGCCCGCGCTGGTTTCCGCGGAAATCGGCGCGTAAGCAGCAGCGGATCCAAAGGGCTAAGGGGCTAAAACTCCCCCCCGATAGGCCCTGGACCACATAACAAATGCATAGGCTGGGATATGTTCAAGGCAGGTAATTGTGGGGGGGGCTAAAGCACTCTAGGCCCCCTGAAATGTGTTCATAGACAGGGGCGTCGCCACAAATTTTCGGGTGGGAGGGCCGGCGCTAGGGGGGGGGCTGGGGCTCGTGATGAAGCCCTATGTTCACTCAAACGTGGCATTTTCAATAGTATTTGCATCCAAAAGCGGGGGCTGGCCCCGCCCCGCCACTTTCCGAGAGCGGGAGGGCCCGGTCCCCCAGGACCCCCGGTGGCGACGCCCCTGGTCAGTGGCCATAGATATCCGCCACTGCGCGCAAGCTATTTGGAAATCCGGCGAGATGCGGGCAGGTGATTGATTACCTCTGTACTTCATGCCGTTTAATTTTCCATTCGATTTTTTCATGGCGAGTATTTTACCTCTGGGATGTTTACTCATACGAATTTGTGTCATTACGAGACATTTTATCCCTACGAACATGTTGCTTCTACGTACTTCATCCCGTACGAACTTTTTACATTACGAACATATTACCCTTACGTACTTTAACCCGTTCGAACTTTTCTATACGAACTTTTTACATCACGAACATTTTACCCCTACGTACTTAAACCCCTACGAACATTTTCCATACGAACTTTTTACATTACGAACATTTACCCCTACGTACTTTAGCACGTACGAACTTTTTCCATTACGATTATTATACACGTACGTACTTTATCTATACGTACTTTAAGACTGCAAACTTTCCCCATTAACATGATGCTATATTTTTTTACTATAAAAGGATCCCTCGAATTATTTAGTTAAGATTGCACTTAGTGGTCAGGGTCAGCTTATCCCTAAACTCAATCCATTTCATAATACTAGTTAATATGGTTTGTGATTGATAAACCCCTTTTTCACAGCCTGCAACTCTGGCCCAACGTTAAGCGTCGAATGAGCATACGTTTGGCTGCAAAAAACAAATATTATCAATTTTATATTATACTTATTCAACAACCCTTCCCCATAGTATATACCTCTTAAAATACATCTCTTATAGCTATTTAATGTGATCAATCAATGGTAAATACTTTTCCTCAGCCTGTACCTCTAGCCCAACGTTAAGCGTCGAATGAGTATACGTCTAGCTGCAGAAAAGTATTATCAATAATTATTTGCATATTTCAAAACCCAAACCCAGTACGTACCCCTAAAATCAAACCATCTCTTTGCGCTAGTTAACCTGATCAATCATTAATAAACCCTTTTCCCCAGCCTGTACTACTTCAGCGAGTATTTAATTGTTAATGAAAAGCTAGTGTTTGGCTGAAATAATGGAAAAGTCTGTCACACAAATACTGGTCTAGTTTTGTTATATTGTCGGCATTGCTTTTTGGTTTTCCCCAGCCTGTACTACTTCAGCGAGTTTTTAATTGTTAATGAAAAGCTAGTGTTTGGCTGAAATAATGGAAAAGTCTGTCACACAAATACTGGTCTAGTTTTGTTGTATTGTCGGCATTGCTTTTAGGTTAGAGGTACCAATATCGTTGTTGTCACGACATCCAATCTTATTTTTAACGATTGATTCTAAAAGGCATTTGTGTGAAGCTCAATTGGAGGTCTGGCTATACTTTGACTAATAATTATTTATCTTTACTCCATGATTCTGATGAAGGGCTGTGCCCGAATATATAATCTACAGTGTTTTTTTACATTTCCGGATTCGAGCGGACAGGCCAGTGAACATCTTTTCAACTTATCATCATGCTCCTCGCCGCAGCACTTCAAAACTTATCAATGATTTATTATTTAATCAGCCTGTGCTTGATTCATCCTATAATCCACACAAATTCAAAATGATTGAAGACAATAATATGTTAATTTCTCATAGTGACATTTGAGACACTGTCTATTATGGCCTGCATGCAGTGTTGACATATTTTCTTAACTTCCAAATACGTGTCCTTAATAAATATTTATCAAATGAATTTATTTATATATTCAAATCATGTCTTTTTATGTAAAGCCTCTTCATCGCCACTTTACTTTGCTCCACCTGAGTATATGGCCGACTTGGTATTATTTGTGACTTATTAGGACTTTATCTACACCCATCAACAAAACAAAATAACAAATAATAGCTGGGAAGGGACTAAAAGCTCAAGTGCAAGAGCTTCCTTCATAGCCAGTTATTCTTTTCAGAAAGTCAAAATTCTTTTTTGCTACATTTGGTGGATGGTGACCTCATCAACCAGTTGAAAATGTTTCTTCTATTCCCTTACCAATGTTTGTAAACAATGGGATAAAAAACACTGTTACATGTCCAGCACATGAGTTGTGGTTATCTTGCATGTTGGGCTGTACCAAGTGAGTGTTTTGAAAACATTTGAATCAGCCTGTGCTTGATGTAGTAGGGACCATATCCTTTATGTATATACCACTGTGGTAATGTAGGTATGTGTAAGGCTTCAATGATAAAGCTGTGTATGCTTTATGGATGATGATGATCTCACCATTAATATATGTGTATGGATAAATGGGCCACACTCGCCCCCCCCAAATAACACTGACATTTATCCTGACTGGCTCCCATGCTTATTTTTACTGTGTCATCAATGTGCATAATGGGCACCTGGTTCTTTTAAATGTTTTCTGACATGATTGTCAAAATATGGACCGCTTATTTCTGGCCCTGGCCAAACATAGGCCCAGTTTCCATGCGCAATGAGACAATCTGGATAGGGCTGAGAATCAGGATACAGAAATCACAGTTTCTGTGACACTTAAGCTTGGATACAGGCGGAAGAGTCACAGATAGAAGAGTTTTCAATCTCAATTTTGTCTATATCTCTAGCACACTTTTCATGTTTCCTTTCACTCCCTTCAACCTCCCTTGACCCAACTATACAATTTCATTTGAAGAATAATATATTCGTTTAATGAATGTTGTTTAATGGTTTTATTTAAAGTGTAATACAATTTTTTGATATCGCTTAATGACCAAGAAAGCTTGACCCTCTGCAGACTACTCACCTTTATCCACGACAAGGAAAATGTTTATAATCACTCTGTCATGTGCTGCCAGACCTGGCTGGATACAGATAGACGTGAAGCGGATTCAACTGTTTCAATTGACCAAAGCTGTATCTGTATTGTAAATGTATCCTGCATCTTGATATGATGTGCAATCCTTATTGGTAATGTGCATCAACACTTGGCCATACTTGGATTGTGAGAAATAACTGCTGATAAGAACATGAGACAGGAAAATTAAGGCCACCAAAATATTGAGCTCCCAGAATCCTTCATTACCTACCCTGGAGTGTGATCCCATCCTGATGTCCACCTCACACAGGCATCTTGCTTTGACCCTTTCCTCAGACAGATTCAATAAATTTCCTTGTGATACAGGAACAAAAGCGCAAATAGGGGCATCCTCCGTCCGATGATTATACATGGCTTCTACTTGAATCTTTGACAAACTGTCACCCATTTAATGATTAGACGTTGGCTAGACGCCACATATGATAAAGGTACCTAAAATAAAAGTAAATAGTCCACTCTCAGGACACGTAAGTGGTGAATAAAAGACCAAATGCTTGAAAGCATGCTTCTCCCCGCCGAGAGTGTAGTGTCTTGTCCAGCAATAAATAAATCAAACCAAAAGCGCAGTGTTCGCCGCTATCGAGCAGAGCCCATATCCAAACTAAACTTAGAAGAATCATAGGCGGATCCAGGATTGCCGATCGGGGGGGGCACCTTCCCGGGGGGGCGCCATCTTGACCGGGGGGCGCCATCCGGACCAAGGGGGGCGCCACTTATGACCGGCAAAAGCTATCAGGTGGGCGCCAAATCCTATCGGTGGGCGCCGACTTTCGCATCCTGGGGGGGTGGGAAGCGACATTTCAGGGGGCGCCATCGACCTTTCAGGGGGCGCCGAGGGTCGATCGGGGGGCACGTGCCCCCTTGCCCCCCCTGGATCCGCCTATGAGAAGAATCTACTATTTCCTCCTGAAATACAACCAGATGGCAATACTAAAATATTTTTATTAAAATATTAGAGAGTATTTTTACGTTTTTACTCATTTACTTCATAAAAATAAGAAATTGAATATACAATATCACTTTTATAGCATTATAGCCTCAAATTATCAAAATAGACTCATGGCGCACATACTAAACTTTGGTGTACCCGTTCTCTATTACCCTGGGGTGTAGGGGATCTTTAGGCTGTTTCTGGCAGGTTAACGATGCTTTTTGAAAGCCATATTGTCTACGAAATCAGTTGGAATAATGCCATAATTACTACCAACCAAAATTTGCTAGTAGTGCTGTCAGCTGCAATGGAGCATGTTTGTATTTCTGCGGCGAAGTCACTTCAGTGTGTCTTTTGTGTTGATTTGCTTGTTTATAAGGTAAAAGTTTGTTTTAGTTTATAGGTGCCTTAAGAGAAGAAAAGTGTTATTTCTTGTCTTTCCAAGTTTATAGAACAAGAGAAAAGTCGCGGAACTAGTTTCTCGTGGCCATTGTGCACTGAGGTGGGCTCAGGGGGTATTTCCCATACTCAGATTGCTAATGCAGGCGCCTTTTACGGGCAGTATCTGGCTATGGTTCACCTAGGGCTGTAGCATATTGGACGGTATTGTCAATATCTGGCCGTTTTTTAAAGTTAAGCTTACCACAAAACAATCTAAAAATGAGGGGTTAAAATATGCTGATGTTTAGAACAATTGCTCATGAGGTACATACTTCAGACCCTCACTGTTCAAGTGAAATGAGGGGCTGGTGAATGACTTCATGGCAGTGCTGGAAGGTAAGTTTCCTGACGTCCATCCACTGAGGCATCGCTTTCAGCTGTAACATGGTGAGGCCGAACAGCCTCAATGCTGGTCGCCAGAATGTTTCTTAGTTGATGGCTGCGGGGAAGAAAAATCACTACAAGCAGTGATCTGTCAGGGCGCAACTGCCTGATATTTTATCTAAAGATTCTCTGATATTCATTTAAGTTACATTTTCCTCTAATTGTATTTTAAATAATTTTTGTCAAGGGTACAACAATTATGCTGGGTGCTGCAATTGCAAATTTTTAAGGTCATTTAAAACTATTTCATGCATTTTTGTGTTGCCGACTATTTAAAACTTCTAGGTTGGAGAATACCATTCGGGTAAATAATCATGCAAGTATAAACACATAATTACATTCTCAAACACCCCGGGACACCAGGGAAACAGCCTTCATCTATGTATTTTCCCAACATATTGGGGGAGGACTTCGTCTCCTAGCCCCACCTCCTTGCATGCACCTCCGTATATTATTTCCTGAGCCCTTGGCTACTGAGATTAATGCCTGTCTCATATTCTGAAGTTAACATTGGAATTTTTATATCATATGGACATTGGTTTAAACTTCGGTTGGTAATTTGTTAAAAAGTGGATCAAAGTAGACTACTTTCGATTGTACCTTTATCTTTTTCTCTCTGGCAATATGTAGTGCATGGGGTAACATTCAAGTTTGTATTGCTTTCCTTGAGATATTTCCTATCGTATGTATATTGGTTTAAATTTATGTCTGCAATTAGTTAGTGGGAGTGGAACAGTTCATGTAGGAGTTCAATTGATAAATTTTGATGATTAGGCAACCATCATATGAGATCAAAATGAACATCCCTGTCTTGAAAAAATCATGATAAACTCGGAACATTTGTCTTATTCAATAGCCTTGGATGGCAAGAAAAAATACGTGCACACGTTCAGCTTCGCCCACGCCAAATAATAGTTCAGTCCTGGGGATAATCAAGTCAGGACGTGGTCCCCTGGCAAATGAAACGCCAATATAGTTAGTTATTTGGGGTGTTTTCTATGGGTTCTTCTATAATCTCACCTCATGATTATACAATTTGGGCGCCCAAGGGGAAGGGGGCAGTTGGATAGGAACGGACCATCTTGAGCATTGCACTGGTGCCTGAGCAGGCTCTGAGGGAACAATTTAAAAAAATCGGTAATATTGCCTCCCTCTCAAACTCGACATAGTTATTGAGCATTGCCGTTATTGTTCTGTTGTATATTTATGACACCACATAGGCGGATCCAGGATTTCCAACGAGGGGGAGGGGGTACATTCGGGGGTAGGGCGTCACTTAACCGGCAAAACCTATCAGGTGGGTGCAAAATCCTATCGGTGGGCGCCGATTTCGCATCTTTAGAGGGGGTGGGGCTGGGGGTGGGAAGTGACATTTCAGGGGGTGCCATCACCTTTCAGGAGGGCGCCGTGACCATTTGAGGGAGCGCCGAGGGTTGATGGCGGGCACTTGCTCCTTTGCCCCCCTAGATCCACGTATGTGTATCATTACGGGAACACGGCCGCTTTCCGATAACGACAACATGCTGCTTTCGGTCAGACCCCTCCAACAGCAAGCGCAGATCACCGGATGTGACATCACAGCTCGAAGCATATAACATTGAAAAATTAAATGATTGAATATCCAAATGTTTGCAAAAACAGGCCCAGAATCGAAAATGGAATGTTTATTTATTGCATTTGGGATAAACTTGATTACAGTGTATTCTCAAAAATTCGTAAGCGGACAGTGCCATTAACAGCAGTTTGGCACACGACTCAACGGCGAAGGAATTCCTCCACGCCCGTGTGACGTCACTCGGGCGTGAAGGAATCCCTCTTTAACGTACCTTCAAGTAAAGGTATCTTGGCTTTCGGTTATATGCAGAGCTTAGTAGAACATTCGTAGGCATATAATTTGTACCATTGTCCTTATTCATCCTTACATCCTTACTCGTCCTATCCTTACCCATCTAACGCTTCCATTTCAGAAGAAATAACGAGGGCCTGCAATGATCGTAGCGAACGTGCAGATCGTGCACGGCGAAAAAACTTTGGATTGGACCTGGGTTCGAACCCAAGCTTCGTCGGACGGAGACCGGCAAACATGGCTACAGTTTTTGCATCATTCCTCAATTTCCACGGGCTCCGCTTATCGGATCCCAGAAATGGAAATTGGACAGAACGATTGTTCCTCTGATACCATTTTTGTGAGGGAACCCCAGTTGGTATAGCGTTGAGAGCCCGCCGAAAATAATCAATTTTACAAGCAAAGTCAATGACGGCGATCAATTTGTAGCCCAGTAGTAGAATTGTAGTAGAAAGCTTTGGAGGAGGCGACGCAACCGTACATGTGCAACGTGCTGAAAGAGGGAGCAAGCAAAGGAAACGCCAGAAAGCACCCAACCTCTCCTTGAGTTAAATCAAAGCTCAGAAGACGAGGCTTCGCAAGCTCTCAAGGGGCCACGACGGCGGCACTTGACATCGCCATGGACGATGAAGCGTACTTTACGTACTCTGGATCGGAAATGTCCGCCAACAGCGACTTCTATGGCGGTGCAGGAGACTGCCTGCCGCAGAGAGTGCGGTATAAGCCTCAGGGGAAGTTCCCAAGAAAATTACTTTAAGGCGGGCAAAGGTGCCTTTCACAGAACGCCTTATAAAAAGCCCTTAACTAACTAACCCAAGAAAATTGTTGGTGTGGATCGCCATTGCCCCCAAAGAGGCGTCAGCGCCGGTGATCTGCCTCGGCAGGGAGTAACGACGCGTTTTACCAAAAGAAGTGCATAAAAGATGTTCTGCTTCCATTCTTGACCTCAAAGTATCCTGCTGGAGGGTGTGTGTTCTGGCCTGGCCTAGCTTTCGCCCACTACGCTCGTGCAAGGGTAGATATTCTAGCGAAAGCTGATGGTGGGGATTCCGAAGCGCGTGCGGTTGGCAGAATGCCTGGGCGTGGATCATCTGATTCAGCAGCGGAGGTTCCAGAAGAAATGTGCAAGTTATGAGATGGTCACAGTTATTCGAATCAATGGAAATACATGATTGCCACATGTTGCAGAATTGGCACTGGATACTTAAGCGAGTGGAAATGATGCAAAAATTGCAGAGCCACAAAATTGGATGTAAGAAATCAGAAATGCCGAAGAATTCAAAATAACGAAACGCAAAATAATGGCGACCGCAATGAGGACATTTGAGGACCATTTATAAATAGCGGAAAATACGGTTGACATGGCCATGAAGCCTTCAAATCCGCCACAGAACGTCAAGAAAAAGATATTGAAAGAGAGGAAAAGAAGGAAAGAGAAGCAAATGAACCGAGAAGGAAGGAAAAGCTTTACATACTTCCTTGTCATCCACATATTACTTCCAAGGAGCAACGGATAAAAACTTTCGTTCTCAAAAACATTATTAAGCCCTTCCCCTGAGCACATGATGTGGTCTAAAACTCAAATGATCTCCCTACATGTTTTGCGTTGGTTCTTTCCTCCGCCAATGCATACAGGCGGTGTGCTTCGCGTTTCCCAACAGTCCAGAGTGCTTGCGGTTTACAAAGTTTGTATTTTTACAACTGGTCCAAAAAGGTTTGTAAAAGCTTGTAATTGTTAGCAATTTCCCGAACTGTTTTTAAAAGTTTGTATTTTCCATTCGTTTTGTGATTTCTTAGCTTGCACCACCTGGTACATCTTTTCTTTAGGCTGGGTCTGATACATTCACCCTTTAGCTAGGCTCCATTTCTTTTCGCTTAACAAGCGCCCCGCTGCGGGGGGCGAAATTCGCCCCCTCCTGGTTTTCCCCAGATAGCTCAAAAACCAAGAAACGCAGAACAACAAAACTTACATTACCTTATTCCTGATCAATTTTACACATCTGACCTAGTTTTTTTAGCTAAAGTCATGGCAGGTCAAGGAGCTATTCAAGGTCAAGTGACCCGACCTCAAAACCTAAAATCACGAGTTTGAAGCGGCGCCCAGGGAACATCAGCGAACTGATCAGTTTGAAACTTCCACAATATGATAAGGTCATTAGGGTCTACAACTTTGCAATCTCAGAATTTTGATATTGTTGACCTAAGGTGGGGCCAATTTCTTGGTCACCCCATTATAAGTCTATGGTGAAAAATAGAATGGGCTCATTTTCAGTAAATACTGGATAGATAAAGCTAAAAATCCTCAAATCGTCTATTCTTACCACGATCTTGACCATAAAGTCGAGTTTTTGAGCATTTGACCTCTCAAAGGTCGTATCAGGTCTGGGAGCATAGAGTGATTGTTTTGTCAATAACTTATCACTGAACTGAGATAAAGCTTCCATTTTGCTTGCATTGTGCTTGTATTGTCACGGGGAGTCGATTGATATGCAACATGACCATACCAGGTCACTCTGTGACCCTGACCTACCTCGAGGTCAGGTCATTTCAATATTTGACCTAGCAAGGTCATATTATACATCATTCGATTCGCCGCGATGAGAGGAATCCAATGATGCATAACTATTTTTCCTAGCTTCCCTGAGGGCAGATCTAGAAAGAGAAACGTACACTGCTCTCTTGTAAGCATATGGAACCTTCTTTGCCCTATGCTGACCTCAATATTGACCTGACATAAAAATTACTCGGATAAAATCTCTTCCTCCTGTGAAGAGCTTTCGAACACCGCCCGTAATTTTCCTTTAGCTTTCGTGGGGAACGAGATACGGAGGGGGAGAGGGTGAAAAACGCCCCCAGCAGGGCGCGTCATGCCAGGGACCCCAGCGGGGCGCGTGTTAACACGCAGTAGATAATGCCACCTTTTTTAAACCAAACCTCAAAAGCCGATGATATATATTTTGAGTTGAAGCGTTGTCCGAAAATACAATGCAAGCGGGTCTGTTGTACAAACATTCAATAATTTGATAAGGTTTTCACAGGCCTGTCCCCTCGAATCCGGATGTAAAAAACACTGAAGATTGTATATTCGGGCACAGGCCTTCATCAGAATAATCTAGTAAATATCACAAATTCTCAGGCATAGTGTAGCCAGACCTCGAATCCTGATTCTAGGGGACTCTATCCTGATCCTGATTCGAGGGGAGAGGCCAGTGAAACCTTATCAACTTATCATCATGCTCCTCGCCACAGCACTCCAAAACCTATCAACACTCAATAATTTGTTTGGAAGTCATCAAAAATGTTTGGAAAGTTAATATTTGTTCCTAAAACAGTTTGCAAGTTTGTATTTTTGCTGGCTAGAACAGCGCAAGCGCCCTAAAAGTCACACTTGCCCTGTTACAGAGTGCTGGGGCGGGTGTTGCAGTTGTTCCCACCGGGGCTGATCGGACATGGATGGCTGTTTCCCCCAACGTGAGGATTGAACCCACGCTGGCCCACACAGTCCCAATCTGCATGCCGGCAATGATGGCACCCAGCCTTATGCACTTTTATGCAGCGTGCACGTTATCCTGAACTGTTTCACCCCAAAATGTCAATCGCTTAAAGGGAGTGGACCACTTTGTGAAAATCCTAAAAAGAACATTTTAAGAACAATAGAGGTCTGAAAAACAGGAAACAAATTTGTTTTAATAAATTTTGTCCAAGTTGTTCCCAGTCCGGCTGCTGGAGTCGGAGTCTCACTAAAGTCATCAAGGGACTTGTCACGGAGACCCTGACCCCACCACCCGAACGAGCAACTCCCACAATAATGGGTTGATTTAGAAGCCAAAGTTTAACGTCTCACAAAGCACAGGGACGGCCGCCCCGCTCAGGTCACCCTCTCACCAGTCAGTTGCCAGCCGACCTATGTCGGCTAAACTATTGAGCGCCGGAGCGTCTCAGGGGAACCGATCCCAAGCCTTGACATGCACTGCCACTGCATGCTTCTGAGCAGCGGGCCGGAGCCCAACGTTCTAACAACTGAGCTACCGGGGCGGCTCATGCGCTAACAACAGAAATATATCCTCTTTTCTAACAACATGTGACGTCATCAAAATAACACTGTTGATAATCAGTGAAATCCCAAACGTTGATCATAGACTCGCTATACGCTCCATTCAGAGCATTTCCGCACGGCGAAAATAGCATGCAGTAGAAGAAGCACTGGTGCAAGAACTGCACGTCAGGTGTCACTACGGTAGTCGAGTTTATTCAGTGGTAAAAAGATTATGCATATGTCTGATGTAAGGAAACAATTTCAGAGTTGGATTTTGACAAAAACATTTAACCCTTGTTTTCACGAGTACGGGGAGGGAAGATATGATGTGAATTGCAGTTATTGGCCTAATTTTGGGCCAATAACGCCCTGAACTGGACAACTTTTTGCCTCACATGCCGGTGGACGAGCTGTTGCATGCTGGTCTACTCGCTATCATGGTATTTTCAGCGTGTGGGCGAGACGTAGGGCTTACGACCAATCAGATTACTGCAACCATATTGAAGGTATTCCTTCAGGGTTTGAAATAAGCCAATAGGCACCTTTACTTTTAACTTTAAAGCCGGCGGAAATTTTATACCGAGAGCTTTGGGTGAAATTAAATATGCCGATAACGGTTTCTCACCACGCCCTACAAAAACTGCTATCTCAGTTCAAAACCTATCATAAAAGTGGGACCCTCCCTTTAACGGAAAGAAATTAACACAACATACATTTTGTTTAAAAAAATCATTAAACAAAAGAAAGATGTAGAAATGCTGTCGTCTGTACCCTGTCACTTCTATGATAAAAGTTACGTGCACGAAAATACACAATATTTACTACAAATCTTAGCAGAATTCTAGAGTAAAATTTTACTACTACCAAAAGTTAAATGTCACATTAACCTCAAATTTGGTCTTTCCCATATGTTGTTTTACATATTTGACTCGAGCCATAATGCATGCCTGTTGTTTACTTACATGAATAAATACAAATACAAATGTTCACTTCTGTACCTCAAGTTTGATGGTACTCCATATCATTCACCCTTTAGTACCACGGTGACCAGCTTCATTCACCACAAAACAGCGAGCATTTCCTTTGAATGATAAGTGAGGCTTTCCGCCCTGATGATGATGATGATGATTTGGGCTTAAGGGCGCGCCAACCCTAAAGGTCATATAGCGCCCATGTCACTGCCAGTAAAACAACGTAAAATATACATCCGCTGAACACTCCCTTGTTACCCTTATTCCTTGCAGTTAGTTGTATCTGTAATCCAAATAGTAAAAAGAAGGTTCACATCAGTCCGATCGGTCCTCAGAGAGTGGTAACAAAAGGGAGATTTCCAAAAAGCTTAACCAACACAGTTCGTAGAAAAAACTCACATTCACATTGTCACTCCCTATCAAAGCACAAGTCCTCAGCCCGGGTCAAATACAATCACGAAATCGGCTGCTCTTAGATAATCTAGCACTTTCTCAATCATGTCCGGAGTCCGGGCCAATCAGATGAGACAGTGTGAGAAGACGTGACCCGAAATGTGAAAGCCTGAGATTATCATGCTCCGGACAAGACATCAGGACGTGCCGCACCGACAAGGGGGTCGCGCATCGCCGACAGTAAGGCCTGGGTTCGCCACATAGCAGGTATCGGTGAGTGGCCAGACAATGGCCAGTTCGCAAACGGCAGAGAGCCACCTCCTCACGGCGATGGGAGCGCATAGACGACAGCCACTCACCAATGTTGGGTTTTATTACCCTGAGCTTGTTATTTGTTTGCTCCTGCCATTCCTGTTGCCATACATTGCGAAGGTGACCAGATATATGTGGGAAAAGATCTCGAGCAGGAATCGACTGTCTTCTTCTACAGGGTCTCTGAGCAGCTCGCCGGGCTGCAGCATCAGCCGCTTCATTCAGTCGGATACCGACATGACTCGGCACCCAACAGAGGGTTATATCCTTACCCTGTTCGGCGAGTCGAGCTAGGTGGAGAACAATCTTTAATACGAGCCAGTCACTTGGATTAAAAGCACTCAAAGCCTGGACACTACTAAGACTGTCGGTGAAAATTACATTTCTGGTGTCGTCACTGACTTCTATGAAACAGAGAGCTTTGTCTAATGCAGTAAGTTCCGAGGTAAAGACACATGAAAAAGGTGACAGTGAGAAATTTCTAGTCACTGAGTCAGTCACAAAAGCACATCCAACACCGAACTCAGTTTTTGATCCATCGGTGAAAAACTGGACATAATCTGCATATTTTGCGATGTGTTCGAGGGCTAAATATTTAAGTTCCAAAGCAGCCGTGTCAGATATTGTCCTGCCTGCAAGAGTCGTGTCAGCCTTTGGTGGTATTAGTTCCCATGGTGGGATATCCGAGAGCTCGCTGCGACTTATGATACGGCGTTGGATACCACATTCGCCCGAGAGGCGATGCACACGCACACCTAGGGGGAGTCCCCTTTCGCTGTTCACAAACAAACGCAGCATGTCATGCGAGAAAACGGCGTTGTACGTGGGATGGGGCGGAGACTGGGCCAGTTTGTACGCATAGCGCTGTCCCAGCATGCAACGTCCCATTGAGAGGGGTGGCTCGTTAGCCTCCACCAGCAGGCTGGCGCGTGGTGTGGTCCTAAATGCTCCTGTAGCTACTCTGAGTGCGCTATGATGGATCGTATCCAGACACCGTTTGGCTGATTTCGATGCAGAATCGTAGACGAAACAGGCGTAGTCCATCTTGGAACGGACAAGGGACCGATATAAGGTGAGAAGTGTTTTCCTGTCAGCTCCGTACGATAGACGAGATGCACATTTTAGGACATTTAAGGATTTGAAACACTTGTCACGGACATTCCTAATGTGTGTGCTGTAAGTTAGCCGTTTATCAAATGTCACCCCGAGAAATTTTGCCGTCGGTTGAAAAGGGATAGTTTTGCCGCGCAACGATACCGTTGGTTCCGGACAGGCCCTGGGCCTGCGACAAAAATGGACGCCCGCGGTTTTTTCAGTCGAAAAGTATAGCCCGTTTTTTTTTACTCCAGCGTTCTAGACAATTAACGGCCAGCTGGAGCTGACGGGAAAGTGCCGGCGTTGTTGAAGCCTTTGCCCATACTGCGATGTCGTCCACGAAAATGGATGCCTGAATGGAAGGTGGGAGTGAATGTGTGACGTCATTTATGGCCAGAGCGAAGAGGCAGATACTAGAGACGCTCCCCTGCGGAATGCCTTCTTCTTGGTAAAAGGTGTTTGAGTATGTACCACCTACTCTGACACGGAACGTCCTATCAGTCAAAAATTTTTCATAAAGAACCCCATCTGACCTCTGATACCACACTTATGCAACTTTAAAAGGATACCATGTCGCCACGTTGTATCATAAGCGGCAATGGCGTCAAAGAAGACGGCTCCCAGGTGACGCCTCTCTTTAAATGCAATTCGCACTGAGGTGTCAAGTGATACCAAGTGGTCCACCGTACTGCGGCCTCTACGAAACCCACACTGGTTGTTATTGATGACGCCCCGGCTTTCCAAATACCAAACGAGTCTTACATTCACCATTTTTTCGAACAACTTGCACATGCACAAGGTAAGCGAGATCGGCCTAAAGTGCAAAGGGTCCAATCCAGATTTACCAGGTTTAAGGATTGGTATCACTATAGCCTCCCGCCACGCCGGTATAAATTCGCCGGCCTCCCACATCATATTGAATGAGGCCAGCAGTACCCTGAGTGCGCTCTGCGATAGTGCTTTAAACATATCATTGTGAATTAAATCCGGGCCCTCGGCCACAGGGTGGAGCCCACGAATGGCTGCCGCTAGCTCATGCAAGGTAAAGGGCTTATTGTATGACAGTGTGCTGGTGGTTCCAAAATGTATACTTTTCTGTTCAGCTAGGGTTTTATATCGCATAAATGAGACATCCTCCCTAACTGAACTACAGCGCTGTGCAATCGCATTTCCTATACAGTCGGCTACTTCTGATGGATTGAATATATTCCAACCACCAATCTGCAAAGTTGGTAGTGGTGTCGAGACCGACCTACCTTCGATACGGCGGATTTGACCAAACACTTGGGACAATGGCGTAAATCGATTCAGTTTACCTACGTATTCTCTCCAACATTTTCTCTTAGCTTGTTTTATTGTGCGCCTGCAGGCGGCTCGAGATTTCCGATACATATTTCAGTTTTGCTGAGTGGAATTTCGTTTAAACTGTCTGTAAGCGCGCCGCCGCTCTCGGACAGCGTCACGGCATTCCATGCTCCACCACGGTACCGGTGGTCGCCGAGGGTTTTTTGATGTTCGCGGTATAGAAGCATAAGCAGCGTCTCGGAGGATAGCTGTAAATGTAAATTGGTCGACTGTGAACGGTGTTTGGGTTGAAAAGGTTTCCAAATAGTCATCCACGAGGGAGTTAAATAAGGACATTTTTTCATCTTCCAACGTTGCGGTCTCGTGCCTAAAACAGATGTGTTGTCACAAGTCACTAAAACAGGGAAATGGTCACTTCCCATGGGGTCACCGCACACAGCCCAGCTAAACAGAGCAGATAGCTCTGGGCTGCAAAGGCTAAGATCCAATGCCGATTCCCGACCGGATGGAATAGTAAGATGTGTTGGTGCTCCGGTGTTTAAAATACAAAGGCTCACACCCTGGATAAAATGATCGAGGTGCCGACCCCGAGAGTTAATATCTTCACACCCCAAGCGGTGTGGTGAGCATTAAAGTCTCCCAAGAGAAGGATGGGCGGTGGTAGCTCAGATATAAGCAAATTTAGTTCACGAGTGGGCATGTCTACCCCAGGGGGTAGGTATATAGAGCAGAGCGAAATCTGCCTTCGAGCGATATATATACGTGCTGCCACGGCTTGCAGCCGTGTTTGGAGTGATATTTGCTTTGCTGGTATATAATTATTGATTGCGAGAAGAACACCACCGTGGGCGACTGGGTTACGTTGTAAATCCTTTCGAAATATTGAAAAACCTGTAAGGGAGAATGGGATCTCAGCTGAGAGTTTAGTTTCTTGCAGGCATATAGCTGCCAGTCCCCTGGATCTCATAAAAGCCTGGAGATCCCCGGCGCTGGTGCGAATTCCACGACAGTTCCACTGCAAAAACGTGTTAATGATGGGGGTGGAAGTTAGGGTGAGCGCCTACCAGAGGAGCTACTTGCTATTTCCAGTATTGGCCTCCTGGCCCATAGGTTTTCTTTGGGGGCCCAGAGGGCACCCCACTTTGCCTGGGTCGAGACGATGCCCCAGGCCTAGATGTCCCTATTGATGCTGCTCGGGCTTTAGAAGGTTGTGGCTGGCCTGGAGGAGTCCCGGATGCCACACGTTTGGTGGGAGATCTTCCCCTAGTGCTATCCTCCCTCCGTGACCCCTCAAACTGCCTCCTGACAGCCGCAACCGACGTCGGCGGCGGTGGGGGAGGCGGAGGGGGCTGATTATCGGACAGAGGAGAAAAGGCAGGAGTAGAGGTAGAGGGCTGACCGTCAACAGAGATTTCAACGGGGGGGGCTGGACTGGGGACGGCAGTTGACGTCGCTTCCCACCCTTGCCCACCGTCGTCCAACCCTCGGTCGCTTGAGGGGGTCAGGCTCCGGTGCCACCACAGAACCGTGGTAATCCCATGCGAGCCCTAGGATGTCAGATCCCCGTGTCATGTAGACATTCTGAAAGCCCCCGATACTGAGACAAACGCACAAAATGGCTTGAGCTCAACTATTAATAGCGTTACTTCAGCCCGTCAAACTATGATTCAGGTTTTTTTTACTAATACAAACGAGCACCCGCACGAGAGCAGATACCCACCCTCAACGGTTTTACAGACAAAGAAAAGATGGCCCGCAGCTCCGCCTTTACCTGGTATACTTGATACCTGTTTTTTTGCAACTTCTGATAAAAGCTTAGGTTCGGGTCACATCCGGTCAGGTCAAAAGTACCGATCAAGTAAAATAATGCCAACGAAATGTTGAGAGAAAACAGTAATGGATAGACAAAGAAGTTAAGAGCAGTGCAGGCACACTTGAACCAACCATTGACCAAATCATCGATATCATATCTACATCATATAAGTCACCGGTACAACAATGTGTGGCAATGCCACTGTTTCTATCGATGATCTTGGGTCAGCCCAGGACCAGACATATCCATAGGAAATCTAAGAGGAAATTGGTTTAAGATCGATAACTTCACAGAAAATGGCGATAGAGGACTATTTCGGCGTAAGGTGTTTGGCATGCCGCTGCTGCCCGAATGCCCTGCGTGATGACCCAAGCTGACCTCGGCTTGATCTTAGGCAGGTCAATTTTAGGATTTGAACTGCAACGGTCATAAGATACCTACATCATTAAATAGGGCATGGCTAGGGGATTCAAGTGTTGCTTATGTATCTGATATATTTCTGCTCTGTCAGTCAGCACGACACAAAACGTCAGCTTCCATTGTATTGCTGAATAGCTATATTGGAACATAAATTTAACTCAGCTACTTCAAAAGTGAAGTGACAACAATTTCGGTACAGGTCAGGACGGGACATCTAACGGCGCCTTCCGCTAGCTAGCATTATTGCTGAGATCGTAAGGGAGTCTGGGAGTCAGGGAGTCTATTGCTGAGCCTGCGTCCCCCCCTAACGAGGAAGGTGGCGCAGTCTCCCGTTCCCTGCTGCTGTTAAAGAACATAACATTTGGCGGAAGCACGCGACGGCGGGAGGGCACACATCTGAATGATTGATGGACCAGGTAGAACATGCGGAATGACTACCAAGCGACGCGAATAATCCTCAAGAAGAATGTCGGTTCCATTGAAATATCATGGTAAACACCGAGATGATGTCAACAACCCACATGGCATGCGAACATAAATGTATGCACTGTGCCCACGAGTATGCCTGATACCTAAGCACATTGCGGTACTTGCAAAAGGGACAGTTTAGCCTTAAGTGCAAATCCGAATCTTTCGTCTGTCGCAACACACTCTATCTGCAACAACTTTTGCTAGCGCGGAGCAAGCACGGCCGGGGTAATGATTCGTGGGTGCACTTAACAGGAGTATTTTGAAAACCCGCTAGAGTTTTCTTTGTAACCTCCTAGAGCATCCGTTGTAAAGATCCGAGAGATATCCGTCGACACACAGCTGTGCCTCACACAGATACGGGCCGCGCCACTTTGTGCAGGATGTCAGGACAGGTGCTCCACGCTCTCAGCAGACCTGTGGTGTCGGAGACCCCGCAGTCAGAACAGGGCTCCACGTTCTCAGCAGACCTGTGGCGTCGGAAACCCCGCAGAATCAGAACGGATGCACCACGTTCTCAGCAGACCGGTGGCGTCGGAGACCCCGCAGTCAGAACAAGTGCACCACGCTCTCAGCGGACCTGTGGCGTCGCAGACCCCGCAGAATCAGAACAGGTGCACCACGCTCTCAGCAGACCTGTGGCGTCGGAGACCCCGCAGCCAGAACAGGTGCACCACGCTCTCAGCAGACCTGTGGCGTCGGAGACTCCGCAGAATCAGATCAGGTGCACCTCGCTCTCAGCAGACCTGTAGCGTCGGAGACCCCGCAGTCAGAACAGGTGCACCACGCTCTCAGCAGACCTGTGGCGTCGGAAACCCCGCAGTCAGAACAGGTGCACCACGCTCTCCAGCGGACCTGTGGCGTCGGAGACTCCGTAGAATCAGATCAGGTGCACCTCGCTCTCAGCAGACCTGTGGCGTCGGAGACTCCGCAGAATCAGATCAGGTGCACCTCGCTCTCAGCAGACCTGTAGCGTCGGAGACCCCCGCAGTCAGAACAGGTGCACCACGCTCTCAGCAGACCTGTGGCGTCGGAAACCCCGCAAAGTCAGAACAGGTGCACCACGCTCTCAGCAGACCTGTGGCGTCGGAGACTCCGCAGAATCAGATCAGGTGCACCACGCTCTCAGCAGACCTGTGGCGTCGGAGACTCCGCAGAATCAGATCAGGTGCACCTCGCTCTCAGCAGACCTGTGGCGTCGGAGACCCCGCAGTCAGAACAGGTGCACCACGCTCTCAGCAGACCTGTAGCGTCGGAGACCCCGCAGTCAGAACAGGTGCTCCACGCTCTCAGCAGACCTGTGGTGTCGGAGACCCCGCAGTCAGAACAGGTGCACCAAGCTATCAGCAGACCTGTTGTGTCAGAGACCTCGCAGAGTCAGAACAGGTGCGCCACGCTCTCAGCGGACCTGTGGCGTCGGAAACCCCGCAGTCAGAACAGGTGCACCACGCTCTCAGCAGACCTGTCGTGTCGGAGACTCCGCAGCACGCAGCCTGGTCACGGCTCCTAAGAGCGATTGGGCTGGAAACCGATCACATAGATATGCTCGGCTATTGACGGTGACCGATTTGATAGGACAGAAATTGACCGTTTAGTCAATTCGAGTACTTATTTGGTATGCCCAGTGCAACGACCATAGGATCGCTGTAGAGAAGACACCGTCATCTTCCCATAATTTGCATTACTTTGTTTTAGGTTTGGGGAAGAACAGCTTTGCGTTTTTCCAAGAATTTCAGTTTTCTGCAGTTGGAAGTTTAATAGTCTGTATAATGAGGCCATCGCTCCAGTCATCTTTTGGAAGATAAAACTGACTGCTGACCCTTCAAGTTTATGATGGACCGCAGGCTATTTTATGTTCCAAGACCTTGCGCTATTTTCCATACAGGAAACTTGAGAAACACTGAAGGTAACACCCCCATCTCGACGGAAAAAATTGGCGTGTTTACAGGATATGTGCATTTTACAGATTATAACTCGATTAAATGTGTTTTCTCCACCTTTTAGGGAATTTGTATTTGGAGTGGGCGTCGACCCAATCGGTTCAAGCGCGGCACTGCCCCGACGAGGAGCAGCCGCCGCCCGCCACCAGAACCATAGGGGTCATCCGTGCCCTGTAAACGGTACGCTATGAAGCGCTGCTACCCCGTAAAAAAGGTCTCACAAAAATGACAGATGGTTTGATATTCTTGTGTGTCCATGGTGTTCTTACAAGTGCACAACGCGACTGGTAGCCCATTTCAAGCCCCATGAAGACGTCATATTCCTTTATAAAATTCCCTCCTAGAACAAAATTCAAGAATAGCTTATAGCATTATGCACAATCCACGTCCATCTGAGATCAGCATAGTGTATGACACTAATGCCATACATTCAGTATGCTGATCATAGGGCGTCGCGGCATTATACTTGACATTACAACGCAAATGTTTTGATGCATAAGCCAACCGCCCCCACAACGGCACAGCGGCACACGTGCAGCGTGCACACATTCGAATCACGCCCAAAAATGCAAGCCTTACCCGCAAGCTGACCCGTTATCTTGGGTAGAGTCCGGCCAGTAAGATCAGGTGCGGCGTGTTTCTGGGCGCTCGAGCTCTAAAGACCATATCGCATAGCCCCGGATCCACGATTGATGGGTATTGCCCCGCCGTAGTAGAGGTGGCACTACATTACCACGTGCCCTACTGGGGGGGGCGAGTTCACCCCCTCCAGCATTTCCCCAAATACCGTGAAAACCAAGAAATACACAACAACGCAACTTACAGAACCCCTCATGAATTTTATGCATCTGAACAAACTTTTTAGGTCAAGTCATGCCGGGTCAAGGAACTATTCCAAGGTCAAGTGACCCCACCTCAAAACTCGAATCACGAGCTTGAAGCGGCAACAAGGGAACACCTGCCAACCCCCATTTCCAAACTTGAATATATGATGCCATTGGGGTCTATAAATCTTATAACTCGGAATTGTCATATTGTTACCAACGATGGGGTCTATTTTTTGTCACCCCATCATAAGTATATGGTGAAAATCGAAAAAGTAAGTTCTCGGAAACTTTGCTGGAGGTAGGGCACCATGCTGCACATGTAAAGGGAAATGACTCAAGGCGCTAGATAATAAAAATGTCAAGTAAAAGGCGAAAGATGTGTGAAAACCCCTAAAACTAAATCTAAGAAAAAATTAACTAAGCCTGAGAACATTATAAAAAGGAAGAGAACAACATCAGATCCAGATCAAAATCTAAAACACCTCCAAAACCCTCCCGAAAAACAGTTTCGGAACAACTGCCTTTTGGGAGGGTTTTGGATGAGTTTAAGCTTTCGATCTAGGTCTGACGTTTCTCTTTTGTGTTTAGAATCGTCCAACGTTTGATTGATTGATTGATTATTTGGTTTTAGGGGCGCGCCAACCTGCAAGGTCATATAGCGCCCATAACACTTCTCTGCAGTCAAAGTTTATAAATTTGTCTGTCTTTAGGGGAAAGTAAAGTCTCGTCTACAGTGAACTAATATTTACATTAAAGAGTGACTCTTTCACATCGTAGTTATGATTCTCACTGCACGGATGCATGGTCACAGATTCAAACAGGTTTACCGCGCCGGCAGGCGCTCGGCGCGGGGCGCCGGGGCATCACTTCCGGCGCCCACCCCGCGCCAACGGACCCAGGGGCCCGGGGGCGCGGGGGCAGCCTAGACGCCGGACCCAAGCCCGACGTCTAACGGAGGCCCTCCCGTCGCTCCGAGACTTGAAAGGCCCCGGAGCGAAAGGGAGGACCCGCCAAATCGGCGCCAGGCGCCTATCAGCGCGGTTGACTACCACAACACACGCTTTTAACCAGGATCAAATATTATCGTAAAGTCAATGTCTCTAAGATAGGACAGCACCCGTTCAACCATACTGGAGTCACGGCCGATCAATTCTAAGAGTGTGGACTCCCTGCCGGTGCACGCCAAAATGCAAAGACCTGCGTCTAGCATATTCCGGACATGAGACCAGCACGTGTCGGACCGACAGGGGCGCCGCACATCGCTGACATTGTGGTCGAGGTTCGCCGCATAACAGATATCGGTGAGTGGCCAGCGTGTGGCCAGTCCGCAATCGACACAACGCCACCTCCTCACGGCGGTTAGGCCGCAGCGAGGATGGCCACTCACCGATCTCAGGTTTGATAACTTTCAACTTGTTATTTATTATATTATTCCATTGTTCTTGCCATACACTGCGAAGGTGGGTACATATATATGGGTACAAATCTCTAGCGGGGTGCAATCGCATTTCCTATACAGTCGGCTACTTCTGTTGGATTGAATATATTCCTACCACCAATCTGCAGAGTTGGTAGTGGTGTGGAGACCGACCTACCTTCGATACGGCGGATTTGACCAAACACTTGAGACAATGGCGTAAATCGATTCAGTTTACCTACGTATTCTCTCCAACATTTTCTCTTAGCTTGTTTTATTGTGCGCCTGCAGGCGGCTCGAGATTTCCGATACATATTTAAGTTTTGCTGAGTGGAATTTCGTTTAAACTGTCTGTAAGCGCGCCGCCGCTCTCGGACAGCGTCACGGCATTCCATGCTCCACCACGGTACCGGTGGTCGCCGAGGGTTTTTGATGTTCGCGGTATAGAAGCATAAGCAGCGTCTCGGAGGATAGCTGTAAATTGGTCGACTGTGAACGGTGTTTGGGTTGAAAAAGGTTTCCAAATAGTCATCCACGAGGGAGCTAAATAAGGACATATCAGCATTTTTCATCTTCCAACGTTGCGGTCTCGTGCCTAAAACAGATGTGTTGTCACAAGTCACTAAAACAGGGAAATGGTCACTTCCCATGGGGTCACTGCACACAGCCCAGCTAAACAGAGCAGATAGCTCTGGGCTGCAAAGGCTAAGATCCAATGCCGATTCCCGACCGGATGGAATAGTAAGATGTGTTGGTGCTCCGGTGTTTAAAATACAAAGGCTCACACCCTGGATAAAATGATCGAGGTGCCGACCCCGAGAGTTAATATCTTCACACCCCCAAGCGGTGTGGTGAGCATTAAAGTCTCCCAAGAGAAGGATGGGCGGTGGTAGCTCAGATATAAGCAAATTTAGTTCACGAGTGGGCATGTCTACCCCAGGGGGTAGGTATATAGAGCAGAGCGAAATCTGCCTTCGAGCGATATATATACGTGCTGCCACGGCTTGCAGCCGTGTTTGGAGTGATATTTGCTTTGCTGGTATATAATTATTGATTGCGAGAAGAACACCACCGTGGGCGACTGGGTTACGTTCTAAATCCTTTCGAAATATTGAAAAACCTGTAAGGGAGAAAGGGAACTCAGCTGAGAGTTTAGTTTCTTGCAGGCATATAGCTGCCAGTCCCCTGGATCTTATAAAAGCCTGGAGATCCCCGGCGCTAGTGCGAATTCCACGACAGTTCCACTGCAGAAACGTGTTAATGATGGGGGTGGAAGTTAGGGTGAGCGCCTACCAGAGCAGCTACTTGCTATTTCCAGTATGGGCCTCCTTGCCCATAGGTTTTCTTTGGGGGCGCAGAGGGCACCCCACTTTGCCTGGGTCGAGACGATGCCCCAGGCCTAGATGTCCCTATTGATGCTGCTCGGGCTTTAGAAGGTTGTGGCTGGCCTGGAGGAGTTCCGGATGCCACACGTTTGGTGGGAGATCTTCCCCTAGTGCTATCCTCCCTCCGTGACCCCTCAAACTGCTTCCTGACAGCCGCAACCGACGTCGGCGGCGGTGGGGGTGGCGGAGGTGGCTGATTATCGGACAGAGGAGAAAAGGCAGGAGTAGAGGGCTGACCGTCAACAGAGATTTCAACGGGGGGCTGGACTGGGGACGGCAGTTGACGTCGCTTCCCACCCCTGCCCACCGTCGTCCAGCCCTCAGTCGCAGGAGGGGGTCAGGCTCCGGTGTCGCCAAGGGCACCCTTTGCCTCGGAGTGGCGGGAGTCTCAGACGGGGTGTTGGGGGCAGGAGTGGTCCCCTGCTCTCCGCCCCCACCCCCAGCCGGGGCCACGGGCGGCGGGGAGGGGCGGGAGGGATGGGTGGAGGAGGTGCCGCCTCCGGCTGTGATGTCGGGGCGGCGGGCTGGCCAGAAATGACCAGCCCCATCCTCCCTGCCAGGCGGATAAAGTCCGCCAGGGTCAGGGGAACGGATGACCTCCTCCGGGGTCATCCGCGGTGTCGGCGTCCTTGAAGACGCCGCTACGGTGGGTGCTGTACTACGTACTGCCTCTGCATAAGAACTCCGAGGGTGGGAGGCCTCGTAGGTATCCTTTGCAGCTCTGAATGGGATGCGCTTTGTAACCATAATGGAAAGTATTTCTTTTTCTGTCTTCATACGTGGACAATTTTTGTCGCCTGCTGAATGGGGTCCCTCACAGTTTATGCAAAACAGTTCTCGTGCATCGCATTCCCTTCCATCGTGCTCGCTTGTTCCGCATCGTTCACACACTTTCTTTCCTTTGCAGAATTTGGCTGTGTGTCCGTAGCGCTGGCAGGAGAAGCATCGCATTGGGTTGGGGACATAGGGTCTAACTCGGACTTTAACATAACCTACATTCACATCTGTTGGTAGGTCCACACTATCGAACGTCAATATCAAAGTATCTGTCTCCTCAAGGATCCCTCCTACTTTTCGTCGTACTCTCCTCGCTTCCACTACCCCGCTTTCCGTGAGTCCATCTACTATCTCCTCTTCAGAAACTCCTTTCAGATCAAAACATGTAATGACACCCTTTGAAAAGTTCTTAGTCTTGTGTGGTACGATAGTGACATACACAGCTACTACTTTCCTCTGGCCAGCCTCTCGCTTTGTGTATCTGAGTTCGGTTATATCAAGTGCACGCTGTGCGTCTGCAGAACTACTGAGCTCCACCTCCAGGACACCGTCCCGAAGGCAGCTACATCGCATCACCTTACCCAGTCGGTCGCATGCCTCCTTGCGTTGGAACGGTGAAAGTGACGATAGGGTGGAGTCCACACCCCGAATCATCACAACTCGTGGATGGGAGGGCTTCGGAGTGACCCTTTGAGAGCCGGCAGTTTCGTTCTCACCACCCCGATGGGGGAGGGGAGGGGAAGGGTTTGCGGTGTTGAGTGTATCCATGAGAAAGTTATTAAATTCAGCCAGCCACGTGCGCCCCCTTCCGACGAGGGTGCTACGAGGCGAGACGACGCACGGGCTGGCTATACGGGGGAAACGCCGCCGTTACAGAGGGGGAGAGAGACTCACCAAACCCCCTGCCCCAACGACGGTCCCCCCTTGCACCTAGCCTAGACGACCCCGGGCGGGGCCCGACACCCCACCCTCCCCGGGTGAAGTTGGGACCTCACCCAAGGAGGGAGGGGCAGCCGAGCCCCATCAAAGGCCGACAGACTTTTACAATGCTGCTTCTCTTGTCGATGCCCTCAAGAGTTCCCCGCCCTTGCGGAAATCCAGACCAAAGTAGAGTGTTGCTAGAGGACGACGAACGAACACAGCGCCTCCCTCAGCTCAGCTACCAGGACTCCTTCATCCCGGGGTACGGGTCGGTGCGCAGCTCACCTTAAAAGACAGGCGCCCTCGCACGGCCTCATCGGAGCAGGCGACTACCACCTGCTCGTCACAACTGATTCCCGGCTGGTCCGAGAGAAGCGAGCCCCCGGCCCGCAGGGCCGGCGATTGGAGGGATCCAATCGCCAGCCACACGAGCCGGAGGCCCACATACACCCAGACCATCCAGGAATCATAGGCACGTGCAAGGACGCCCATGATACTGGGATAATGTGGGTAACTGGGAAGTTATGAGTTGGGAAAGGAAGAGGGTCGGTCTGTGCTGTCCAGCCCAGACACGCGCCGCATGCGACCGAGGTGTCCACACTCAAGACGAGCAAGAGTGCACACACCCCCGCCACCCGCGGAGACACGCCGGGCCAGACAACGCAGACAGTGGGCAGGAGGGGTGTTTAGGAGTGGGCAGAAAGGATACGGGTGGAAAGGCATGGAGAGACAAGGAAATAAGGAAAGAAGAGGAAAAGGAACGAGGAGTTGGTGGGATTTGAATTTAGGAAGGCCAAGAAAGGATGAGGATGGCAGTTTCGATTTAGCCTCTCGCCCGAAGGCGGGAGGCGAAACCCATCCTGCCAACTGGGGTCGCGGGTGTCGTCACATCCCGTACCCAATTATCCATGTGCCGGACCAGTCAGCAGGTGCCAACTAGTCCAGCAGATGAAAATCGGTCCCCTGCGGGGTGTCCAACGTTTTATTTCATATTTAACGGTAGTTTTTCTCACACCTTGCGCCTTTTAGTTGACATTTTTATTATCTAGGGCCTTAGGTCACTTCCCTCGACATAGACACATAAAAGGTCTTTTTTCATACAAATGCTGATATATTAACTTGAAACTCCTATACTTAGCATACTTAGTATTCTTAGCACGATCCTGACCATAAGCTCGAGTATTTGAGCCTCTGGCCTCTCAAAGGCCATTTGAGATCGCATGAGCATACAATGGTTATGTTGCCAATAACCTTCCACTGAGTTGAGATGGAGCTTCCAATTTGATTTCATTGTGCTTATCTTGTCACGAAAGGTCGATTGATATGCAACATGAATATACCAGGTCACCATGTGACCCTGACCTAGCTTGAGATCATGTCATTCGATTCGATTCGCAACGAGGACTTCAATGATGCCTAAAGAAAGCTCGGTGAGAAGTTATTAAAATATGCAGTACCCTGTTGGCAGCCTATATAATTTTTATTGACCTCCGGTGACCTCAATATTGTCCTGAAATACAAATAGCTTGTATCGTTTTGCCTCATCTCGTCAATAACTTTCAAACGCCGTCCGTAATTTTGCTTACGCTTTTCCAGGAAACGAGATACGGAGGGGTCGAAATAAACCCCCCGCGGGGCGCGTCATGCCAGGGACCCCGGCGGGGCGCGTGTTAATAGTGCCCGCGACAAACGTCAGCAGTTCACGAGCGCTGCATCTCTAGCTCATAGCAGCAGAGCGCGAGAGCGGCCAGTAGCTCCTATTTTGGAGAATGACATGGCCCCATTTGTAGCCGGTAAAATAGTCTCATGAATCCTTTCAATGCTTCATTAAAATGACAGCGACAACTTGACAACGGCGATGACTCCAAAAATTACAAGTGACTCTGGACCTGGCGCTTATCGTCCTTCAAACAACTCATTATAACGTATTATAGACAGCATCAACATAGCGTGCCTCATGGTAAAGTCCAGAGTGGAGACATGATGTCCAGGGGACTGGTGATTTCCGCCGTCATTTGAGTTCCAGGCACGCGGCGGCTGGCTGGTTCAGTAGCCGGTGGTTCAGAGTCCAGTCGGCAGTCAGGGCTGAGTCACAGCGGGAACGGCGCCATTCGCCTACGCCGCCCACCTTACCTGGGCCATAAACAGCCCGATGTACACGCTGGATTCCAATTAACCACATGTGTCCTTCCACTTCTCATTGGCAAGGACCCAGGCCTGTCGGACACATCGATTTACACTTATGTTCTCAACGCCATTAAGATGAGGGGTGACCTACACATCCTCCTCCTCAGGGTAGAAAGGTATTTCAAGGCCATTTGGGGGCTCGAGATCAAACCTTCCAAAGAGAGGAATTTAAATATTTGAGGAACTGCATCGGACTTTGGGAGCTACATTATTGTCATTCACGCCCAGTAAGACTGATTATAGTCACACCCAGTGACCACACTGCTGATGTGCAATAACATGATCATGGTCCGGCCTAGTGACAGGCTGTTGCCAGATTCCCATCGCAGGTGGGATGCAATAACGATGGAGCGCGGCTGTCAATTAGTTGGTCTGGCATCCAGGACATACCATGGGAAGGCAAAGTACGAGCGTGTAAGAGCTATAAATCAGCGGCGTCCCAGGAGCCCACGCCGAGGAGCTGGGTCAGCAGCCTCCGCTGGCGCCCAGTGTGTTTTTCAGCCGGCTCAGCACGTGGGCTCAGTGACTCCGAGTGGACGTATCTCTGTGGTATCGCATTAATCCGCGCTGCAATGAGACCGCGCGCGACGTAAAGCCTGTTGGTATGATTGCCACGTCTGCTTTAGCACATCGATCATTGTCTTGTCTATCACTAGCTGCTAGGTGTCACAACCAGAGGCCATAAGGCTTAGGACTGGTGTTCAAGAACGCTTCAGCCTCAGAGACCATGAGGACCACAGAAAAACACAGTAAACAGACCTTAGAAACATGGGGCTTTAGGCTTAATGTGGGATAAACATCAGCGGACAAATTTATGATCTACAATGCCCTGTCGTAACTGTGTTAGATGACAAATCATGGCTGGACCACAAACAGCCAAACAGAATGCGAAGCTTAAATGTATATTAAAAATTAATTATTACACATAAAATTACCAAACGTTTCAAGGACAGAGCCTCTTCTTCAGTGGCTAAAAGAATGGCACATTGGCACAAATTATATTGACATCAGGCACCTAAAAATAAAAGTCAAATGCCATACTCTGGTGAAACGGGGAGGGGACTAAAAACACGTTTGGCCGAACATAAAGCGATATCAGAGACACATCAGAGTAAGTTGAAAATTGGATGATTCCCTCACTTTTTTCCGGTGGCTACACTTATGCCACCATCTAAGCAAATCTGGAAATAGAAGTTGGGGTAAATGATTTCTTCTAAAAAAAGAAAAAGAAACGAAAGTAGATTTAATTTTTTGGTAATTTTTTCCACACTTCATGACAAAATTGTTGATTTGGTAAACCACAGATAAAAACAGTAGCTTTCCTTGAAACAAATATAAAGAAAAACATTTTGGGTAGCATTTAGTAGTGCAATTTTGTAAAAGTAGCGGTAGCAGTTAGCGGCTTTCCAATTTTCAAAAAGCGCCAGTAACGGTTTCACGAGACCCAAGTTGTTTTGTCAGGTAATTGAGGTGGCAGAAGAACCGGTAACGGTTTCAACAATTTGGTAACAGTGCTCAAGGACGTAGGAATCGGTCGACTGTGGGACCCCCTCTCCAAACTTCACAGACGTGGGGACATTGCCCCACCCCCCCCCCCCATCTGTGAAGTTGGGTGTGATGTTTAAAGGGAATGTGGCACCTTTATAACGTGATTTTAACTGAGATAGCCAAGTTATAAAGCACACCGGAAAACCCGGTACTCCATCATCATCATCATCATCATCATGTATTTCATCAAAAACAAGACAAAACATAAATTGAACACTTCGATTGGCGCAAAAGCACAAATGTGCTTAAATCAAGGTGCCTCTCGAGTCAACATCAACGCACAGTATAACACCGCCTGGATCGTCAGCTCCCCCTGTGTGTGTGTGTGTCACCACCCCGTGAGACGCCAGGGCATGAAATAATTTTAATGGTGAAATATTTACTTCAGCTACTAGGTCAGGATTGAAACCTCTCTGTTGAGATTATAAATCTAAATGTATCATTTGTCTTGAAACTCAAAATTTCCACAGAGAAAACCTAAAAACTACCGGAAATGTACCCCTCGTGTACCTCAAGCAGCAGGCCACAGTTGTCAGGCTGTTGGTGTGACGACATATGCTGACGTCACGGTGAGTATCAGCCAATCGAAGCCTTTGAAGCCTATGGAATATGGTAGTGGTTGCCAGATCATGACATCATTCACAGGCGGAAAATTATTTTTCCTGGAGGCGCATTTTGAAAATCAAAGTATTGAGCTTATTGTACATTTTCAGGGAAATTATGGACGATTCTGTGATTTTCGCCTAAAAGTACCCCTAGTTACACTAAATTCCAGGATTCGACCAAGGTGCCTGTTAAGTCTACCGTCCTCGAAGGGGGCGTAAAGGGGGGCTCGCCCGGACGAGCCAGAGCCATGGATCGTGATTGCGGGTGTCGAGTGATTTGCCATGTGGCAACTTCAGTTGGGAGTTTATGTAAGTGGCGACTCTAATTTGAGATGAATGGATAATTTTATGGTGGATTTTCGGTTTCCAGCGTGCCAGCTGATATTTGATGTAAAGTGAAATATTTAGGATTTAATGCAACTGTAATTCGGGTTGATGGTTGATTTCATGTCGATGAATTTTTGACTGATAAGTGACGGCGGTGTAGAGATGGGCGGTCACGTGACTTTTGTTTACGTCGGCCGGTCCGGCCCCGGGAACGTTCTTTCCGGTTTTGAATCCGTGGCGAGCGGTTCTGTGGTTCATTGCGGCGTTTACCAACCCTCTGATGTAGTAATCGCGAAGCGAGGGCGCTAGGTGTGAAATCTGTTCAGTATTTGTTAGTTTCATGCAAAATGTTATCTAAATCGCTCTGCGGGGATTTAAACTAGGTATTTGTTACGGTGACGGTGTGGCGCTTTTTCCGGATTTAATATTTGCATATAACTTGATCTGCCAAGCATATTGTGGCACTTTATCAGCTCGTGGGTAGTCCTGATGACTTATCATTTTGTAGTGGCCCTTGGGGTCTTCGCGCCGGCTCGCCCGCCGCGGTGATCGAGTGAGCAGCGGAGTCTGTGTGATGGCCTCTCTGGTGCGGCGGCAGCGTGGGAGTTTGATCGTCGCCACCGTCGTGTGGGCAGGACGCCACTGGCCGGTAGGATTTCGAGTTGCGGATGCTGTTGGTCGGCTGATTGATAGTTTTTGGCTTATATATTGAACATCGAGACATTTAATAGTGGTGCATTACGCTGGTTAAGGGGGTTTCTGAGGATTTGTTCGATGACTGATGGATTTCGAGGTGGTGTTACGTAAGGGCAAATCTGGGGAGATGTGATTTATGGTGGAGTACGGAATGTTGATTTTGTTGTTTGCTGGGCAGCAACCTTCGTCTTTGTCACTGTTCTCCAACGGACAATAAAGGTCTACGGCTGGCATCTGGCGTGTTGGTGGGCCCTCACAGTGCCACATTTCCTTTAATTTCTCCTCTTTCGGGTAGAAAATGTTGGAACAATCACCCTTTGAAGACCAAATTCCCAATGTTTAAAAGCAAATTTTTAAATGCTAGTGCATTTTGGAAATATATATTGATTAGAAAGGAGCCAATCCAAATTGGACACATTATTTCTGGGAGGAAATCTTGGGACAAATACGCAAGCTTTTATGGTTTAGTCAATAACTGTGCAAGAAATGTGTTAAGAACTTAACAGTGTTGGTATACTGTTAGTAAACTGTTATATATGATAATACTGTCTGATTACAAGGTAGTTGGAGATCACCATGGAGGAAGCAAACCCCATCGCGACCCCTACCCTGCTCCTAAGGGCAGACCCGGGGGTTAAACTGGCTATGCTCCCAAAGCTAAGTAGAGGGGCGGGTGAACAAACCCTCTTTCGGACCCTCAAAAACAAACCAGTTTTTCATAAAGACATAATTGGGAACAGCGTGCCCATAAGAAGAAAGTTCCAGCGTTTTCTATGTTCGAAAAGTACAGAGAAAACGCGTTCAGCTTATCTGGAGTTGAAAAGTTTCATTTGCCGCGCAACGTTTTTTACCGACTTGGACCGGCAAACCAACCGGTTGAATCCATCCCTGCTGCCCCCCCCAACTTGAAGATAGTTCCAACATCCCTGGCGGTGCCCATCTTTTTAAAATAGTCGGCAGTGTCGCTTATTCGCACATGACGCTAAAAACTACGCTTATTCGCACATGACAAAATACAAACATTCAACATGGGAATCATTACACAGAAAAAATGAAATCCTCAAAAAAGGAATTCGACCAAAATTCGCAATTTTCTACCTGAAAAGGATTTAATCACATCCAAAATCTTCCTAACAAAAGTAAGACCATTCAAAATCCAAACCTCAAGTTTGATAAAATCCAAGCTTTTGCAACCCTCCCGATGCCTGGTGGTGATTCGTGCTACAGTGTCTACTTAGGGTGTTTGTCAATTGTGCAATCAATCAATTATGTAACCTTTTCCTTTCTAAGCATGACGATGAAGGCGGAATAGCCGACACGTGAATAAGTTTTCTATGTAATAATTGATAATGAAAGAATCACATTGTACGCCATTGATGTTAATTTTTGCCAACCAGATCATGTGCGGCAAAAGTATGGCGAGGATGCTCCTCCGGATGACGCACTTTCCTCTTCTGTTGTTTGTCTGCGCATGACTTCGTGCGCCTGTGGCAGCTCGATGCACCCAGCAACGACATGCACCTGTATTAAAGGGAATGTGGCGCCTTTATAAGTTGATTTTAACTGAGATAGCCATGTTGTAAACCATGCCGGAAAACCCGGTACTCAATTTATCATTTGTTTTGAAACTGAAAATTTCCGTAGAGGGAAGTTAAAAACCTACCTGAAATTTCCCCAGAATGTACCCAAGCAGCCGGCCCCAGTTATCAGCTGTTGGCGTGACGACGTGCTGACGTCACGGTGAGTAGTAAGTCAATTAAAGCCCTTGAAGCCTATTGAATATGGTAGTAGTTGCCAGATCATGACGTCATCCACAGCAGAGGTTTATTTCTTACCCTAAAGCATTTAAAAAATAAGAAGAATGAAATTATTGTGCATTTTTAAGAGAAATAATGGACGTTTTCATGACTTTCGTAAAGGAAATGTGGCACCTTGGTCGAATCCCCGAATTCAGTGTAATTGGGGATATTCTTAGCCGAAAATCATGAAACCGTCCATAGTTTCTCTGAAATATGTACAATGAGCTCAATATTTTTATTTTTAAAATGCTCCTCTAGGGTAAAAAATAAACCTCTGCCCGTAGATGACGTCATGACCTGGCAACTACTACCACATTCAATAGGCTTCAAAGGCTTCGATTGGCTGATTGCTCACCGTGACGTCACCGCTGTCATCACACCGACATCTGACGACTGTGGCCGCCTGACTGGGGTAGGTTTTTAGCTTTTCTCCACGGAAAGTTTGATTATTGGGGTTTTAGTGCACTGCAGCTACAGAGGCTATATGTGCCCGACGGAAATTTTGAGTTTCAAGACCCAATTAGACCACATCGGACAAAATGGTGTGGGCGACCAAGAGGCCAAGGCTGCTCTGGGGAGTCCCCGGCGTTACATGTAGTCCATAAAGCCACTAATTGTGTTGCTCAGTCTCTTATGCAGAAGACAAATAAATACGTGAAGCCTCCCAAATGACTCACCCCACTAAAGGACTCACTGAAGATGGGTCGTTTCCGCGCCTGGACAAGACCACACAGTTCTTTGACCTGGTGGAAGCGTCGACTTGAACAAAATTACAGACAACGTTAATCCGCCGGACAGATCACCCCTGGCAGGTAAAACAGCCTGAGGAATGGGGCGCAGACAAACAGTACATGTTTAACACCTCTATCAAGGACTTTAAAGTGTCAAAATATGTTGCAGAATGAGGCAATGGTATGCTGTATGTAAGAGTTTTCCCGCAGAGTAAAAGATGGACAGCAGTTTCAATGGCTTCTGCAGGAGGTGGAAAATTACAGAAGTAGGCTTCCCTAGCTCTCCAGGGAAACTGGAAAGCATGTTTGGGAGAGTGAATTTCCCGAAGCAGCAACAACACCATGCGCCCGCACTTCCTCACCACTATCTGCCGCTGTGCGCCCAGTATCCACACAGTTACAAGGTATTCCAAAATATATACATACGACATTCCGCAAATACATTGCACGATCAGCACATGCAAATGCAATATCATCATGCTGCTCTCCGACGGAAGAGAAGCGTGAGTCACATTTTTTTATTTTGACATTTTGGTATCATTTGATGCAGAAAGGCAAGCTGCATCTACTTATCAAATGATTTAACAAAGTTCCCTTAATTTTCTTCAGTCATATCGTCTTTTCAAATCAGTTCCAGGGCTCCACTAATGTTAACCATAACAGAAAAAGCGCTCTCCTCAAAACACTCCGAATGTGACATACGCCTTTCTTCCGCTGGACGGCAGCATGGCCTTCAGCCCAGAACTATTTTTTAGTCGTTTTACCACCCAAGACATTTCCAGCAGAGAGTTCATGAATATACTGAGTTTATCTTTGTTTATTGAGGCCGAGGCCTCAATAAACAAAGATTGTCCTCTAGCATAACTTACAAGAGGCCTTGTGACCTTGGTTAATAACATTCTATGAGGTATTATATGATTGCATGAGCATTTTGCAAAAGTGGGCTTAAAGAACACGTTTGAAACTATTATCAGCATTAAAAGTAAGTAGGAGTGGTCTTCAATACAGCAATCTGTAACAAAGTCCCGATATATTGAGGTCTTATGCAGCCAAACTAAATATTTGACAATTTTGATAAAATTGGTACCAAACTACTTCACCCGGACCATAGAACTAGAGAAGCCACGACACCTTACAAAATCAAACTTTGTTGAAAACTGAAATGCACAAGCTCCAACGTGAAGCCGCTTCAGCAAGCGGAACTGACAAAACTCGGAACTCTGGTGCCATGTAAAAATAAGCAAACAAGACGTATGGGCTGATACTTGCCTCAAAACACATTCTCAACGTCAAACCCTAGAGGGAACATTTGCCTGTTCATTTGAGAACACAAAAATCCCCCTACTCCAACACACCAAACGTACATAACCATTTATATCTGAGGCTTTCTGGAGAAGTAAGGCCCATTCGCATACTCATGGCGACATACCGACAAAAACGTTCACATTTGTACCCAAATAAAAGCGTTCCAACCCTCTATTTCACAGCAGCAATACCGATGCACCAATCGCAATGCACTCCTCAGCCTGGTTTCGATAATCCTTCTCTCTCATCAATCAGTCATTGCTTACATTCCATTTTCCTCATACCAGGAGGACTTGCAGCAACAGACTATGTTAGTTCCGTATGCATACTGCAGAGGATGACTGACTTGGGCAAATGGGAACTCTGACTCAACCCGCAGATTTCAGTTCCGACGCAGATTTCAGTTCAGAGATCTTGGCTCCGGTTGAATTGTGGGGCTTATCAGCGCTGCATGTGCTGCTGCCCTTGTGGCTGGAGGATGTAATCTGTCTCCCTGGTATTATCATTGTGATCGAGCTTCAGAGCTAGTGTTGACGAAGCGACCCCGAGCTTGTCTCAAATTGTTGTATTTTTACTTGTTAATCATTAATTTAAAATGACTTCATTAGGCACATTGAAAGCTTTATCTAGCTTGCCTTAGCGAGTGATTTCGCTTGCCAGTGATATTGTATGATATATACCAGTGATATTATGCTATATTGTGACGTCGTTGTGTGTGGGAGGAGGGCACAAAACTGCCCAATCCGTTCAGTTTAAGAAATGATCTGTGAATCCAGCGGTGGGCAGAAAACATTAAAAAAAACAGTGGAAAATGTCAAGGTGTTTTGGAGCATGGCACGCAAAAAGATGACACCTATACATAGATGTTGCCGCGAAAACCATTCAAGATTTTGAACGAGTGACGTGGTTTGCAAAAGAGCAAGTTTCGGAGTGGTGCTTGGGAAAAGAGACGTAATAAGTACAAGGAAACACTGGATAAAAGGAGTTGCCAACGCCATTGAAGAAATAAAGAAAAAAAACAACTGCTCACATCCGCTGACAAAACAGGGGGAATGACCTTCTCCATGCACCATCACCATGCCCACATAGGCCCGATGAGCGGCAGTGACAAAGTTCTCACTCACAAGAGAAAGCCCCAACACACGAGGAAAGACAGGCAAATACAGATCAGGAACATGCCAAATGGTGATGAATCTGGACCTGAACACCTGGGCTCGGCAGAAAATCATGATGATAAAGTTCCAGAAGACGACGGTAAATCAGACCAGGACGCAGAACCAAACCACGTGGAAGGGCCGCAGGAGAAAGAGGTTGTCGGCCAGCTTCCTCGTAACTCTACAGGTAGATTGGCCTCGAAGGCGAGCCAGCCGAAGAAACGTCCAGCAAATATTGCACGAAAGCCACACTACACTTCCTTTTGATAGTATCATCTGTATTTCATGACGAGTAGTGACTAAATATTCAGAAACAAATATATCCGTTTTTTTACAGTTTTCTAAAAACGGAAAATTTGAAGTTTAGAGCGGGACTCATAAAATGTCCTCGATTTTGGTAATTTCGATGTCAGTGGACCAATGAACCAAATAACAGGAAAAGTCACCACGCTCCATAACTTTCGAACCTTGATGTGAAGCGCGCCACCCTGGTGCTCGTCGGGAGGATGCACCACGAGACGTCAGCCAGCCAGTGCAGATTCGTGCCGGCACTGGATTATAGCATAGTGCAACATTTTAGGTACTAAAGCCCACTAGAATTGATTTTTCGGTAGATTTCACGGATTTACAGCAGAACTTGCAATATTTTCCATCAGGCGTGCACTCCTGCAGTCTGCTGCCCGGTGGACTACCAGTCCGAATCAAACGGTCGTCCGACTGCACTTGAACAACACAGAGCAGCTTAAGAACCCTCATAGAAGCCTTGCGCTCGAGAGGTGCAGCTTTTATCACTGATCCATTCGCCTTCAATAGGGCAATGCGCGGGCTCGCGCCCAGATACGGCCTACGTTAAAAACTAATTTTGTCCAAAAACCATGACTTCCCCACTCAGTGACGGCGGAACGTCCGAATTTAGGGGGGGCACCACGAACTTTTAAACTCATTTCTTTTCAGTGAACGCCATACGGTTAGTGTTAAATTTTCTGATTTAAGGGGAGGGGCACCGTGCCCCAGTCCCCCCAGTTCCGCCGCCAGTGTCCCCACTTCTTGCATGCTCATATCCATTATCCGCTGGTGAAAACATTGTCCACCGTACATATGCTTACCAGATAAAATCCCCCATAATACTGAACTTCTAACACTGGATGGCCATCACACCTATTCTTGCCCAAAGTTCAACAGCACGTGTCACCACCTCCATCCTCCTCGTTACCGTACACGTATCCATTATAACACGCGCACTGGAGGAGGCCCCTCCCACCCTTTTTCCGAGGTGGCCGGAGAACCGCTCGTGACCGGAAAACGATACTGAGAACGATACATTTGAGAGAATTCAACGGCGCGTCGATCGGTAGAAAAAAAGTGAAAAATCGGTCAGAATCGTATTACTTATGGACTTTAAAAACCCGTCCTCTCAAGTAAGTGTAAGAAACCTAAAATGTCTACAACGCTTTCGAACTACATAAACTTTCGCTCAGGAAGAAAACGAGACGCGCCCGTATGTTTAGGTTGATTTAAATACATTTAATATCCAATTTAACATTGTGTAGCACTTATTCTTGATTTTTCACATGACTTTTTAATATTCACGGCTGTTTTAAGGCACAGGCGGAACAGCTGACGAGCTTGCTGGAGCTGGGGAACGTCGATGCTGGCGCCGGCCACGTGGCGGGCGCATGGACACGCGGAGTCCGGCCCGATGGTAAGCGACGGAGGGCGGCACACATCTGCCCAACAACCGGCCCAGAAGGCACTACCACAGTACTGCCTCTAAGTATCGCACTGTGGAATCGCATGAGGGATTGTTGGATAAATATTTCATATTATTAGTACTCTCTCAACTCAGTCAAAAGCGAGAACAAGCACAACATGGGAGAGGAAACATGCGGCGGACGCCACAAACAAACGATCGCCCACAAATCACAAACGTTACAGAAAAACGTAATATGCATCACCCGCCAAGCAAATCACTGGATACCATACAGGTCCGACCAGGCCGCCAGCGGTTGAGGGAAACAGGAAAAGTCATTCATGGTGGAAGGGAGAAAAACGCGTTGGATAGGGCAGTTTTCCATGTTGAAGGGGAGAAAAGGTACGGAACTTCAGCCTGGACCCACACCTTGGTCAGTATTGTAGGATGTTTCGCCTTAATGAAAGTTTTGTGCCAGATTGAGCCTCTAAATTTATCCCACAAACAAAACGAATACACATGACGTGTTTATAGCTAGAAGAACGTATTATTAAGCCTCAAAGTGACACCTATCTCGTTTTGTTATTTTCATGATATATTCAAACATTTCACGTTTCCAAGTAGTTATTAAAGCAACTTATACACATTTATAATTGCCAGCACCAATTGTATGTTTCGCACAAGGTTTTAAAGAGGTCCAAGCAAACAAAAAGTGTCCGTACAGCAGAATTTGAGCATGACGTCACCTTCCCAAGGTCACCTCATACCACGTGACCACCTGCGGGAATACGGGATCGATGAGGCGGTGAATTTCTAACTTGGCTCTGCGCAAACTGTGAGTTCTGGGACAAATGAAATATTGACCAAGTGTTTTCTCGGTATGGTCAATCACATGGGTATCTCACTACGAATCCCATTATGAACTTGCCACATTAAAGAATACCACTGAGGCATCCAAAAAGTTGCGAGTAACCCCCCCCCCGCCATCCTGGAACAGAGCGTCCACTCGGTTTGTTCCAATAAAGCTGTTTCAGGGGTACAACAAACCTATTTTTGTTCTGGAAAAGTAGTTTAATAGTATTGTTGGGATTTGACCAAACACCCACCACTGAGGTGAAATCGCGAAGGGGGTAACTGATAATAACTGCCTTGTTTGTAATGTCTTAACGCAAACATTAGAAGCCAGCTGCCATCTGTGTTTTCTTGAAATCTACAATTTCGTACGTTTTCACACATTCAATTGACGCGATTACTACTGCTATCTAATTCGGCAGCAGAAGGCTTCACTCAGAGACGTATATCCAGCAAGGCGACTGGTGCGGGCCCACTCTATCTGTCCTGGCGATACCGCCAGTCGCCAGCCCGGTAACAACTGTAGCTGCCGACACCTGGAGAACTGGCGTGGGCCCTCTGTCTCTGTCCTGGCGATACCGCCAGTCGCCAGCCCGGTAACAACTGCAGCTGCCGACACCTGGAGAACTGGCGTGGGCTGTCCTGGCGATACCGCCAGTCGCCAGCCCGGTAACAACTGCAGCTGCCGACACCTGGAGAACTGGCGTGGGCCCCTCTATCTGTCCTGGCGATACCACCAGTCGCCAGCCCTGTAACAACTGCAGCTGCCGACACCTGGAGAACTGGAGTGGGCCACTCTCTCTGTCCTGGCGATACCGCCAGTCGCCAGCCCGGTAACAACTGCAGCTGCAGACACCTGGAGAACTGGCGTGGGCCCACTCTCTCTGTCCTGGCGATACCGCCAGCCGCCAGCCGGTAACACCTGCAGCTGCCGACACCTGGAGAACTGGAGTGGGCCCTCTCTCTCTGTCCTGGCGATACCAACAGTCGCCAGCCCGGTAACAACTGCAGCTGCAGACACCTGGAGAACTGGCGTGGGCCCACTCTTCTGTCCTGGCGATACCGCCAGTCGCCAGCCCGGTAACAACTGCAGCTGCCGACACCTGGAGAACTGGAGTGGGCCCACTCTCTCTGTCCTGGCGATACCAACAGTCGCCAGCCCGGTAACAACTGCAGCTGCAGACACCTGGAGAACTGGCGTGGGCCCACTTTCTGTCCTGGCGATAACGCCAGTCGCCAGCCCGGTCACAACTGCAGCTGCCGACACCTGGAGAACTGGCGTGGGCCCACTCTCTCTGTCCTGGCGATACCGCCAGTCGCCAGCCCGTAACAACTGCAGCTGCCGACACCTGGAGAACTGGCGTGGGCCCACTCTCTGTCCTGGCGATACCGCCAGTCGCCAGCCCGTAACAACTGCAGCTGCCGACACCTGGAGAACTGGAGTAGGCCCACTCTCTCTGTCCTGGCGATACCGCCAGTCGCCAGCCCTGTAACAATTGCAGCTGCCGACACCTGGAGAACTGGAGTGGGCCCACTCTCTGTCCTGGCGATACCGCCAGTCGCCAGCCCGGTAACAACTGCAGCTGCCGACACCTGGAGAACTGGCGTGGGCCCACTCTCTGTCCTGGCGATACCGCCAGTCGCCAGCCCGTAACAACTGCAGCTGCCGACACCTGGAGAACTGGCGTGGGCGCTCTCTATCTGTCCTGGCGATACCGCCAGTCGCCAGCCCGGTAACAACTGCAGCTGCCGACACCTGGAGAACTGGTGTGGGCCCTCTGTCTCTGTCCTGGCGATACCGCCAGTCGCCAGCCCGGTAACAACTGCAGCTGCCGACACCTGGAGAACTGGCGTGGGCCCACTCTATCTGTCCTGGCGATACCGCCAGTCGCCAGCCCGGTAACAACTGCAGCTGCCGACACCTGGAGAACTGGAGTAGGCCCACTCTCTCTGTCCTGGCGATACCGCCAGTCGCCAGCCCTGTAACAATTGCAGCTGCCGACACCTGGAGAACTGGAGGCCCACTCTCTCTGTCCTGGCGATACCGCCAGTCGCCAGCCGGTAACAACTGCAGCTGCAGACACCTGGAGAACTGGCGTGAGCCCACTCTCTGTCCTGGCGATACCGCCAGTCGCCAGCCCTGTAACAATTGCAGCTGCCGACACCTGGAGAACTGGTGTGGGCCCTCTGTCTCTGTCCTGGCGATACCGCCAGTCGCCAGCCCGGTAACAACTGCAGCTGCCGACACCTGGAGAACTGGCGTGGGCCCACTTATCTGTCCCGGCGATACCGCCAGTCGCCAGGCCGGTAACAACTGCAGCTGCCGACACCTGGAGAACTGGCGTGGGCTGTCCTGGCGATACCGCCAGTCGCCAGGCCGGTAACGACTGCAGCTGCCGACACCCGGAGAACTGGCTGGGCTGTCCTGGCGATACCGCCAGTCGCCAGGCCGGTAACAACTGCAGCTGCCGACACCTGGAGAACTGGCGTGGGCCCACTCTCTCTGTCCTGGCGATACCGCCAGTCGCCAGGCCGGTAACAACTGCAGCTGCCGACACCTGGAGAACCGGCGTGGGCCCACTCTCTGTCCTGGCGATACCGCCAGTCGCCAGCCCGGTAACAACTGCAGCTGCAGACACCCGGAGAACTGGCGTGGGCCCACTCTCTCTGTCCTGGCGATACCGCCATCGCCAGGCCGGTAACAACTGCAGCTGCCGACACCTGGAGAACTGGCGTGGGCCCACTCTCTCTGTCCTGGCGATACCGCCAGTCGCCAGCCCGGTAACAACTGCAGCTGCAGACACCCGGAGAACTGGCGTGGGCCCTCTGTCTCTGTCCTGGCGATACCGCCTGTCGCCAGCCCGGTAACAACTGCAGCTGCAGACACCCGGAGAACTGGCGTGGGCCCCTTATCTGTCCTGGCGATACCGCCAGTCGCCAGGCCGGTAACAACTGCAGCTGCCGACACCCGGAGAAGGCGCGATCGGCGCTGATGTCACCAGTGGCGGCGATGACCTGCAAATGCCCGTCCCAGCAATGAACGCCACATTTCTGGAAGTAAACATCAAGAAGTGTGAAATCTTACAAAGGGCTCACGTGAAGCGATAGGCTGCACAACTTGGGACAACCTCCAATGGTTATACGATTACCTAGATACATAAAACAGATCACGCGTTTTCTTTGACAGCATGGTATACAATTTGTACTGCTCAAATATCAGGAATAGTGGCGGAAGCCAGCCCAAGGCTACACATATTTTAGGATATTTTATCCCATAGCGAGTCTTGACGAGTACGCAACACCTGTGATGTCAACAACAAACAGTGCCAAAGCCTACTTTGAAACCTGCTTCGGGCTTGTGCAATTGCAAAATTGACGGGACGACATTGGGCTGTACATGACAATGCCCATTGTCCAGTAACATTGGACATTCTCCTCCCATATCTCCGCGATGCTGTATTTCAGCAACGTTCTACCTCCATTATGTAGGTGACCCGGCAAAAAGGAATCAAAGATGCATGTCTCTTTCCCAGCATCTCCTACTTTGCATCGATACAGGTTACTGAGCAGCCAGCGTGAACGCCCGCCGCCACACCCCTCTCAGTTCTAACTCGTGCCTCGGTCTCAGGCGCGGGGGCCAATGACCTGGTGATTTATTCTACAATGCACTCGGCGACCGTCGACACTCCCTTCTTGGCTGATGTCGGGATACCGCTGCAGCTTCCGCATCGAGATAGATAAGAGAATCCGGCAGTCTCTGGCGGCTGAAGTCGAACGTACACCTGTGTCACGTTTAGAACACAAATATACTGAAACCACCGTGGTGGCGCAGTTGGTTAATGCGTCGCCGTTGTATGTGGGAGGTCCTTGGATCAAAGCTGACCTCTGGCAGCATTTTCCTCGACCACCTCCTCCCCAGGAGATGGCAGTAAACTGGGTAGTGCTTGTCTTGACACGGGAGTTTCGCTGACCAACCAGCACCCTTGTCATTGGAGGCACGGGCCTGATCAACCTTTAAATAGATTCACCGGTCCGGTGGCGCGCCGCGAGGGCACGCCTCGTGTCACCGGAGCAGTCCTCTGTTCTGCCGGGCCCGAGAAATCGGGATAGCCCCGCCGCCTGGTACGGTGGGGCATGTGAAAGGGAGCGTGCGGGCACGACTGTCCCGCAAAGGTGCCGACAAAGTGGATACCTCTGCCGTGTATAAGGTGTGTATGTGTGGTGCAAACGTGCAAAAATTTCCTCAGGTCGGGGGCGCAAAAAAAAAAAAAACACAAATACACTGAACTCAATGCCACCAAACGGCACACGACGTCGGACTCCTTTCGGGAGTGAGCAGAAGGACCGAAAGCCTTTTGCAGTGATAAAACCATCTGCTCCTTTCCAGGGAAAAACGACGCTGCCTAATACTGACCCTAAGATATGACACTGAGCCTCACAAATCTCAATCAAATCATTAATCACAATCACACAAATTAGTCATCACTTCTTACGATTATCATCTTTTTATTTCTACAGGGTCTTTCATATTTTTAGATTCTTCGTATAAATGCTCAAATCACTCAGAACACGGTGAATTTTAAACATTTTTCCTCAGAATTATTACAACTTTTGCTGGCATGCTAATTGTCATGGATGCTGATTTATGGCGGGTGGGCACGGTTTCGTCATCATGCGCTAGATGGAAAATTTGAGGTTTAGACGAAAAAGTTACTCCCTCGAGGATACCATCATCCGATACCATCATCGTCTGAGCTTGTTGCATGTATTGCACGTGGCTCATTGTCTGGTGAAACATTTTCCTAATATTTTTACGCCTTTCGAATACTATTTCATTTACAGCAGACAGCACAATTCCAAGACAGCACATCCGATGCAGACAGGGCTCGACTCCGAGCGGCTGCGCAACCACACTCGGGGCATGGCTGAACGCTTTTCCAGTGGCCAGTGTTGGCACTCTCATCCAGCCGGACACACTTCGGACGGCCGTCGCCCTCAGAGTTGGTGCTCCAGTCTGTGCGCCTCACCGCTGCCGCTGTGGTGCACACATAGAAGAAAACGGACACCATGTCCTGTCATGCATGCGCAGCGCTGGACGTCATCCGAGACATGCAGCCATCAATGACGTCATCAAGCGATCGCTGACGAGTGCAGGGACTCCATCTGTGCTGGAACCGCCAGGGCTCGACCGTGGTGACGGCAGAAGACCAGACGGGCTGACCACCTTCCCTTTCTCGGAGGGGAAATGTTTAATATGGGATGCGACGTGTGTTGATACATACGCCCCCTCCATAGTGAGCACTTCAGCCTCTGAGGCTGGGGCTGCCGCAGCCGCTGCCGAGAGCCGCAAAATTCGACGGTATGCCAGCATTAGCTACCGATATCACTTCGTGCCCTTGTCGTTGAAACGGGTGGTACGATCGGTAAGGCAGGAGCAGCCTTCCTTCGAGAACTAGGGCACCGTCTGGTCCGTGAAACGGGCGACAAGCGCGAGTCGGAATGGCTGATGCAGCGAATCTCCGTAGCTGTCATACGAGGCAACTCCACCTCCATAACCCTAGCTGGAAAGGAAGGTGCAGATCCGCCTTCCAAACTAAAAAACATCACTGTACCTTCGGCCCCTGCAAACCGCCTGGCTAGATACCGCGCCATGTTCAGGGACATGGCCGGTGGGTCCCCGAGGAAGGAGAGTGAGCCGGCATCAGAGTTGACTTCCCAGTGTTCACGGGACCCTATGTCAGACCCTGAGCTGGCAAGGTACCTCAGGCCGTGAGTATCCGTGAAAAAGCTCTCGAAACCTATATGGAGTAAAAACATGGTAAAGGAGGAGGAAGAGGATTACGTTTTTTTTAAGTGTAACTTTGATAATGTTATTTAGTGTGTCTTGATGCTGCAATATATTTCTCTTCTTAAAAAAATGATTTACTACTCCAGGTCAATATATATTTATCTAACGTCTCTCGTTTTACATTCATTATTTATGTTTCAATTAAATTACATTATTCGTTTACATTTACTATTTTTCCCAGGCATCTAATAGGTTTCAAAAACGGCTCCGCAATCACCTCGCCGAGCACAATGAAGTAACAGGAAGCATTCAATATGTCTGAGTACGAATCTTTAAGAAACCGTTTAAGAGTACAACGAAAATTCAAGCTTAAATTTAATATATTTTCTTCTGAGGTTCGTGGAATGCCAGAGACTGGTTGAGCGTTCCATAGCGACTCCGGCGTACGAAACCTCTGGCACAAAGTGGTGGCCGGCCTCAGCTACCCGATGAGCCGGTGCCACGGGCCAGAGTACATCCAGACATTCTATTAGGAAAAAAGCATCAGTCTCAATCACAAAATTGGCCTCATAGTCCCTTATGTCAGTAACATATGCCAGAAGGGTAGCAAGGGGAGAGGCAGGGGTGGTACCATTACAGGAGCTTACGGTCAAACATGAAGGATTTTTCGGCGATTGGAACCGAAACATGGAGGATCCATATAATTCTCTTTTTGCAAGCCATATGCTATCGTGTGAAGACAATAATATCTGCCTGTCGACATGTTCATCACTTCCTTCTGATAGCTATAGCTATATCCAAGTATAGATACTTTTATTAGCAGTGCTTCGAACAGCTATTTCTGTCTAGATTATGGTGTTTCTACTTCTCATTTTGATATTGTAACGAAAATGGAAATTCGTTACGACATAATTGATGATGACCATGTGCCACTCTACCTGGAACTTAATATAGGCGAAACTCCCATTGTTTCCAAATGATTAAAATCATCCGACCCGTCTCATTCAGACAAAATAAGATGGAATCAATGGAACAAACCAGCTTACACAGAGTATTCCTGAGATTCCAGTATTCTGTTGGCCAAGATCTACGAGTCTGACGCAATGGGATGCACTTGTAATGATAAAAACCATCTGACTGAAATCGGCCACTTTTATGACAGCATAGTAGCACCATTTAAAACTGTAGCAATTGGAGAGAACAATGAGTTTCAGCAAGAGCAGCAAAGAAGATGACCTCACTGATAACAAACATATCCTCAGGCAGAGAAGACTTCTCTTTCCCACGGGAAATGCTCTCATTCGCAAATTCAACGTCTGCTCCATTGCTGTCAAACTTGAGCATTTCAGAGGATATCATTCGAATATTTACTGTTGCCAATTCTGGTGGAATTACAGTTGTTTGGTCATGGAAAAATTCCTGACATATCACAATATTCTAAAACTTTCCCCGGTTTCTCGAAATTTGTTAGTACAAATCAGACCTGCGCTGCTGCCTAAGTGCCTTCGTGTGGCAGTATTCTTAGAAGAATGCATTTCAAATTCTCGTCTCACCTGATGAAGTGTCAAAATTGTTTCGTAAATTATGTTTTCAACTATTCCTTTGTTTATGGCTCCAGAATACATGCTCATTGGCAGAAATCTTTGCATACTGTTGTAACTCATTATCTTAAAGTTTCTATTAACGTGCGCGCTTTAGTTACCGCGGTGATTGGCCGGGGAGGTCAGGTCACGTGATGTGACGTAATATCCACCGGGCGCCGTGCCAGTGACCTCCAAGGGGTGTAATCGCGCGCAGAAACCGGTTTTAGGCGAAGGATTCGCCGGAAATGTGTAGCGCCGTGTGGGGAGGAGAGTGACCCGAGCGCCGGTCAGTGTCGCGCCTACCACCACCGTGTCAAGAAGTAATAATATAGTCTGTCAGTTTTATTTCATATATTTAATTTCTATTGGTTATCGGATTGGGAGAGCGGTCAGAGATTGAGAATGTATAAGTATTCGTGAATCAGCGAATGGTTACCAGAGGAAAATTAGTGAAAGTTTAAATTCACACGTCTTAACCACCTCACTTAAACCACATACAATGTATATGACGCAATATGACCTGTGTCATTACAAAAGATAAACAAGTGATGTAAAACGAGCGACAGTGTGGCGAATTAAATATATCTGAAGTGTCTAGTTAATAAATGGTAATGTGTGCGAGCGTATGTACACGGCGGAATGTGTATAGAGCTGTGGATGGAAATTTATGAAAACATTTTGTCTGCTTTTAACAAATACATACATCCAGGCCTCCCACTGTGGTACCATTAAGTCAGGTGTACCGCGAGGCACGGGTGAACTTCTGCGATTAGCTCATGGAACAACCAAAAGCGTTTGAAGAAAACGTTCTGTGGAGCGATGAAAAACGGTTATTGCTAAAGCAAAACCAAGCAGCCAGAACGAGAGGTATTTGGAACCATTAGATGGTCAAGTTGAAATCGAGTGCCAGAATCAAGATCAGGAAGTGATGTGCTAGCCGTTATAATTGATGGGAAAATCATGCTTCCCTGGTTTGACCGCAATGAACCCATCAACAGCCAGATCTACTTAAAGGGAACGTGGCACCTTAGTCGAACCCAGGAATTTAGTGTAATTAGGGGTATTTTTGGCCGAAAAGCATGAAAACGTCCGTGATTTCTCTGAAAAATCTACGAGCTCAATATTTTGATTTTGTAAATGCTCCTCTTGGGTGAAAAATCAACCTCTGCCTGTAGACTTCATGATCTCGCAACTACTACCAAATTCAAAATCTTCAGGGACTTCAATTGGCTGATAACTCACCGTCAGCGCTGTCGTCACACCAACAGCTGACAACTGTGGCCGCCTGGCTGGGGTACATTTCAGGTAGGTTTTTAGCTTTTCTCCAAGGAAATTTTGAGTTTCAAGACAAATTATATATTGAGTACCAGGTTTTCCTGCATGCTTTACAACTTGGCTATCTCAGTTAAAATCACGTTATAAAGGTACGACATTCCCTTTAAAGATACTCGAGAATGTGACTCAAAATGAGAGATGTGACTACTCGCAGGGAGCATTGGCTGCCACACGACGGTGCCGCTGTTCACACGGCGCTGATGAGATGATACTAGCAGTCGGCGTGTACAGGGCTTACGTGAAACACCTTCTCATGCTTTTCTGCTACATGTGCTGTCTCATTCCCGCTTATGGAAAGATTAGGGACCCAGCATAACTTGTTGTCACCTCGATTCAAACGTGAAAGGTCCTCCCCTATTGGATAAAATGCATTCAATTTGGTTACTGATGAGTGAGTCGGTGAAAATAAACAAAGTGAGCTTCGTTACAGGTTTCCTTCAAGTGCTGGAGTGCCTGTCGGGGGTTTCCCCTCTGAGGGAGCTTTCTGCGGGCCAAGTGAAAAACCGTTCACAGTGGATCTTACACAAAATATACGAATACGAACCCAAAGACAGAGGTCCGAAAATGGCTTCAAAAGAAATTCAGCGAGGGTCAACAGATGGCCTGCATTCTATGACTATTCTATTCTATGCCTTCTATGACTTCTAGACCTATTACCACCTAACTTCTGGTTCGGGGAGGTGACTATGGCAGGTACCAAGCATCTCCAGTTCCCTCGAGAACTTAGAGATAACGGGGAGGGGTTCGTGGAAATCGAGAAGAGGTCCGTAGATATGGCACAATGCGCTCGTGCGCCAGGGTTTGACGGGGCCAGCAGAGAGCTTCCTTAGAAGGTGAACTCAGACGGGTACTCCAGCACTTGAACGAAACTTGCGACAAAACCCACTTCAGTTATCTTCACCGACTCACTGATCAGTATCCAGACCGTGAAAGCATTTTATCCAAGTGATGGGTTTGGGCGAAGAATACGGCAGATCCTTTCACTCTCAAAGCGACAACAACGTGTAGCTAAACCGGGTGCCTAATCACGCTGGCATACGCGGGAATGAGGCTGTAGTGAAACGTGTCTGACGGAGGCCCGGTACGCGCCGGCTACTTACCCGGCCCGAAGCCAGTTCCCATAAGCATATGGAACCAATTTTGAGGCGTCAACCTACTCAATGAAGCAAAAAACATGCATTTACAATTCCCAACAGAAAAGGACATGCCTAGCAACAGCTCAGCGCAAACTTGAAGGGGAATTTGGTAGCAGTAAATAGTTTTACCTCCCAAGGGAGGGAGACAGAGGGGAAAACCTTTGCTTTTGGAGGGGGAATAAATTCCTTTACTGTTGTGCGGTTTGCAGGTATATCTTTGCCCCGCAAGCAAATCCATGAGAAAAAGTACATAAATTCAAAAACGAATGCACGTTTTAAAAAAGCCTGGCATTTCTTATTCTGCTGAAGCCGCCTTCACAGTAGTTTTATTCAATACACCATTGAGAGAAGGGCCATTCTTGTGGGGTTTCTCATGATACCCAGATGATGAAAATGTCGCTGAAAATTCCCGTCACGCCATTGTGATGTCAACCCATTGAAGGTCAGCTTGGCCCCCTGACATGAGCCAACACATTGTTCGAAATAAAACCCCAGGTTGGTGATTGTTGGCGCCACATATACTCATTGCCTTACCGGTCCGTTTCTTTCCCTACGGTTTGGTCGTGACTTTGAAACTGGTGTATGTATGCCATGCATATTGAAATATGTATCGAATATCGCAGTAAGTACCTTAAACTGAAAGTGCTTCAGGGTTTTGAGTCGGAATTATGAACAGGGAAGTAGTAATTTGAACAGGGCTTTAAAACGCATGACATTTCACGAGGCAAATACCAAATTTGTACAATGATTGGATTCATAATTTGGGAGGGGAATCAACAGCGCTTTATTGTAATGAGGACATGAATATTTGTGAACATAGCCATGTTCAAGGCATTGTAACTTCAAGGCCATGCTGTGGTACTTCTCCCTGTGGTTCGAGTATAAGTGAGAAGTCGCCAGGCCGTGGAGGCGGAACTTGTCGGTGCGTTTAACGGGTGGGCACTATGAAATGGGAATTTCTTTGGCTCCTAATAAATCCAAAACTTGTCAATGGATTTCTATGCACTTTTGCACGTGAGTTAGATATGTTGTTGTAAGATACGCCGAGAAAAATCAAGCTTTTTGTTTTTTCTGTTCTCGAGATGCGCCAACTAAAAAACATGATGTCCGGGAAATGGTGGCGAAGTTCTTGGAGAAAAACCCGGACATGAAAAAGGGCGACATCGTGGCCCACTTTGAAACAGGGGCGTAGCCAAGGGGGCGGCAGGGACAGCCGCCCCTTCCTGAGGGCCCGAAGGTCACCCTGAGGACACGAGCCGCGCGAAGCGCGGCTCGCCCGCACTATGCTCTGTGGCCAAATTTTGCATTTTTACCAGACAGGGCCCTCTTAAGCCCTCTTCAGCACTCTATTCTGTAACAAGGAGGGCTCTTTTTACCCATCAGGGCCCTTTTGGTGCTGCCGCAGGGCCCCTTTTCGGGGTGCCGCCCCTCCCTGAGCGAAACCCTGGCTACGCCCCTGCTTTGAAATGTATCAAGTGCCAACGACAACCATCTACCGTTTAACCCGCGCCCCACCAGGGATCCAGCGCCACCTTCGCCCCACGGGGGTATCGATGGCCCCCTCTAACTCCGAAAAGATGGGCGTTAGCGCAAATCTGCAAAGTGCAATAGAAAGCTTGCGTGAATTCAGAAAGAAATTACTTCACATGTTTTAGTGCTCAGGTCAATGGTTTGACCTCCAGAGGTCAAATTAGGTCAAGATCGGTCATTTTCAAATATGCAATGCTTAAGCAAACTGGGCATAACTCTAATGCCATTAGAGCTATTGAGGTCTGGTAAAGTACATTTGATAGGAAATTGTCAGTCCTTTTTCCGCTATGTGAAACGTAAAGACCTCCCGCCATTGTTTTGACCTCCAGAGGTCACCTCGTGACCTAAGATGACCTGAGGTTACGAAAGGTAAGTGACCTTGCCGAAAAGTGACCTTGCCGTATATCAAATGAAAGCCAGTGACGAGACAAACACTATGGTGTTTGTTTCAGCGCTCTAGCTTAAATAGGTCAAAAGTTATTGTCAAAATACTGTTTTTGACCCCTGGTGATCTTGGATGACCTTGAGAGCGGTCAAAGGGCAAATATGACCTCTGGAATCCGTGAAAGGGTGTCCAAGAACGCTTTTGTGATCAAGCTGAGCATTTTCAATCGTTTTTGTGACTTTTAGATCATAAGACAGCTTTTCCCCATGCTTTTTCAATGGGAGAGGTCACCTCGTGACCTGACCTCAGGGGTACAAAATCGAAAAATCCCGGATATACACCTTGTAGACTCCTGGAGGGGCCATAAGGTGCAGGAAGTTTCAAATCGATCGACCTCGAAATGTAGCTCTTACAGAGCTCTAAAGTTGAAGTGAGGTGGCCTTGGTTGACCTCGTCTGGTGACCTGACCTTGGGTGACCCGGAGTGAAAATTTTCAGGGGTGGTGGGAAAATGATGCAGTGAGAGGTAGAGCCCTCAACCGCGGTGCTGCAACTCTTCGTGTTTCTGCTTGCCCGGAAAACCTTAGGGAGGGGCCATCGATGCCCCCGGTGGGGCGAGGGTTATTAGACCGGCTGGCAGAACGTGTAGACCTCAACCACACCGAGAAAGGCAGAAGGGAACAAAATTGGCCGCAAAGAACAAAATTGGCATCTCACAGCGTTTCATGGCAAGAAAATTAGGAATTTAGACACCATATCGCCGCAAAATTCTCTTTGAAGCTGGAGTTAAGTATAGAAAAAGACAGAAGACACCTCCTGGTAACAGACAAACAGAAGACCGCTCAAAAAAACCGTATTCGGACTTTATGTTGGAGCACCTTGAAGAAGTCGTGCCCGACCGAAGTGGTCATGGATGACAAGCCCTACTTTACGTTTGCAGGCAGTGGTATGCCTGGAAATGCAGGATTTTACGCAGAGGCTGGCGGCGACGTTCCTCCTCACATCAAATACCGTCCGGAGGAAAGTACCCAAAGAAGGTTATGGTGTGGGTTGCTATAAGCCCGCGAGGGGTGTCAAAGCCTGTCATTATTTCCAGCAAGGAGAGTGTTGGTGGTGCGATGTACCGCAAGCGCTGCATCCGCAGAAGATTGTTGCCTTTTCTGGAAGAAAAGTACCCAGACCACGATATGGTCTTCTGGCCTGACCTGGCAAGCGCCCACTACGCGATGGAAACACTTTCCCTCTTGAGGGAGGAAGGGGTACCAGTTGTACCCCCTGAAGAAAATCCCCCTGCACGCCACAACTCCGACCTATCGAAGATTTTTGGGGCATAATTAAACAGCAAGTGTATCATGGAGGGTAGAAGGCAAAGAACGAGAAGCAGCTGGTCAGAAGAATCCAGCGGGTGATGAAAAACATCGACCCGGAGGTGCCGCGCAAAATGATGATGACGCTCCCGGAGCGCGTGCGCCTGGCAGCGCGGAGGGACGTGGAGTCACCCATTCACTGAGCTCATATGAAACATATTGAAATGTAGTACAGGAGACTGAATGAAATTTGTTTTTCACCCAAGCACCATCTACATGAGCTAAGATGGAAAAGATTCCCATTTCATAGTGCCCACCTGTTATTCTTCTAAAATGTTGCAAACCGAATTCAGTGGTTTATGCGTAATTCATGTTAATTAGTATATCTTACTTGATACCAATTTGTTCCCCTCCACCTACTTCCTGTACTAATTTTTGTCCCATTCCCCAGTAAAGACATCGAGATGTATGTAATAAACGTCGAGTGCCCCTTACGGCGTTTCTTGGCGGCCGAGGCGACAAGAGTGAGTGGCCATCATCATCACGACTATGTCGACGCGAGGAGGTCACTTTGTGCCGGAGTGCACCGACCACAAACATATCAAGACCTACTTTGGGGAGGAACACCAACCCGCCAGCGCTGCCCAGAGCCTCTCAGTCCACCACGTGCCATTATTGTGCCCAGAATGCCAAGTTGAAAGAATCAGGTTAATTGGCCCACGACTACAGACACTGACGTCGAATGAACGCATCGGCGGGGATGATGTGATTTAACCAATCCTCGACCTTAGAGCTTTAAATTCTACTGTCGTCTATGATCTAGGATGAAAGATGTGCGCACCGGAAGATCTCGAGCTCCAAGCTCACTCCTGCACAGGTCACATAGTTGGCCGTTCTTCATCCCTGCCAAGTAACTTCCAGATAAATTTTAACCACGCATTCAGTCATTTATGCAATGTGCGCTCTATACGACTATACGGTTTGCGTGCCCTAAAGATAAAAATAACTCACTACGTCAAACTGGTATGCATACCAGTTTGAGAGCAGCTTAGCAAGTCGTGATCTAAAAACAATATATGAGGGTTCTACACGTGATGAGCGTATATTGCACTCAGTGAGTCAGTATACCACTCGGCTCGGCCTCGTGGCTTATTATTGTCATACGGTAATACCCTTGGGTGATCTACCCATGGATGATTTACATGGATCGGGCACACAAGGCTTTAGCACCTGACGTGCCCTAAGACTGCAACCATTATCGTATAAATCAGACGCCTGGACAGGCCAACCAGCCGATAGATTATGCGAGGACCGACCAGGGGGCGTCGCACTGTCGTCTGGCCGGAGCGAAAACATCAGGTGCTAAAGCCGCCGTCTTTGAACATGTGTTGGTGCCCCTCTGTCTATATCTGATACGTCGTCAACCTGTGGCCTCCTTCCATCGGACATTCGGCACCCGCCTATGCGGAAGATAATGACCGAGGCCCTCAAACAGGGTGCCACTCTTAGGGCCACCTTCTAAATTCTATGTTGTGATCGCATTTCGAGAGCGTTCAGGGCGGCTTGAGCGGCAGATATAGGTCCGCGACGGCCACAAAGAACGGCCCCACAGACCTAAGTTGGATCCATCACCGGAAGCGCCCTAAACCCGTGCTATACGCATAACGACCCGATCCCTGTGGCAGATTTCTAGCTATGCCGCTAACACACTCGTTAGTTGACTCGAGCTAACGTTTTGCCTTCCCCTGACAAGTTTATGGATACAAAGCAACTTTGCGGCTTTACGAAACACCAACTACTGAGGCCATATGGCTCCACCAACTCTCACCCTGTTGGGAGGGTATTATGTGGATCGGAAACTCATGCAGCATACCCGCTGGGGGGTTTGAACTCGGGTCAGCGGCGTGGAAGATCACTGCTCTTCCCCTACGCCACCGCATCCCCCGTATATGGATACGCCAATGCCGTCTGCAGACGACTAAATTGATAGAGGCAGCAGAGACGAACCCAGGAATTCCTCAAGGGGGTGGGGCCGATTTAAGCCTCACGGGACCCCAGAAACCAAGCTTTGAGGCCCTCAAACCAGTCTTAGGGGCCATATCATAATATCAATTCTTAAAGGGAATGTGGCACCTTGGTCGAACCCTGGAATTTAGTGTAAATAGGCGTACTTTTAGCCGAAAATAATTAAACCACTCATTATTTCTCTGAAAAATGTACAATAGGCTCAAAATTATAATTTCTAAAATACTCCTCTAGGAAAAGAAATAAATACCTGCCTGTGGATGATACGATCTGGCAACCACTACCATACTTGAAACGCTTCAAGGGCTTCGATTGGCTGATGCTCATCGTGACGTCAGCATATTTCGTCACACCAACAGGCATGACAACTAGGCCTGCTGCTAAGGGTGCATGAGGGGTACATTGTAGGTAGGTTTTAGCTTTTTTCTACGGAAATCTCGATTTCCAAGACAAATGATATATTGAGTACCAGGTTTTCCGACTTGCTTTACAACTTGGCTTTCTCAGTTAAAATCACGTTATGGAGGTGCCACATTCCCTTTAAGAGGTTCCAGAGATATACTTGGAGGCCTCCAAGACCAATCCTGGGACCACCATAGTGGCGTAGTTGAAGGCGTCGTCGTTCCATGTGAGAGATCTCTGGATCAAAGCGGACCTCTCGCAGCCTTTTCCTCGACCGCCTCCTACTCAGGAGATGAAAATAAACTCGGTAGCGCTTGGCTTGACAAGGGAGTTTCGCTGGCCATCCAGTGCTCTTGTCATTGGAAGCACGGGCCTAAGCCATTGAAAAGATCCACGGGTTCGAGGTCACAGCCTCGCCACGTGTCACCATCTGCTCTGCCAGACCCGAGACATCGGGACAGCTTCACCGTATCATACGGCGGGGTATGTGAAAGGGAGCTTGCGCGCACGACTGTCCCGCAAGCGTGACGATAAATAGAAACTTCTGCCGTTTGTATAGTGTGAATGTGTGTAAACGTGGTGCAAAAAATGCAAAAACATCTCCAGGACAAAATGATTAAAAATGTTTTCCTGTCGGTCAGGTCCTCGACCCATCATCATCATCATTTGGTGTTTTAGGGCGCGCCGACAACAAGGGTCATGTGGCGCCCATAACGCTAGACAAGATATGTATAAAAGAGTTTCAACATCTCAGGGGCTTAAGGTGTGTCAAGGGTAAAATGTAAATACACCGCACGTGCTTCAACAAGTCAAAGTGAAAAGACAGGTGATTACGTCCTAGGATGGTGAGTAAATGACATTAAATGAGACACTCTTTAAAAAAGCGGCAATAGCCGTGAAGTCCACGGTTGGATGCTCTCCAAGCAGCGAATCCAGTGAAGGCGACCCGTGAAAGTATCGCTGTCTCTCAACCTCAAAATCTCGACAATCCACAAGAACGTGGCGCACAGACAGGCGCTCCCCACAGCGAGCACACTCCGGCGGGACATCTCTACAAAGTAAAAATGAATGTGTTGCGTGGGTGTGGCCAATGCGGAGCCTAGAGAGGATCACCTCCTCCCTCCTTGAACTCGCAGAACCTGAAAAGCGCTTACCGATCAGCGGTTTCAGGGCCCGAAGCCTCTGACCCTTTGGGTCCGTATCCCACCTGTCCTGCCATAATTTAGTCACGTGTTTTCGAATATGTGGGAACCAATCAGAGCAAGGGATCCGAAGGCCCGATGGTACGGTGCCCTGTGCTGCCTGCTTTGCAGCGAGATCGGCGCGCTCGTTTCCAACGATACCTGAATGACTGGGGACCCAGGCTAGTATAACTTGCTTTTTCTTGACATGCGTTCGGTGAAGTCTGTGTCTGATTTCATCTAGATAAAATGATGATGACGACTTAGTTCCGAAACACTCGAGGGCCTGTAGCGAAGATAGAGAGTCAGTGAATATAACACATCGGAGCTGTCTCGATAAAAGAATAGCGTCCAGGCAGCGTAGAATGGCGAATAACTCCGCAGTGAAAACCGAAGCAGCAGACGGTAGAGTGAAACACCTTGCAACATCATCACTTACAAAGGCACATCCGACACCATCCTGACCCTTCGATCCATCCGTATAAAAGAGCCTGTGGTTTGGATAGGAAGTCTGACAGTGCTCCAGAAAAACCTGTTGTGAGGCTACCGGAGTCAAATATCTGGTTTTTGAGACCAGGCTTGTGTCTACCGTTGGCTCAGCTACCATCCAAGGTTCGATGGACGGGGCCTGAAAAAGTTCCACCTGTTCCAAGTTAACTTGGGCGTCATCAAGCCAGCTAGCTATCCTGTAATCTGCGTGCCGGGCATACTGAGGAGAGTGTTCAATTTGACGCCGTTGTTCATGTGAGAACAGCTTTCGGAAGGTTGGGTGATTTGGGAACTGAAAAAGTTTTAGGGCATACTGCATGCCATGCATTCTGCGCCTTAGGTCCAACGGCATCTCACTTGCCTCCACGAGCATACTGGAGGTGGGAGATGTGCGAAAAGCACCGATTATTATCCTGATGGCGTGATAATGAACTGTGTCTAGCATGCGTTTAGAGCTTTCCGTGGCGGCATCATATGCTATGGAACCATATTCTATTTTAGATCGGACCAAAGATCTATATAACATAAGGAGGGTTTTCTGGTCCGCGCCATACTTGAGCTTGGTCAAAACTTTAAAGATATTTAGGGCTTTGAAACATCTATCCCTTAGATCCTTGAAATGTGGCACGTATGTTAATTTCCTATCAATGATTACACCGAGAAAGCGGGTTTGTTCTACTACATCTATGGCTTGTTTATACATTGTTAGGACAGGATCAGTGCAATCATTTCGTTTACGACAAAAATGTATGCATTTTGTTTTTTGCATTGAGAACTTCAAACCATTCTGTCCGCTCCATCGTTCCAACTTATCCAGAGCAATCTGCAACTGCCTCACGGCCGATAGTGTGGATGATGTCGTGACCCAAATAGTAAAATCATCGACAAAGAGGGCTGTGTTTATATTCGGAGGGATACCATTTGCTATATCGTTGATTGCAATTGCAAACAGCGCAACAGAGAGGACGCTGCCCTGCGGTGTTCCATTTTCTTGTGTGTATTCATCAGATTCTGATGTGCCAACGCGGTATCGAAAACGTCTGTTCTTAAGAAAATTGGACAGAAACCATCCCAAGTGACCTCGCACACCTAGATCGAAGACCTTCTGCAGGATACCGTGCCTCCAGGTGAGATCGAATGCTCGCTCAATGTCAAAAAAGACGGCAATTGTGTGCTGCTTTCTGCTGAAGCCTTTCCGGATAGACAAGTCTAAAGCTAAGAGGTGGTCAATGGTGCTTCGACCCCTCCGGAATCCGCATTGAATGTTCGACAGTAGATTATTGGTCTCCAAAAAAGACATGAGGCGGAGGTTAACCATCTTCTCCAGCAGCTTGCAGACGCAAGAGGTCAGTGAAATTGGGCGGTAGTCCCCAGGTGAGCTACCTTCCTTACCAGGCTTCAGTATGGGGACAACAACCGCGTCTCGCCATTGCTCGGGGAAGTCATGTTTTACCCAGATGTGGTTGAAGATGTGGAGTAGAGATGCTAATGAGCTGTCAGGAAGATGGGAAAGCATTTCATTTCGAATAGTGTCAGGCCCAGGTGAAACTGGCCTAACAGAACGAAGTGCTCCTTTCAGTTCACGCATTGTAAATGGAACATTGTATGAGGCAGAATGGTTATGTCCGAAGTTAACATTTGTTTGCTCTGCTCGTCCGCGTAAGCGCCTGAAGCTATCGTCCTGGACATGAGAGCTACATCTCATGCTGAAGGCTGCCGCCATACGGTTCGATACTTCTTTTGTGTCAGTTATTTTGATGCCGTTATCATCTAATACGGGTGTGGATGTGGATTGTGACCTACCCTGAAGTTGTTTTACTCTGGTCCAAACCTGTGTAGTTGGTGTAAATCTATTCACGGTACACACATACTCCAACCACCACCTCCGCTTGGCATTTAACACAATGCGGCGAGCGAGTGCTCGGGCACGCTTGAAGGCTATAAGGGTCGTGGTTGTCGTACTCCTCCTAAGAACTCTAAAAGCCCGCTTTCTACTTAAAATGGCCTGCTTGCACTCGTGGCTCCACCAGGGAACAGGCGTTCGCCTGAGTTTGCCAGACGTCATGGGTATAAAAGTCGCTGCGGCCTCCAAAATCATGTTGTTAAAGTCTCTTACGCTCTGAGTAGCCGAAGTCGCAGAGGAGAGGTTCACCAAACCACACGCACTCTCAAAGCCAGTCCAATCTGCCCGCCGTGTGTTCCATCGTGGAAGATTTGTTCTGCAGACGGATGTCCGGGTTTGTGAGATGATAATAGGGAAGTGGTCGCTACCGTGTGGGTCATCTAGAGATTTCCACCGGAGCTGGGCTAAGAGAGACGGTGTACAAATTGAAAGGTCTATAGCAGAGTGATTTCCAGATGGAAGAGATACGTGGGTGGGGCGACCGGTATTCAAAAGACATAGTGAGTTTAGGTGGAGAAAGCGTTCAAGTGTTCGACCTCGAGCACACGTACGGCCCCCAGCCACTCCCCACGCGGCGTTGTGGGCGTTGAAGTCGCCCAATAACATATAAGGGGTTGGGAGCTGATCAACAAGGCTGTTCAGATTATTTATGTCAGTGTTACCTCCCGGTGGTAAGTAAATGGAACAAACTGTCAGCTTCATAAAACCCAAGTCGGCCCGGGCTGCCACAGCCTGCAAGGTACTTCTTAAAGTGATTTGATGACATGGTATGGATGTGTGGACAGCTAACATCACTCCACCGTATGCTATTGTGGTGCTAAATACGTCTTTTTCGGAATATATTGTACTGTCGAACTGAAAACTTACCACCTGGACGCAGCTTAGTCTCCTGGAGGCAAACAACAGATGGATTGTAAGCAGATAAGAGGCTCTGCAGGTCCGAGACGTTTGAACGAAGGCCTCGGCAGTTCCATTGTAGAAATTGTGTCATTTATTTAAAAGAGAACGGGCCAAGATTTACTGCGGGCGACGACGGGTCTGTCTAACCTTTCCACGGGGGCCAGAGCCCCCGGGTGGACCCTTAGCTGGTCCTGCCCCCGGGCCACCGAGCCGGTTCCGAACCGGACCACGGCCCCGTCCACTCTCCAATGAAGTTCCTCGGGCACGCGAAGTTTGAGGATGGCCGGGAGGGCTCTCAGCCGGGCGCTTCACTGGGGACCTACCCCGTGAAGAGCTCTCAAAATTCCTCCGCACAGCAGCCACTGTGGAGAACGGAGTTTGGGAGGGGAGATGCGATGGCGTTGGCCCGGTCTCTGCTGTAGACGATGGCGCAGATGCAACCGGAGGCGCTGGAACAGCGCCCCCAGCGGGTGGTTCAATGGGGGACGGCGGGCGGCGCCTCCCTGTGGGGGAATGCTTGCCTCCCCGTCCCACAACTGTCCAGCTCTCTAAGTCGGCCGAGGGCTCGTGGCTGGACGAGTGACCAACAGGCGCCGCCTGCTGGTGCTCAGGGGTGGGGCCATGGCCCCGCCCCACACCCCGGCAGGAGCCGAGGACGGGGGGATGGAGTCAGGAGCGTCGCTCCGCTCCCGCCCCCTCCTCGTAAGGAGGGAGGTTGTGGAGGAGGCGCCGCCTCCGGCTCGGGAGACGGAGAGGCGGGCTGGCGTGCAAACACCAGCCCCATCCTCCCTGCCAGGCGAACAAAGTCCGACACTGACAAGGATCGGATGACCTCCTCCGGGGTCATCCTGGGAGGGGCCAAGGCCCCGGTACCGACAGCTTGAGCGTATGATTTCCGGGGGTGGGTGGCCTCGTAGGCGTCCCGAGCCTCCCGGAAGCTCATACGCCCCTTCACTTTGATGTTAATTATTTCTTTTTCTTTTTTAAGAGTGGGGCAGTTGCGATCATATGCAGCGTGTGCGACTTGGCCTTGGCCACAGTTGGTACAGAATGGGGTTTCAGCGTCACAGGATGTCGACTCGTGCTCCTTGGAACCACAACGTCCGCAGGTTCGGGTACCTCTGCAGGATGAAGTAGTGTGTCCGTACCGGTGGCACGTAAAACATCGCATTGGATTGGGAACGTACGCTCTGACTCTCTCCTTAACATATCCTACCGTCACCGACTCAGGCAGATCGACTCCATCAAAGGTAAGTATTATTGAGTTTGTGTCTTGCATTTCTCCTGCCTTCTTAATCCTGATCCTTTTCGCTGTCACAACACCAAAACAACTCAGTCCCTCTACAATCTCCTCATCACAAACTCCGGCCAAGTCGAAGCAGTTGATCACTCCTTTGACAAAGTTCTTTGTTTTGTGCGCTTCGATGCAAACATTTACAGTGACATTTTTCTTTGTACCTTGATCGTGTTTCGTGAAAGTAAGGGTGGATGTGCTCAGTGCGCGTTCTGCATCACGGTGGTCAAGGAACTCGACCTCAAGAGTTCCATCTCGCAAGCGGTCACAGCGGCTGACTTTACCTAGGCGGTCACACGCCTCCTTTCTTTGGAAAGGGGACAGGCGAGACAGGGAGCAGCTCACTCCTCTTATGAGGAGGACGCGGGGGCGCGATGGCTTCGATTGGGAAGGGTTTTGGGAGGTGGCTACCTCCTGCTGGAGGTGGTGAGGGGGGTTTGTGGAGTTTGAGGAATCCATGGAAAGATCATAAGGTTCGACCAGCCACGTGCGCCCCCCTTCCAACGAGGGTGCTACAAGGCGAGACGACGCACGGGCTGGCTATACGGGGGAGACGCCGCCGTTACAGAGGGGGGAGAGAGACTCACCAAACCCCCCTGCCTCGACGACGGTCCCCCTTGCACCTAGCCTAGACGACCCCGGGCGGGGCACGGACACCCCTCCCTCCCCGGGTGAAATCGGGACCTCACCAAGGGAGGGAGGGACAGCCGAGCCCCACCAAAGGTCGACAGACTTCTACAATGCTGCTACTCTTGTCCATGCCTTCAAGAGTTCCCCGCCCTTGCGGAAATCCAGACCAAAGTAGAGTGTTGCTAGAGGCACACGAACGAACACAGCGCCTACCTCAGCTCAGCTACCAGGACTCCTTCATCCCGGGGTACGGGTCGGTGCGCAGCTCACCTTAAAAAGACAGGCGCCCCCACACGGCCTCATCGGAGCAGGCGACTACCACCTGCTCGTCACAACTGATTCCCGGCTGGTCCGAGAGAAGCGAGCCCCCGGCCCGCAGGGCCGGCGATTAGAGGGATCCAATCGCCAGCCACACGAGCCGGAGGCCCACATACACCCAGACCATCCAGGAATCATAGGCACGTGCAAGGACGCCCATGATACTGGGAAAAGGTGGATAACTGGGAAGTTATGAGTTGGAAAAGGAAGCGGCTCGGTCTGCGCTGTCCAGCCCAGCCGCGCGCCACACGCGACCGAGATGTCCACACTCAAGACGAGCAAGAGTGCACACATCCCCGCCACACACGGAGACACGCCGGGCTAGACATCGCGGACAGTGGATAGGAGCGGTATTTAGGAGTGGACAGAAAGGATACGGGTGGAAAGGCATGGATACACAAGGAAATAAGGAAAGAGGAAAAGGAACAAGGAGTGGGTGGGATTTGAAGTTAGGAGGGCCAAGAAGGGATGAGGATGGCAGTTTCGATTTGGCCTCTCGCCCGAAAGCGAGGGGCGAAACCCATCCTGCCAACTGGGGTCGCGGGTGTCGTCACATCCCGTACCCAATTATTCATGTGCCGGACCAGTCAGCAGGTGCCAACAAGTCCGGCAGATGAAAATTGGTCCCCCTGCAGGGTCCTCGACCCAATTGATATATTATGAAACACTAGTTTGCTTTGGGGCTATGATCGGATTGCCCCCCCCCCACCCTGCCCTCAAGAACAACATTCGGGTGGTGTTTGAGTTCCCAAATCAACTTTCGGAACGCCCATCGGACAACATTAGGGACCCTGTGGGGGCCTTCTACATCATTTAAGCTCAGCCCAAGGAGAAGCGAATGCCTCCACCGCCCCCTTCCTCTGTTTTGCCCCTGCAAAACAGTGAAAAGCTTTCCGCACTAACACAAACTCGGGTTTTTTAAGCCCGGTGCACGTCGAACAAGCAGCTGATGTTTTCACGCCCGTTAGATGGCAGGGCGTACGGCCTGGTCGAAAAATCAGCTGAGTGGCCGTGTATCAAATCCATGGTAATCCATGGTGGTTGATCCATTCCCCATAACAATGCTCTCGTTATATGGTTCTGCAATCGTGGTATACTCACGTGTTGTCGGTCGGTCGGTCGGTTATAACAAGAGATACAATCAAGTGCTTGATCTCCATGGAAGCAAAGCTTATTATGCTCTAAGCCTCATATAGATGACAGCAAGAAAGGCTCCATACTATGGGTCACTCTCATAGGGAGCTCTTTTGCCTTTAGCAAGGAAAATGAAACAATATGAAACACGGAGCCTATTATATTTTTTCAATTGCATGACAGCAAGACAGCCAATTCATTATTTTTATTAACAAAAACTAACCCAGCCTTCGTCACCTGAAACTACCCCAGAAATTTATCAAGGTGCCACATTCCCTGTGATTGCTGTAGCTCCGTTGGCAATATGAATTTCATTAGAAAAATGTGTATTTCACTACCTACGGAACTTTGCGGAATTAAGCTTGTCGGCGGAGCTGAAACTTGTAGGCCCGGCAAAGTCTGTGTCTGAGTGTCTAAGCGCAAAACCTCTCTCTTTCCAGATGTCTGAGCACACCCTTGGTAATTTTTTTGAGTCTGAGGGTATCATTCTTCTTTCCGGAAGTCTGAACACGCCCTCCCACGTGCACCCATGTTCCTGGCGGACTGAATACGCTTCTGCTCTCAACCACAATCATCCGCATGTCTGGGAACACCTCTGAGCACCACGTCCCCTTTCACGCTGTTTGAATATGCTTCTGTGCATTGTCCTCCTACCTATTATGATCTGAGTACACCTTTCCTCACCTGAGCATGCTTCGGCACAAAACATCCCTCTTTATAGCTGTCTGAGCACGCCCCTGCCATTTGGACCCCAATGCCAAGCTGTCCGTGTACGCCTCCCCACAGCCAACTATTCAATCATTTCCATGTCTGGATACGCCTCTGGGCACAACAAACCAGTCTGAGCACACCTCTGATCACCTGGACTGATCCTCTGCGCGAAACCTCCCCTTTCCAGCGGTCTGAGCACCCATCTAATCACCTGGACTGATCCTCTGCGCGAAACCTCCCCTTTCCAGCGGTCTGAGCACACCTCTGATTACCTGGACTGATCCTCTGCGCGAAACCTCCCCCTTTCCAGCGGTCTGAGCACACCTCTGATCACCTGGACTGATCCTCTGCGCGAAACCTCCCCTTTCCAGCGGTCTGAGCACGCATCTGATCACCTGGACTGATCCTCTGCGCGAAACATCCCCCTTTCCAGCGGTCTGAGCACGCATCTGATCACCTGGACTGATCCTCTGCGCGAAACCTCCCCTTTCCAGCGGTCTGAGCACGCATCTGATCACCTGGACTGATCCTCTGCGCGAAACCTCCCCTTTCCAGCGGTCTGAGCACGCATCTGGGGATTTTCTGCAGAATTTGCGGATTTTTGCCAACATTTCCCACGGGGCCTATCTGGCATGTCTGTGTGCAATCTCCCTCGCCAATGCCCGAAAAATACGATGGATACCACGTCAGAGGAGCTTTAGCCTGTCCAAGTTCGACCCTAATGCCTGCTCAATGAGTGCAGGGGAGACAGCAATCCATTCAAAGGGCACGTATTTGCAAGTCACAGCGCAGCTAATCGGTTGTGTGGGTACGCAGCGTCGAACTCGTGCAAATGTGCACAGCCAAACTCCCAGCTCCTCACGGCCTGCACCTGCAGCCCAATTAAAAACATTAAATATATATTGAGAAGACAAATTACCAGTACGGTATAGGGGCAAGATGGCATCATTCACTCCTAGACAAAGCTACCAGGGAGTATATTCATAAACAAGGCTTAGGAAAATCGACCCGCAACTGGAGACATATGGGGCCGGGAGTAAAACTGCATCCATAATCAAGGCCTCGATACCAATGATACTAACAACACCACCCAGCCATCGAGAGGCAGAGGCACCCAGCCATCCAGACACAGATGCACCCAGCCATCCAGACACAGATGCACCCAGCCATCCAGAAGAGAAAGAGATATCCAGTCATCCAGGGAAGGCACCCGCCAAACAGGCAGACGCACCCAACCACCCAAAGGCGGGCGTCCGCACAGTGCCGTGGCTGTTAGTGTTCCATACGATTTTCTGATAGCTGGGCTCAAAACTTAAACCGTATGCAAAGGAAACAAAATTGCTACCCCCCCAAGAGTACATTCGCACACGTCAGAACGTCCATTCACAATGGCACGAGCCGTCTGAGATGCACACTTTCCAGAGATCGCTTGCTTATCGGTTGCGTGATTTAGGGTTAAGAACATAGGCGGGTCCAGGATTTTCGATTGGGAGGGGGGCGTGATTGATAGCAGGGGTTGGGCTTTTTGGAAATTATTGGGGGTGCCTGAATTTGAAACAAAGTCATTAACCGAAATGTTAAGAGTTGATAGGTTTTGGAGTGCTGCAGCGAGGAGCATGATGATAAGTTGATAAGGTGTTCACTGGCCTGTCCCCTCGAATCTGGATGTAAAAAACACTTAAGATTGTACATTCGGGCATAGCCCTTCACCAGAACCTTTTATAAATTTTGTTAGTTGTTCCTAGTACGACTGGTGAGTCAGTCTCACTAAGTCATCAGGACTTTCACGAGACCCCGACCCCCCACCTGAACAGCAACTCCCAATGGAGGTTAATTTGAAGCCAATTTAACGTCCCAAAGGGTAGGTAATATCGAAAATTTTCAGTCATAGTGTAGCCAGACTTCGAATTGAGCTTCGAGGTCTGGCTACCCTATGACCGATAATCTTTTTATATTACCTACATGATTCTGATGAAGGGCTGTGCCCGAATATACAATCTTAAGTATTTTTACATCCTGATTCGAGGGGACAGGCCAGTGACCACCTTATCAACGAAATGTTAATAGGGATCAACCTGATATAGCAATACATATATAAATGGGTCATTCCAAGACAAATCGTCCAGGTAGGCACCAAGACATTCACCATGACCCCAAAGATTTCCACCAAATTTTGTACCTTAGCTTCCCAATAAAAAACAAGTTTGGACCCATTTCCAGGTCCCAAGGTCAAAGAGGTTACCAGATACAGGTCATCAAAGTTTCGAGGTCAACGCAAAACATCGAAGCAGAAATAAATTTGTACCTTAAAAAAATGGCTGCTCGAAAATAATTAAAATGGATAACATTGGATAGAAGATACAACGGGTCATATAAAAAAACACAGATTATCAACAAATCAATACAGATTAAAAACAGATTAATAGCGAATTTATGAAGACCACGGGGCGCCGCCGCACACAGACGCACTGATCACAGACATCGACCGCTGGGCGGGTGGGCAGGAGCGAGCTGCTGCGCTGGCAAGGTGTCCAGTCTCTGCGCATGAGCCACCATCGCCACTGAAGCAGAGCTGCCATCTCGGCCTCGGGCCGCTGAGGCTTACGCGTCACCTCTCCGGACGGCCATACCGAGTCACACTTTTCAACAGATGGCCAAACACTAGCGAGTCAGTTGCCGTCGTGTGCGGCGCGGACCGCCAAGATGGCAAGGCGCTCAACAAGATTGTGTTTCGCCGCCGTCGGGGACAAATAAGCGCCAGTGGTGTCTGGAGTCGATTCTGCGTTTGATTCAGCCCTTGCCCCTGTAGCTGAGAGCAGTGGACGACTTTCGTTATCTTTATTCACCGAGCAATAAATGTACTGCGGCAATGCTCAGTTTTCTTTAGCAGTTTATTGCAGTTCTTGTCATAAAGCATTATTGGCTGATATCGTGTACCTCTGAATCGAGAGTGGCCCCGCCCGACGAAAACTTGCCAGTCGCCAAGCGTAGCCGCTTCGGCTAATTCACTTTTTGCGGGATAAATTCTCACAATTCTCACTAATTTGCTCCCGAAAAGTCCTGCTTATTTTCGCACACCATCTATTGTGCTTGTAGATCATGCAACATCGAACATTCCTGATTCGATTCATGCGAACAATAATGCAAGGGCCCGTTCAATCTGTCAGCACAGTTTTGTCAGTACCAATCAGCGGGCAGCGTTGCGCCTAGGTCACAGGACTATAACCTCTCCCCGGCAACTGGTTCTAGAGGTTTTACGGGCAGACGGCCTGCTGTTGTGTTGCTGGGAAAATATTAAGTGCACGAAATGGCAGCCTACCATTTTTTTATAGTATAAAGATTTAACTTTCCATTGCTTAGCACAAACTAGAGGCGATTATGGCGCTGATGTTTCTTTTCTGGGAAGAGGTTAGAGGGTCTGCTGACAAAACTGTGCTGACATATCGAAAAGGCCCTAAAAGTACCACATCTGAAGTATCCGAGTCAGCACGCTGCCTGCACTGCCGGGGATCGGCGCGCCGTGAGGCGTCGTGCGGCACAGTATACCACCGGTAGGCATTAAGAATAGAATTAAGAATTAAATGAACATGCTGTTTCCACAAAACTGTACCTGATAAACCATTATCATTCACCAGTTTGTTTCTTTTTGTATTCGCTGTGATTGCTGATTGGGGCTGCAAAAACATGCCTTTTCTGTTTTTTCGATAACTTGAAAGCACAGGGGCAGGCTAAGAATTCGAGACTTACAATTTCAAGGTCAAATTCGAAATCGGCGGGTCCGAGAACATCAGAAACCTGCTGGTCCCGAACCATTAAAGAAAACGTTTACAAAAGCCCTCTCCTAATGCACATATACAATCAAAATGACAAAATCCTTACGGAGGATTAACAAGGATATTTAAAGAGAATTTAGAGACGGCATCGGAGGCACAATAGATAATTGTTGGCGCCGCAGCATAGATTTGAGCCTACGTTCACAGGAGCTTAATTCTGCCGGTCTGGGGCATGCATTCATCGATTTGCCAAGGGAAACTCATACTGAAGGGATTGGATTCTTATTATAAGACGCATTTTCTCCTTTTCCCAGATCTTTGCTTTCGCCCATGGCCACTTATGGCCATTGACTTTGACCCACACGAGTTGCATTTCGTTAAGACCCCTTTTAGTGGGGTCTGTTGCTGTCCTGCGCTGGTTTGTTCTTGTTTTGTTTCCCGATAGATGGCAGCGACACTGAGGCCACTGATCAGTAGGTAGAGTTGAAAATATAAAAATTTAGAAAATTGAAAACGCTGAGTGTTTTTCCGGTGCCTTTATGCATCTTCTAAAGGGAGCAATTAGTAATTTTTGAAAATTCAATAATCTAGCTTGGTGGGATTTCACTTGAAAATGTAGTTTTTTTTGTTTTTAGCCCATCCAGCCAGAAAATGCGCTAAAACCAAAAGTATTGGCCAATAATTAAAATATTTCAAACTCGCAGTTTTTGTAAACCGGAGGCGGTTTTTCAACTCCCAAGAGACTGATCTTTAAAAACATAGATTATATCGTCCATCTTCATACTGACTTACTTTGAAATTGAAACATTAGAAGAACTTACTTTTCCATCAAACCTTTATATTGCAGCCAAATCGAGCGGTGTATTTTACCTGTTTACACAGCTGAATAGTTTTCTAGACCTTCTCAAGTTTATTATAAAACAGGACCAGTGTAAATATATATCATCGGCAGGACATCCCTTCTTACTTTTGCCGATTGGTTAAAACATTTTAAGCTTCGAAGTTTCATCAATCTTTATAATGTTCGCCAATCGTTGCGTTTTCACGGCAAAGCATGCTGCGGCGTCATCAGAGTTTGCGGAGTCAGATGTGTTTCTTGATTAAACATTCCAGCTTTAGCACGACACCCATTGCTGTGTGCACAACATAGCGCAAATATCTTTCCGGAATAGTTGCTCAGCCTTAATTTGAAACGTGGGGAGTCGGTCATGAGTTAGTCAGGATATTTGCAAAAAGGAAAAAAGGTGGGTACACTTACATGGGTCTAGCAGCCATGGAAGGCCCCAAGCCGGCTGATTGACCAAGCCAGGTGGCCAGGGAACAGGATAGAGAGATGGCCAGGGTGACAGCCAACGCTGATGAGTGGAAGAACGTCTGGGATTGATACGATTCAGTTCGATGGAAAGGAAGGAGAAGGGAAAGGCATGGGTCACTATGGAGTGCGGGACAAGGGTGATAAGACTTAATAGGGAGAACCATAACAACCGCACCTTAACAGCCAACCACATCCACAGATGGGCAAGGTGAGTGCACACTTTACCAGGAAGAAGGTGGAGGGCGTGAAGGCAGGACACTTTTCTTTCAACGTATTGCTAGTTGTGGATTAATACATTTCAACAACCTCACCAGATTCCAAAATATTATTATTTTACTGCATGATAAAGATATTGAAAAAACGGACTTAGAACCAGTAGCGCTGTCTGTGCAGGCCTTTATTGTTCAGACAGGCAAGCTGCTGTAGAGAGCGGGGCGGAGCGGCTGCGGCGGTTGCAGCCCGACGATTGGCGCTGTACTTGGGACCCTCTTGGGCGTTGTCGCTCCCGGGCAGCGATTCAGGTATTTTGCATGTGTTTGTCATTAAATCCCTCTTTACTTCTTCCCGTCTTTCTTTTTACTTTACTCGCCTGTGTCTTTTGATCAACGAGTTTCTGCGCGCCTGCCGCTACTTAAACGCTGATCTCCTGTCTACTTTTAACCATACTTATTGTGTGTGTGTGTCGTCGCGTAAATACATGCATGCTACAAAATAGTTGACACGATATTTCGCTGTTATTTCTAGCTGTGTGTGTCTGTGTGCGTGTGTGTGTATATGTGGGTATGTGTTGTCTGTGATCAATGTTTAACGGCAATCTGTACCGGTGCCTAGATTTAAGTCTCTCAGATTTTGCGCCGGTCCAGCACCGATTATACCACTTTGGACATTGTGAATAATAAGGGGCATGGATATGGAGACAAGTGACTGCCAAGAGGATTGCCTCTCTCCTCCACACCTACAACATCGACAGCACCCTCAGGATAATCGGAGCTGACTGCCAGCCTGAACGCCGGGAGCAAGGAGGGGATCATAGCTCTTCTAGAGAGGCAGCTGGGAAGGAGGTTGTTGTGGAGTATTTTCCTGCTCCATGCCAGAAAATCAAACACTTAAATTAGGCTAGCGGGCAGGCTACTTCCCCACAACCAGTTGCTTCCCCACAACGCCTACTTTGCTTCAGTCCTGCGGAGAACCGCTGGCCACTCTCACTCCCGAGGTGTTGGCCGACCTCAGCTGGGACCAACAGTATGGGTATAGGATGATCCAGGTGCTGGAGGCCGGAACAATCCCTCACAGCCTGCAGGTCATGGTGCTGGGACACCTTTTTCACATTTACCACATTTTCTGGTTCACGCAGGCTAACCGGTTCCTGAACCCGTGGACAAGGGTCCATATGCTAGTGGGGCAGGATCTACAGAACCTGAAACATATAGGCCTTTTCATCGTTTGGATCTAGTATAAGCAGTGGTTTCCCATCAAGAGGGAGCGCATGCTAGTTTATGGACCAAGGCACATGCTAAAGCAAGTTTAGCTGGTCCAGAAGTTCTGTACGAGTGCGTTGGGGGAAGTTGTGGAGCAGAACATGGCCAGAGCCAGCTAGTTCGCCCATCCCGAGCTTCTGCTAACCACCTTTCTGGCCTCCGAAGATGAAGAGGAGAGGAGGTTCGCTGTGAAGATGATGTGAAGGTGTATGTTTTGGGCCTTGAAATTGCCAGGTGGAACCTTGAACGGGCGCAGGAGGACGGACTTCGAGAAGGAGTGTCGCCAGTGGTTCTCCGCAGGACAGTGAAGCGAAGTGGGGGTTGTGGAGAAGCGACTGGTTGTGGGGAAGCAGCCTGCCCGCTAGCCCAATTTAAGTGTTTCTGAAGCCACGCCTATGGGGAAGTTTTCTGGCATGGAGCAGGAAAATACTCCACAACAACCTCCTTCCTAGCTGCCTCTCGAGAAGAGCTATGATCCCCTCCTTGGTTAGGCTGGCAGAGTCAGCTCCGATTATCCTGAGGGTGCTGTCGATGTTGCAGGTCTGGAGGAAAGAGGCAATCTTCTTGGCAGTCACTTGTCCTGCCTTCACGCCCTCCACCTTCTTCCTGGTAAATTGCGTAAGGCATTCACCTTGCCCATCTGTGAGTGTTAAATGGTTCTCCCTGTTAAGTCTTATCACCCTTGTCCCGCACTCCATAGTGACCCATGCCTTTCCCTTCTTCTCCTTTCCATCGAACTGAATCGTATCCATCCCAGACGTTCTTCCACTCATCAGCGTTGGCTGTCACCCTGGCCATCTCTCTATCCTGTTCCCTGGCCACCTGGCTTGGTCAATCAGCCGGCTGGGGCCTTCCATGGCTGCTAGACCCATGTAAGTGTACCCACCTTTTTTCCTTTTTGCAAATATCCTGACTAACTCATAACCGACTCCCCACGTTTCAAATTAAGGCTGAGCAACTATTCCGGAAAGATATTTGCGCTATGTTGTGCACACAGCAATGGGTGTCGTGCTAAAGCTGGAATGTTTAATCAAGAAACACATCTGACTCCGCAAACTCTGATTACGCCGCAGCATGCTTTGCCGTGAAAACGCAACGATAGGCGAACATTATAAAGATTGATGAAACTTTGAAGCTTAAGATGTTTTAACCAATCGGCAAAAGTAAGAAGGGATCTCCTGCTGATCATATATATTTACACTGGTCTTGTTTTAGAATAAACTTGAGAAGGTCTGGAAAACTATTCATCTGTATAAACAGGTAAAATACACCGCCCGATTTGGCTGCAACATAAAGGTTTGGTGGAAAAGTAAGTTCTTCTAATGTTTCAATCTCAAAGTAAGTCGGTATGAAGGTGGACGATATAATCTATCTTTTTAAAGATCAGTCTCTTGGGAGTTACAAAAACCGCCTCCGGTTTACAAAAAAACTGCGAGTTTGAAATGTTTTAATTGTTGGCCAATACTTTTGGTTTGAGCGCATTTTCTGGCTGGATGGGCTAAAAAGCCCAAAAAATGCACATTTTCAAGTGAAATCCCACCAAGCTAGATTATTGAATTTTCAAAAATTGCCAATTGCTCCCATTTAGAAGATGCATAAAGGCACCGGAAAAACACTCAGCGTTTTCAATTTTCTAAATTTGTATTTTATTTTCAACTCTACCTACTGATCAGTGATCACGTGAATCGACCTGGCTTGGTTTGAGGATACAAAAATTCTCTCAAAATTTGGTTTGGCGGCGTTTATTTGGAAATGTATGTTTATAGGTCGCATCGGTACGAACGACTGCGCTACATTGAAGGGTCGGAGTGGCTTGCATAAAGATGTTTATAAGCTGTGTTTTGTTAGGCTGAAATATGGCTTAAATTTGGCAATGTACTAAATTTGTCGAGCCGGTGGGCCGGGCCAACCCCGGTACCAACTCGAGGGCGCGGGTCATTCTGGTGCCGAATTGCTTGGTGAACGGTTACGTTGTTGGACTTCCCGGAAACCCCGGTGAGTTGGAGCATCGGAGTCCTGACTTAATGCGTTATTCACAACGATTGTATTCCTGCTCTCATTTTGTCCGTGAGTAGAACTTTTGAATTGATTTAATGTTGAGATTATTTTGGTTGCTACATTATGCGTCAGAGGTCGAGGTCGTCGAGGTGTCGAGGCCGAGCCGTCGCGCCGCTCCTGGGGGTGAGCGCTTGTAGGGCTGCCACGGAATGACAGTGACTGGACCTGCACTGTCGAAGTCGCCAGGCTGCAGAGGCGCAACGTGTCGGTGCGGAATTATTTCATATTCGCTCATTTTTGCAGCCAGGTTTACAGTCCAAATCGATTGTAATTTCGTGTCCGTTACACCGAGCGTGCTCCAGACGGTTTTCGGCGGTAGAGGCTGCTACATTGATACGAACAAATAAGATACGAAAACGAAGCCAAAGATTCTACTCGTTCGTGCCCATCGTCTTCAAATTGGAATATCTAGTGTGTGTGTTAAAAATTGTGTGCATGTGTATGTAGTGTTTTTCAGCAAATAATCCTTACCCGTATCCTTGCTCTATCCGAAGAAGCAACCAAAAGTTTCTGTGGAAGCAGCAACCTCTCCAGGTAGTATTCCACATTCGTTTATCCCCACCTATCCTCATATTTACCGTCTCCTTCCATAGCTTCTTGTCGCCTCACACTCATTGCAACACAACTTGAAAATCCTCTTTACAAGTGTGGGAGTGCTTGAAATACATCATGATAGCGCCACTAGTATGAATCAAAAGGTCAACCTTCACTTTCTCGGGGATCGTACATATGAACAGCAATACCAAAGGCGAAAATGAGGGTATAAAAATGAGTTTAAGTTAAGTGTATCAACAGGGTATCTATAGCGGCTATGAATGGGTGAGTAAGGACATCACTGCCTACACCAATGCAGCAGGCCGTGCTAAAGGACCTCAGAGGCCTTAAGAAAGAAAAAAGACACAAAGAGGACGGCTGCAAAAAGGTCTGGCAAGCTGGCTTCTATATCAACCGCTGGAATGGAATCCCCTTTTTGGCATCGGTAGCCGCGCACGTAACCCTCAACTAGCAGAAGACAGTGTGTTCCTGGCAGACCATCAAAGTACCAGACGTCTTAAGATCGGCAGCCTCGAAATCACAGCGCGATGGCAGAGAAGAGCTAAGCGAGAGGGTCGAGAAGCAACGGGGAAAACTGAGCGAGAGGATCGAGCAACCACGGGAAGAGCTGAGCGACCATGCGCCCCCATTAGAGGAAAAACACGCAACTCCAGCGCGACGGGGCGCGGCCAAACATCCTCAGGACACGGTCCAACGGCCACAGCTAAACAGGAGACGCCGGCCGTTGCTGACGTGGCTAGGCCGCCAGCGGAGGCTTTGGGCGGTCCACCCCCGGTTCGATCGTGATATTAAGGCCAAAGGGGGAGTGTTAGCCCCCGCTGCAATAAGCTTCGAGCAGGAGCCTCAGCCCCCCCCAGGATCCCATCCACCCGTCGTCTGGGCACAAGGCCGGAGCTCGGAAAGAAGGAGTTCAGCCTATGAAGGCGCTCTACACCCGTAAAACGGCACCAGCAACTCAGAAGGGTGGCTGCTGTTGCAAAATCTGAACCAGAAACGAATATCAACAAAGCGGAGGAAAGAAACTAAATAATAACCAAACAAGAAAACACAATCGACCAGAAACAAATGGATAGGAGGGTGCAGGAAAGACTAGACCTTACTCAGCCATGGAGAGACCAGGGTAAACAGGGATTGAGGGAGATGAGGAAGGGGACGAGCCTACATCGTCAAGCCAAGAAATTCGCAACACGCGGCCGAGGTGTGCACACTCAAGAACAGCAAGAGTGCACACAACCCCGCCACCCACGGAGACACGCCGGGCCAGACATCGCAGAAAGTGGATAGGAAGGGTATTTAGGAGTAGACAGAAAGGATATGGTTGGAAAAGCATGGACAGATAAGGAATTAAGGAAGGAAGAGAAAAAGAAACGGGAAGTTGGTGGGATTTTAAGTTAGGAAGGTCAAGAGAGGATGAGGATGGCAGTTTCGATTTGGCCTCCCACCAGAAGGCGGGGGCGAAACCCATCCTGTCAACTGGGGTCGCGGGTGTCGTCACATCCCATACCCAATTATCCATGTGCCGGACCAGTCAGCAGGTGCAAACGAGTCCAGCAGATGAAAATCGGTCCCCTGCAGGGTCGCGGTGGTACCTCAGCCCTTTCACCAGCTCTCGGTAATATTCGCGGAGGTGGGATCGAAAATGCTGCCTGCATTTTTTCTTCTGATGAGCTCACGGACCAGGGCCTTATACCAGGCCGTACTGGACAAAGTGGCCCTCCTGCCCGCCCCCGTGAAGCTGCTGACGGACTGGGAGCCGCGCTGATGAACACCTGGCCTCACCCAGATCGTGGGATGTCGGTTTCACTTTCCTCAGGCCGTCGTGCGGAATGCAATTGCTTTTCGAAGGCTGCCCAGCCCAGCCACCAAGCCAGGCCACCTTCCCTCCAACAATATTCAAAATAGCAGCAATAAGAGTATGTTTAATCTGCTGACCGAGACTCATAGTACAATATGTGGTGTCGGGATTTCTTATATCAATATAAGTGAAATAATATATATTTAATATATAATGTATAACTATAATCAAAATATTACAGATATTATAGATATAGAAGATGATAACTTGGCATTCCATGACTTGTAGCCGAAATTTATTCCCTGACGCACTTCAGTACATCACTGTTTTGGAAGCTAAATGCTCAGACTGCTTGACTTAGCTCTTAGCTCTTGTGAGTAATTCAGGTTGCGAGGTGATATTTCAGTAACCTCCACAAGAAGCATAGCATGATACGTCTGGACCAAGGACCTTGTTACCGAGCGGACGCGAACATATTTTTGAACGAAGTGCCGTCCCTGAAGGGTTTTGCTGCATATGCATGTTTCTGTTTAACACATATCAGCATAGATGAGGCGGCCAATATTGCTGCACGATTACGCAAACCATTGTCCGGTGGCGTGGGTGAAATTTAATGAAAACATTATCGATTTATGTTTGATGAATAATTATGCTGGGTGAAATTTGTAAATATGCGGATAGAAGCGGCCCCGCCAAGCATTTTGTTTCCAATAAGTTACAGCAACGTTGTCAAAGTTCAGGTTTGCCCCACCTGCAAGAGACGACAGAAGTCGTGAACTTCTACTAAGAAGGAAGGGCAGGTGGCCGAAATAGACACACCGTGGGCCTCGCCCATCCTGGTGAACTACTCGCACGAGGCCAAGCTCCAGCGACTGCTGGCATTCCCCCACCTGGGGCACCTCAGCACCCGGAGCTTTCACCACTTCGTAAAGGCAGTTGTCGCGCCCGTGATTAATGACAAATTCCATACCACGTTGTCAGAGAACCGCAACCGTGCTGAGGCCTCCTCTCCAGACGGTGTTACAGTGGCAGATGCAGCAATGCACCTTGGTCTCTGTCATATCGTTATCCACCAACGTTTTGTCTCTTTTACTTTGCCTGAAATGAACAGAATTCAGGTGGTGGACAGCATTGCCGAGTCCGGTTAGAGCATATAGTTACTAAGGTATATTCATTTACAAGTTCTGAAGATAACCTCCGACGCAAAGAGACAATTGGAAACATTGTGGATTAAGGTCAGTGGCAAAGGAGCTAGAGCAGATGTCATAGGAGTGGTGTATAGAGCACCGGACAATGCTTCCGATACCATCTCTGTGGACCTCAGGAACCAGCTGGAGGAGATCTTACTGATGGACAAGCCGACATTTCTTCTTGGAGACGCAAACCTCCACCTCCTTCACGCCGCTAAACCAGGTGTATCACAATACGTGAAAATGATTCAAGACCTGAGCCTGACACAGCTGATCAAACAACCGACCCATACCGCGGCGACACCCAGCCTTCTCGATCACATCATCAGCAATGTTTCGGACCTGCAAACCCAATCAGAAGTAGTTGCCGTCAACATCAGTGACCACCATCTGATTAAAGTAGAAGTACCTTTTCATCGCATCAAACAATAGCCGAGAAAGAACTGTATGCTCTACTAAAGACACAGACTTCAACCACCTGTGCTACGACCTCCTTCAATCGAACTGGTCACCACTATATGCAGCGACAACTATTGACACCAAGTATGATGCATTTTTGGAGGTCTGAAACCGTAATATTGATCAACACTGTCCAGTGAAGACGGTACGCTTTCGACGCCCAGCCTACCCGTGGCTCACCGATAATTTGGAGCTGCAGGATTTGAAGCATCGCCGCAATGAATCAAAACGTCTCGGCAAGGACGATGAATTTAAATTCCTATCAAAAGATTTAGACAGGGAGCTCCGAAGAGCACGGACGAATTTTTTTGCCGTCGCAAGGAATGAGACTTCTAAGCTCACTTGGTGCAAAGTTAATAAATTTGCGATACAAAATAAACGACAGAAATCCGACACGACAATCGACAACGACACTGCCAACAACTTCAACGAGTTTTTCGCCAACGTTGGAAGCCGAGTGGCAGAGCAAGTAGCTGCCTCAGCGAGCGAAACACTGCCTCAGCGTTTTCCTCGTGTGGTTGCTGACATGTTTCAGGTGCATTCTGTCACTCTACCCGAGCTCAGTTCTGCCCTCTACCGGATGAGCGACTCAAGAACAGTCGGGAAGGACGGCGTGAGCATGGAGCTCTTAAAGAGGTGCTTCGCTGTCGTTGGACCCCATATCCTTCATGTGATTAACCATTCCCTGACCACCGGGACAGTACCTAATCTCTGGAAAATTGCGACCGTGGTGCCGATACATAAATCGGGAGGTAGGACCGAACCATCCAACTACCGACCGGTCAGTGTTCTCAGTATGGTTGGGAAGCTGGCAGAGAAAGTTGTCACCACTCAGCTCCTACAATATGTAACATCTCATCACATATTGTCTACATGCCAGTACGCGTACCAACCACGTCACGGCACTGAGGATGCTATGTTGGACATTGTGAGCTTCATCTCCAACAACATGGATGAAGGCCGTCTCACATCTCTATGCTCGACAGACCTTTCCAAGGCTTTCGATTGTGTGGACCACCGCAAGCTGCTCGACAAGCTAGAGTGTAACGGAATTTCATCGCACTGGTTCTATGATTACTTCCTGAATGGAAAACAGAGCGTGAAAGGAGGCGACTTAGTAAGGAACGTCCCTGTTGGCGTAGTTATGACTGTAAGATCGTTGCCTATGCTGATGACACACAACTGCCCACTCCGCTGCCCCGAACCATACTGATCTCGATCACCTGAAAGCGAGCATCGAAAAGGACCTAGTCATCGTGTCCAAGTGGTTCAAATCGAACGGCATGAAGCTGAATCCGAACAAAACCGAATTCATTACATTCGGAACGCCTCATCAGATCAAACAAGCCAATAATTTTGAAGTCACTTTTGAAAAAACAACGCTGAAATCTGTCCAAACAGTGAAAATTCTTGGAATAACTTTGGATAAGCATCTGACTGGGGAGCAGCAAACATCCATAGTCACAAAACGATGTTTTGGCTCCCTTCTCTCTATCAACAAGCTGGCTCACACTCCCCCTCGAAAAACAACCAAAACGCTGTAGAAGCCCTCGTGTATCCTCACATGCGGTACTGTCTGCCCTCCTGGGCACCAGTCACTGATCAGAACCGCCAAAGGATGAACAAGGTCGTGAACTTCGGGGTTCGAATCGTCACCGGCAAAAAGAAGTACGACCGAATCAGCGCAGCCAGGCGGGAGCTCGGGTGGCCAAGCTTTACCGAGCTCATTTCAACACGCGACACATTAGCCATTCATAAATTGGTTCACCTAACTGAAGGCCCACAGAAAAACAAGTATCTGATCAAGAAAAGGCATGAGGCATCATCCAGGACAACACGTGAATCAGCCGACACTACCATCATCCAAACTTCCAACACAAGACCACCAAATTTAGAAACAACACACAAGAGATTCCCGCACCGAGCCTTCAGTACCTGGAACGCACTGCCTACGACTGCAAGACACACCAAGAACAGCTACAGCTTCAAACAGAAAATAACGAAACTCATCCGACCCTAAATCATAATCTGTGTTACTGTGTCAATCCATTATCAGTAAAATCCATGACTTTTCATTCAATAATTATAATAATAGTCTGTCATCCATAATTAGCACAATCGATGTTAAACGATGATCTGTGTCACACACACACACACACACACATATATATATATATATAGGGAGGGGACGGTATACGTTCAAAATTTTCGAGTGTTATTTTGACCGCATTTTTTAATATTTCGCTTCTGGTCTTTACCATGAGCATTGTGACTTAAATTGCATTTAATTCCCGTAGCAATATTTCAGTATCAAGGATTTTTCACCCCTTAAATTTGCGAAAAAGATGCGGTGTCCTCTTCGGGATCCACGCAGAAAGAGCGTGTACGGAGATCGCGACATTCTCAAAGTCAGCAGGAGGCTTGTGAAGAAAGTCAGGAAGGAGCTGGAAGACTCAATGTTTGACTATGGGTTTGCATCAGAGAGGAAAACGCATGACCAACCATCTGGCACAATCAGAACAACCGAGTTCGTCGCTGAAGTCCAGCAAATCATGAACACTGAACCCAGCAAGTCAATGCGTGTCATCACACGAAAAAAGGCGTCGATGAGAAGCTAATCAGGCCGGTGGCTCATGACGACCTCCGTTACCTTTCTTACAAGATGAGGAAGGAGCAGTTTCTGTCGAAGATCATGCAAGAAAAGCGCCTGAAGCACGTTAAGAAGCTGCTTAACAGAGTGAAGAGTCCACTGCAGCCAGACATGCTGTGGTTCTTCTCCGAAGAGAAGAATTTCTGCCAGGATCAGAAGACGAACTCGCAGAACAGCAGGTGGCTTACTGTCTCACAAAAAGACGTGCCGAAGGTCATAGAAACCAGGCTCACGGCCACCATCATGGTCTTCGGTGTCGTCAGCAGTGAAGGTGACGTCATGCCACCCCACTTCTTTCCTGAGGGCCTCAGGCTAAACACTGATGTTTATATCCCCGTTCTGGGCGACGTAGTCAAGCCGTTGATCGACCTGGCAGCTTCAGGAAGGACGTAAGTGTGGCAGGAGGGCTCGGCACTCTGCCTTACCAGCCGGAAGACCCAGCCCTGGGCAGTCACACTGGCAAGATCTCGTTCAAGTGCCATACTTTACAGACTGGTGCATTACTAAAGTCAGTTTCAGTGATATCTCATACTTCAATTTGAAAAGTGAAAGCTATACAAATTTCAATGATAGAAAGTAAGGAAATTTTACCAAACTTCGATTGACGTACTAAAGCAGTGCTAATTTTGGCTTGGATTTATATACCACTAAAGTTGAAGTGAGATTGGAGCACCCCGCCTTCCCTATAGCCTAGCTATCCTTAAATTCCTGCCCCAATTTGCGAAAGGAACAAATGAGCTTAATATTGTGCAAAACAATATAGGTAGGCTGCTGTAGATTAGAACCCTTGCTCTGATTTGGAGTGAAATGATATAATCATACCGTTAAAACACCGTTCATGATAATAGACATGCAAAAATGTATTCCTGGATAGTTAAAACATGGGCCATAGTAGTGGGGATGATAAATCTCAATGTTATCGTTGCTCAGTTGCCACTTAACACATGATTCTATATGAAAAATGATAACTATTGGTGGTTTTGTTATGGGTCTAGCTTTCAAAAAAAAACTTCCACAATCGGCAATTGAAAATTTGCCTTTCTGCCAGTCATATCCCGGTACCGCCCGCGTGTTCAATCGGTCCTGTCCCTCTCATTTTTCGCAAATATTTGTGAGGGTAATTACACCAAAGAAACAAAACTTTGTAAAACTTCTTGTCGAAGAATTTTTAAAACTAAAAAATCGTTTCAAGTCAGGTTACTGACTTATAACGTCATTATTTAACACTCGCACTAGAGAGGAGTCTGGCACTATCGCGCACTGGAGGGGGCCTGGTAAGCCCCCCTAAGATCTCGGGAACTAAGAGGCGTAGGGAAACGCAAGTTGGAGGGTGGGTGAGGGCTATGCTGGTCTAAATCATGGCCAATTTTCAATTACCTAGGCCAATATCTTCAAAGTCAAACGAGGTCATAAAGGTCAAATATTGGCCATGCTCGGTACCTATTGGAAAATGATGTGATTATGCGGAACAAAACGGGTATAAGCTAAAGGCGGACCAGGGTGATAGATGAAAAATCGCAAATAATATTTCTTGCCATTTTGAGGTCAAGGTCATTGACCTATAAGGCCACAATATGGTATACTACCTATCATGTACACTATTATACTAGAAACACTATAGCAACTGTTTGATGAGATATGAGGATTTACCTTTACCAATAACCTTTGACCCTGGCCTTTGACCTCAATATCTACATTGAGGTACCTTAGCTATGACATCATAGCATAATATACGTCAGACCGGTTAACGTTATATGACCGGAAGCACTGGGGTCAATGGCATTGAAAGTGTTGATGACCTTGACCTGTGACCTTTGAAATTGACCATGACCTTATTTGAGGTGAAACTAACATACCATCCTGGTTATATGGCGTTATAACGTCACCACTCGGTCTCCAATGCAAGTGAACTGGTCCGACCGCGCGATTGCGGCGATCTCAAAATGCAGGTCTGACTTTGAAAGCCTATAAGTTAAACAAAATTCAACCAATTTAAAAAAAGATGTCTTCGCTAATCGACACGCCATTAAATGCTCTCAAATGTGGCCAAGTATCGCCTTTCGGCTAGGAGCGGTTCTCCGACCCAGTGACCCAAAATAGGTTTTGCGCTAGGGTGTCGAGTGGAAAATTAAGCTCGGAAAGTATGGCGAGTGAGTGGAAAATTCCCCTCAAAATGTATGGCGGAGTAAAAATTTACAATTTGGGTACTCAGATGGTAAACTCTCAGAGCCCTTGTTTGAACTGAAGGATGTTTCCTTTAATTTTCTCAAAGTAAATATTTTTAAATCGTCCCCAAACAGCATTGTTTGACCATTCCCATGTGAAAAAATTTGGGTTAAGCATGTAAATCTTTACCAGCTGAAACCCCCTGATGCAGTCTCCAATTTTTCTTTAACCCTCGCCCCACCGAAGGGGGCCATCGATGGCCCCCCTAAGGTTTTTTCGGGATAGCAGAAAAACGACGAGGCGCAGCACCGCGGTTGAGGGCTCTACCTCTCACTGCATCATTTTCCCATCATCCCTGAAATTTTTTACCCCGGGTCACCCAAGGTCAGGTCACCAGACGAGGTCAACCAAGGTCACCTCACTTCACCTTTAGAGCTCTGTAAGAGCTACATTTCAAAGTCGATCGATTTGAAACTTCCTACACTTCATGACCCCTCCAGGGTCAACAAGGTGTATATCCGGGATTTTTCGATTTCGTGCCCTGAGGTCAGGTCACGAGGCGACCTCTCCCATTGGAAAAGCATGGGGAAAAGCTATTTCATGATATAAAAGCCAAAAGAATGATTGCAAATACTCAGACTGCTCAGAACAACGTTTTTGGACACCCTTTCACGGATCCCAGGGGTCATATTTGCCCTTTGACTTTTCCAAGGTCATCCAAGGTCACCAGAGGTCAAAAACAGTATTTTGACAATAACTTTTGACCTAATTGAGCTAGAGCAGTGAAACAAACACCATCGTGTTTGTCTTGTCACTGGCTTTCATTTGATATACGGCAAGGTCACTTTGTGACCTTTCGTGACCTCAGGTCATATTAGGTCACGAGGTGACCTCTGGCGGTCAAACCACTGGCGGGACGTCTTTACGTTCCACATAGCGGAAAAAGTACTGGCAATTTGCTATCAAATGTACTTTACCAGGCCTCAATAGCTCTAATGACATAAGAGTTATGCCCAGTTTGCTTAATCATTGCATATTTGAGTGAAAATAGCCGATCTTGACCTAATTTGACCTCTGGAGGTCAAACCATTGACCTGAGCACTAAAACATGCGAAGTAATTTCTTACTGAATTCACGCAAGCTTTCTATTGCACTTTGCAGATTTGCGCTAACGCCCATATTTTCGGAGTTACAGGGGGGGCCATCGATGGCCCCCCCGGTGGGGCGAAGGTGGCGCCGGACCCCCGGTGGGGCGCGGGTTAAGGAGTTGGTGAATTTCCACAAATAAAAAACTTTTTGGGGGCCTCTGAGACCAACCTTCGTGGGAAAGAACTCTGGGAGCCACCAAGACTGTTGGGAGGGGGGGCTTCCCTAGACCAACTCTAGTGCCCCTCCTCTCCTCTCCCACACGACCAGCTTTAAAGGGCCCCTGAGACGAAATATCGGGGCCCCCTTAGACCAACTCTGCAGAGGGGTCTCCGAGATCGGCAGGTGGTGAAAAATGAAAAGGGATTTTTTCATGCAATACCTAGTTCCAAAATTAATTATCTAAGCATACACTGTATAGTTTTCCTGTCCGGGACAACGCCCCTCCTATACCTATAGCTATCGGAATTTTGGAGGCCACTCCTGACCTCAATCACTGCACCTCGCATACACCTATGCTAGGGCCCAGTAGAGCCTTGGTTTACACTTAACTAACCCAGACGAAACTACAAACTTTCTATCACGGCAATAAACTCTTCCAGACTCTTGCTAAAAGTTTCTTTTCTTTACCTGTCAATTCCCCTGCTTCTCTTCACACATATACTCACCTTCATATGAGTATGCTGCTTTCTATCAATATCTAATCGAAGCTACTACAGCCCTTCTGTTGTTTCTTCCTTTCGTCTTCAATCAGCCAGGCGCGGCGGGTTGCGACAGCGTCAAAGCAACTACTAATTTAAATTTCTAATCGCAATCCGCTTGCCGGTTGCATGAGCAACATAATTTGCATTTCAAAAATTGATCTAAATTAATTTTCTAAATCCTTATAGACTAGAAAATTATACAACTAAAAGCACACCAAGAGGAAGACTAAAAATGTTTTGTCAATAACGAATACGAAACCAGCCTTTCAAAAAGCCTAAGGATACCGCTTTTATTTACTAGATGTAAAGACGGCGATTTGGTAAGTCCATGCCGTAGACCAGCCATACAAAAAAGTGCCGATGTTTGAAGGGTAACTGGATGCATTCTTGTTGCCAAAAAAATCATTTAATGAAAATGTAGAGTTTCAATGTATTCAAGTACCGGACACTTTCAGTTGAACTTAAATATCAGCGTATTTATGCCTAGGGTGTCGTAGGGTGTCGTGAGTGGATTTGGGTGTCACAGGGCGTGGACGCAGCAATGAAGGGCTGATATGGATAAAAATTATTTTCTTTGAAATAAATGGTCAATTTTCTACCATACAATGTCAAAAAATATGCTGCTTAGCATACAAATTTCAAGATAATTGCTTTCAACAACAAGATGACCAAAAAATGGTTTTTCACTATTCTCGGTGCCAGAAATACAAAAACAACTTTTCAAGGACGTAAGCCTAGAAGTCATGTGCACAGATAAACTGCTTTCCAGAAATGTATCTTTCAAAGTGGTCAGCTCATTTTTTTGGCAGCACAAGGCTAGGGTGTCTAATTTTCCACTCACCAATTTTGTGAGTGGTGGAATTTAGTGGCGGTGTTCACCCATTGGAACTTTCTCCGGGGGGGCAGGGGGCACTGAGCGTCTTGCCCGCGCCAGAATTTCGATTCAGTTGTTCCACTGAAATCGGTGGATATAAGGATGCCAGGTATAATTGGCTAGAAAAATAGAAATCGCCAGATTTTCTTGCAGAAAAGCCAAAGAAGCGCATAAGAGCCGAGTTAATCTGGCGATCTTTTAGTCGATTCTGCTGCTCTCTTTTTCCAGTGAACGTTGGTAGAGGAGGCAATGGAACTGGCCTTTGTAGTAAGTATTGTTGAGTAAAATTAAATAGTAGTAAGTATTGTTGAGTAAAATTAAATAGTAGTAAGTATTGTTGAGTAAAATTAAATAGTAGTAAGTATTGTTGGAAGTGAGAGGAAAATTCAGCAAAAACTATATAAAAGTGAGTGGAAAATTCTGCTTGACTGGGTGTCGTTCTGCACCCAGCACCCCAGGTTTTGGGACACCGCTCCGGCCACCTTGGAAAATAAGTGGGGGGGGAGCTCCGAGGTACCCTCCAGTCCGCGTGTTAACCCTTCAAGCCAATTTTGTTATCCTCAAAAGTGGAAGACTAAACCAGAGTGCAACTAGGCTGCTAAAAGAGCTAGATTTCAATTTTGCCTATCATTCGAAAGGTCATGGAATAAATAATTGGAATGCTGACAATAATTTTGAGGTCAGGTAAACAATGAGGTGACCAGATGTCACCAACTTACGACATTATGGAAAACATGTTAACTATATTTTCGAGCACAAAGATACAGTAATCCTTTGCTTCATGACACAGGACTTCAAATGGTATGCAACATGACCTTGACAATTCGTTATTTGACCCTGACCCGAAGTCCTTGACCTTCGGTCATGGTCAAATATAAGGGTATCCCGTAACCTAAGAAGGCCATGTCGCATGTCTTTCGACTCGTTGAGCTGGAACAAACACATTAATGCCGCCGGATATCTTATTCTTCGCACCGGGCCGTCGGAGCGAAGATGAACCTTGTCCGTTTCCCTGCTAGGGCCAGATGGGGCTCACCTTTCACGCTTAGACACATTGTTACAGTGGCAATAAACGTGAAATCAAACGGAGATAACTACTTCTGAAAGCCCCTGCAGACAAAAATCAGCTAGTGCCCAAGCACCATATATCAAGTCAAGTTAATGCAGTAACATTCTTATGTAGAACATACCAACTCCACCAGGGTTCTCCTGGTACCCGTCACCATCTGGGAAGAGGAACAAGGCCGAGAGTTCAGGTAGCAGGGTGGTCTTGATGTAAGGTCAAAGGCATGAATTACCCCAACAAAGCAATAGCATACATAACACTGATTAGTATAGGCCAAATGGTCTCCATGACACTAAAATCATAGTCATACTACGTTTAATTGAAATTTAACACTCAGATAATTTTGTTTACCCTTTGGTGACCTCTGCTGACATAGTTATGGACCTAACAGGACATATGTTTGTGACATATCAAAATTTTAAATTCAACAGGTTTTAAATGTTATCCAGAAATTTCGTCTTACATTTCTAAGAACGAGCTAAATTTCCACTTCAAAAATCACTATGACTGGGTATAGGAATGACGTCATAACTCAGTGACCTGACCTGACCCAGCTAGGTATTTTTTTTAAATGTTGCAAAATTTTCAGGTGACAGACGCAGATTGACATTACCTTAATACGAATACTTTTGGAATTATTTGCAAGAGAAACTGATAGTAGCAGGTCCAATGGAACACTCCGCGGGTGCCGGAAACAGAGACGAAATTTTCACTTGCCCATGGCCGAAGTTCTTTTCGTAGGTAGAACAATATCTTCTGCACTAAAAGTCTCCACTGTAACCCTAGAATCACCTCCTGAGTGGCAATAGGTCTATTCAAAAAAAATGTTTTCATCATCATTATCATCCCCCCTAACATAGTCACATTCGTCTCTTAACACGCGCCCCGCCGGCGGGGGCGAAATTCGCCCCCCTCCTGGTTTTCCCCAGATAGCTCAAAAAACCAAGAGACGCAGAGCAACGAAACTTACAGTAATTTATCCCTGATTAATTTTACATGATCCCTGATTATATGGTATAAGTTTCAATCCGATTGTTTCTACCATTTCTTACTTATGCCCCCTTAAACATTTTTAGGTGAGGTCTCTTGACTTGAAGTGGTGACCTGACCCGAGATGACCCGACCTTACCATTTTGAGGGAAGTTGTGGAATCGATCAAGGAGAAGGTGTGCCAAATACGGCGGCGTTTCGCACCACCGTTTTTTCGTGCCGCTGGAAAAATACCCCAAGGGGTGTTCTAACACCCCCCACCGGGGCGAGGGTTAATGCATAGTCAGACGCTATTCCGAGGCAATGCGTTGGAAGCTCGAGCTTTCTAGCACCTCCTCCCCAAGATGTTGTTCTGAATCCGTCACTGTTCTACACTCGCACCCCTGGTGAATGCTCCTGATATGCAGCTCGGCATCCAATTTGTAGATGTTCTGCAATTACAGTGGCGGGCCGTAATGTCGCGGTCATCCCAACTTAGTCATCCCGTGGTTTAAGCAGGAAAATTTGGTAGTCAAATATGTAACTGAGTCTCCCTCACTCTCACACTCACGAGGAGGGGTGAAGGAACAGTTTGAAAAGTGGGTGGGGGGGAATCTTAGAAGGGGCCCAACTCAAGGGGCTCATAGTTATGATCAATTTTAAAAGCGCTCATTCATTTGATGTCCATACACACTGGCCTACTCTCGGTAGTTCCAAAGATTTCTTATTGCGTTCTTTTTCACCGTTTCCTTTCATTGAATAGCCGTGTGGTGTTTTTTTCTCTTTGAAGTGGAAGACCGCCGGTTTCGTCCTGCCTGTTGATGCCTGAAAAACGTCGGCTGCTCGGCGTTTCGTGCGGGAGGCCTGTCTGATTGTATGCTCGTGTTGGGAGTGGTCTAGGTAGAAGTTTGGTGGGTCCAGTTTTTTGAAGCAGTCGGTCCTTTTGAAGTCCAGCATTTTGAAGCACTCGGGCCTTGAACTTTTCTCGAAGAGCTCTTCGTCCAGGAATTTGTAGAGGGCGTGCTATGGAACAGGAACTTTCATAGACAGGCTTTTGGGGCCGCTTGGGGTTTATGCAGTTGATCAACATTATTTTCGTTGCAGTGGCCCACTGCAAAAAGGGGAGACCAGTGGCTTACCTACCTCCTCCCCGACGAAAAATACCGCAGCACAATTCCGTAGCGTAGATCTGGTCCAAGCTGAACCTTATGTAGTGTATTGCGCTACGTAACGTAGCTCTAGCATAGCTATCTCTGATTAATGTCTGATAAATTGACTCTAGACGAGATCAGTATCCCCGGCTGCAATTGAAAGGGTCGCTTATACTGAAAGGCTTTCTCATATGTGTTTCAGATCGCATGGAGGTGCGAGAAGATCGCGACCCGTCCAACAGCTCTGAAAATAACAGAAGTGACACGATGTCTATCCAAGATGACTCCGATGATGAAACGTACGTCCCTGCTTTCGGGAAGAGCAGCACCGATGAAAGTACGAGCGATACGATGTCATTGGACGCTGAGCCCCAGGCCCCTGATTTTATTTCGCCATCAGTCAGAGAAAGTGAAAGTGACGATGAGAAGTATCCTGCACTCCGTCGCTATGACGCTTGTGTCGGTTCTGCACTGTTGTCTCCCTCATCAGTCACGAATGCAGTACAGTCTGATCAGGAACCTGTTCTTGAAGTGCGTTCCACAAACCGTACTAGTTCCGCAGCATGCATTGTAGCGGAGGCTTGCAATAGGGAGAAACGAGTATGGGATAGACGGAACGTATGTGTCTACTGCAAACAGCAAAATTCGAAAATTTCAAGGCACTTACTCAGGAAGCACGAAACTGAACCAGAGGTTGTGAAAGTCATGAACTGCCCTGTCGGATCCCAAGACAGAAAACATCTCCTGCAGAAGCTTCGTAACCAAGGGAACTACGCTCACAACGCCGAGTCCATCAAAAGAGGGGTTCGATCATTCCTCACAAGAGACCATCGAAAGGTATGAGTCGCACAGAGAAGGATTTTCTTCGATGCCCGAAATGTCTGGGTTTGATTGATATATGATTAGTGTGTGGTGCTGCGACGTTTTAAGTGTATCCCCAGCGTCCAGATGTGTACCCCCAGCGTCCAGGCTGCCTACCCGCAAACAGTGTTGCATATGTTTAGTGTGTGGTGCTGACGTTTTATATGTACCCCCAGTGCCCAGATGTGTACCCCCAGCGTCCAGGCTACCTACCCACAGTGTTGCATATGTTTAGTGTGTGGTGCTGCGCCGTTTTATGTGTACCCCCAGTGTCCAGATGTGTACCCCAGCGTCCCGGCTACCTACCCACAAACAGTGTTGCATATGTTTAGTGTGTGGTGCTGCGCCGTTTTATGTGTACCCCCAGTGCTAGATGTGTACCCAGCTCCGGCTACCTACCCACAAACAGTTTACATGTTTGTGGTGCTGCGCCGTTTTATGTGTACCCCCAGTGCTGAGATGTGTAACCCAGCCTCCAGGCTACCTACCCACAAACAGTTTTACATGTTTGTGGTGCTGAGACGTTTTATGTGTACCCCCAGTGCCCAGATGTGTACCCCAGCCTCCAGGCTACCTACCCACAAACAGTTTTACATGTTTGTGGTGCTGCGACGTTTTATGTGTACCCCCAGTGTCCAGATGTGTACCCCAGCGTCCAGGCTACCTACCCACAAACAGTGTTGCATATGCTTAATGTGTGGTGCTGCGACGTTTTATGTGTACCCCCAGTGCCGAGATGTGTACCCCAGCCTCCAGGCTACCTACCCACAAACAGTTTTACATGTTTGTGGTGCTGCGACGTTTTATGTGTACCCCCAGTGTCCAGATGTGTACCCCAGCGTCCAGGCTACCTACCCACAAACAGTGTTGCATATGCTTAATGTGTGGTGCTGCGACGTTTTATGTGTACCCCCAGTGCCGAGATGTGTACCCCAGCCTCCAGGCTACCTACCCACAAACAGTTTTACATGTTTGTGGTGCTGAGACGTTTTATGTGTACCCCCAGTGCCCAGATGTGTACCCCAGCGTCCAGGCCACCTACCCACAAACAGTTTGGCATGTTTGTGGTGCTGAGACGTTTTATGTGTACCCCCAGTGCCCAGATGTGTGCCCCCCAGCGTCCGGGCTGCCTACCCACAAACAGTGTTGCATATGTTTAGTGTGTGGTGCTGCGCCGTTTTATGCTTGGAAATAAACTGTGACACTTAGGTCTAAACAGATCTAACCGTCTGTCTTGCGCCAGGCCTTTTGAAAATGTACTTAATCTTACCTTATTGTGGAACAAACATGACTCTTGCCAATGATATTGGGGATAGCGGCTGTAAGGATCATGCAGAAAGGCCCGGTGTGTGCCAGCACGGCCCACTCCGCCGCGGAGGCCGCCACGGCGAGCCTATCCACGACGTCACTTCCAACCGCTGGCCGGCGGGTACCATCACAAACACTCATTTCCATTTTACAATAGTTCATTGAGAAAAATCACCAACTTAAGTATCTCATTAACATATGAAGTTCAAGTATAGAACATGATTGACAAAACAAGTGCAAAACTGTAAGGTTTGTTGTTGTTGTTTGGGATTTTAGGGCGCCTCGACTGCTTGGTCATTTTGCGCCTATCTTAGTGTAAAGCCTCGACTGCTTGGTCATTTTGCGCCTATCTTAGTGTAAAAAAACAAAAATTAGTGGTAGCCAGCAGTAGCCATTTAAAACATATCGAGAATGAAAACTAAGTGGATCAGCCAACAACTTCCAATGTGACGAACCAATTACCCAACACTGACTAGGTCTCCCAGCTCCTGCCGTCGAACGTTTCAGATACACACCAGGCTGTACGCGTGTTCCACTCTGCTGGTGGTCTGGCCATTCGTTCCGGGTATCCGAGACCCTTAGGCGGAGAGCGACGCACGAAAGTAGTGTCCCTATCCATGTAGGCCTCTCTGACTCTCGACCACGGATGCCTACCACCACTAGCGGGGGATGGGCGCGGCACATCCTGCCAGACGTGCTGGACGTTTCCGATACTCTCGGTGGAGCCCGAGTGCAGCATTGTTTGAAGAACCTCTTTTTGTGCCCTCGGTACCGCAATTCGCTTTTCCTTTGAATCCCGAAACACCGTATCTGTTTCCTCTTCTCTGTCTTGGGGTTTTCTTTCCTCGAAACGTAAGTTTGGAGAGGAGAGCCTGTGCTTTCCTTCACGGGTGCCTGTACTCAGGTGGTCCCTGCCTGTTGCTTTAGCGGGAGGTGTCGGTGGAGGCGGGGGTGGTGGAGGGTACGGCGGCGGCATTAGCCCCGTGTCCCCGCGACCTGGAGATGAAACGGCTTCACCACGCTCCTTGCGCATACGACCTTTTGGAGGCGCCAACGAGGACCGCTCTGACCCATACCGCTTGGTAACCACGTCTGAGGGTGCTGCTTTGTTCGATTGTATGGGAGTCTGTGGCGTTGAAGATTTGTCGCTGACAGGGGTGGATACTGTGGTTTCTGGTTGTTTGTGTGTGGATCCTAAGCTGCGAGCCGCAGCAGGATGTACCTCTGTGCCTGGAGAACTAGTATCTGTTTGACTCGTGCACGTTTTGCTGCAGGATGATCTTCCCACTGTTTTGCGGCTTTCTTAGTCTCAGTCACTGGCTGTTCCCTACTTCTGTCAGCTCCTGAATTGTCCTGGGAAGAACCTAACCATTGTTGTTGTAGTGTGACGTGCGCTACCGTTGGGAATTCCTTGGCTGTGGATGTCTGAGAACCCCTTTCGGCTGTGTGGTTGCTCAGATCCTCTGGCTTCGAAGATGTCACTGCCAATGACACGTTCTCTGTGAGGCATGTTTGGGTGCTCTTTTCAGCTCTGAGCCTGGTTGGCACGTCAGACTGGGCGTCACCTGGCTGTGTGCAGGTGGGAGGTAATAGTCTGTGGGGTCAGACCACCGAATAGACCCATGAAATCGCGGACAGAGAGGTGCATAATGCCTCGCATGGTCGAGTCTACACTGAGTGATGGCTTTAATCGTCCCGACTCACCCACGAGAGCGTCGCGGAAAGTGGAGCTCTTTGTGGTCCAAACTTCAACAGCTAGTTCGGAGGAACCAGGAGACCTGCGGTGATTGTCTACTCGCGCTCCCACTTCTCCGGAAGCCGTACCCAGGAACTTAGCCTTCAGCTTTCTCCTTCTCCTTCTCCTTCTCTCTCTCTCTCTCTCTCTCTCTCTCTCTCTCTCTCTCTCTCTCTCTCTCTCTCTCTCTCTCTCTCTCTCTCTCTCTCTCTCTCTCTCTCTCTCTCTCTCTCTCTCTCTCTCTCTCTCTCTCTCTCTCTCTCTCTCTCTCTCTCTCTCTCTCTCTCTCTCTCTCTCTCTCTCTCTCTCTCTCTCTCTCTCTCTCTCTCTCTCTCTCTCTCTCTCTCTCTCTCTCTCTCTCTCTCTCTCTCTCTCTCTCTCTCTCTCTCTCTCTCTCTCTCTCTCTCTCTCTCTCTCTCTCTCTCTCTCTCTCTCTCTCTCTCTCTCTCTCTCTCTCTCTCTCTCTCTCTCTCTCTCTCTCTCTCTCTCTCTCTCTCTCTCTCTCTCTCTCTCTCTCTCTCTCTCTCTCTCTCTCTCTCTCTCTCTCTCTCTCTCTCTCTCTCTCTCTCTCTCTCTCTCTCTCTCTCTCTCTCTCTCTCTCTCTCTCTCTCTCTCTCTCTCTCTCTCTCTCTCTCTCTCTCTCTCTCTCTCTCTCTCTCTCTCTCTCTCTCTCTCTCTCTCTCTCTCTCTCTCTCTCTCTCTCTCTCTCTCTCTCTCTCTCTCTCTCTCTCTCTCTCTCTCTCTCTCTCTCTCTCTCTCTCTCTCTCTCTCTCTCTCTCTCTCTCTCTCTCTCTCTCTCTCTCTCTCTCTCTCTCTCTCTCTCTCTCTCTCTCTCTCTCTCTCTCTCTCTCTCTCTCTCTCTCTCTCTCTCTCTCTCTCTCTCTCTCTCTCGGAGAGAAACCTGGAGCACGAGCGTGACCATGCCTCGTGGTCCCCTTTACATGAAGTGCATTTTGCTTTGTTCGCAGTGCACGCGGTGGAGGTGTGACCTTCCTCCGAGCGTTTTCAGGACTCTGATGCGGTTTACACCACGAGTAGCAGGGCCTGCAAAGGCTGTTATTAGATGGTCATTGAAGGTGTTTGCGAAGACAGTGGCAGGATCGGAGGGTAACTCTTCGTACAGCGGTGGTTTTAAACAGCGGAGCAAAGCGGCTGTGTAATCTGTGCGGTCCATCACCACTAGAGCTTTAGCCTTGTCTGCTGGAATAATCACCCTGGTCTTATTTTGGGTCAATGCTTGTAGAGGTTGCGTTATGGATCTAGGTGGCTTTGGCTGTGGCTGATTAGTAGCACGACTGATAATGGTTTCGGCTTTGTTCAGGAAAGTGGATATGCTTTCTCCCGTAACACCTTGTTGGGCAGCATGCTTGGACGCCAGCTCAGACACCATCTGAGACTTCACAGCTAGCTCCAAGCCAGGTAGTCTTCCAGGTGTAGGAGAGTATTCGGAACCAAGCTGTAGGACTGCTTGCTCACTGTCACTTAGAGGCTTTTTCGTCCGGTTGATGACAGTTGTTAAGATTATTTCTGCGTTTGGGGGTTTTATTCCAGGACACCGTGAACACCTGTCTGGTTTCGCTAGATATGGAGGCGATGTTTCCCTCTATACCCACCGGGCCGGCCATAAACCTCATCCGTGATCTGCTACGTACCAACCAAGATGCGTTAATGGACGTTACCTCCCTAAAACCAGACTCTGTCGCAGACTTGCTGCAGTTATCCATCAATAATTGTCACGCTGTGGTAGAAGATGCAGGCCGAGAACGCTGGTTTAGACAGACCAGCGGCTTAGCAATGGGCAAGAGCTATTCTCCGCTAGTAGCATACTTCTATATGGGTGCTTGGGAGGAAGACAGCACAGTTGGCAACAACCTGTGGTGGAAGAGTCACCAAGTTTTGTCGCTATGCAGACGATTACCTCATCCTGTTCGAAGGAGATGATGACGCTTTGAGCGCATGGGTCCAAGTCCTGAACAATAAGGAGAGCAGCATAAACGTGACATCTGAACTGGAAAAAGACTGAAATCTCGCATTTTTGGACATTGACATAAGAAGAGGAGAAGACCGATTCATCACCAAGCTGTACCGCAAGGACTGCGCCACCAAACAGGTCATCCCTTTCCAGTCTTTCACAGAACCTCGGTACCTCACAGCCAGGGATGCGGAGCCGATAAAATTTTGGACGGCTCCGGCTCCGGCTCCGGTCCAGGATTGTGATTTCGGCTCCGGCTCCGGCTCCGGGTTCAAGTGTCCTAACGGCTCCGGCTCCGGCTCCGGCTCCGGGAAAAATAGTCGGCTCCGACCGGCTCCGGCTCCGGCTCCGGCAATGTACCTATATCCAAAATGTGATCGACACGTTCTCAAGGGCGTGAAAGTCCATCAAATACAAAGTGATTATGTATTTGTACTAATGAAAAATGGCGACTGGATGAACGAACGCTCTTGACCAGATGCCAAAGGCCAGTGAACCTCAAAACTGGACCAACCTACACTGCAGTGTATTCGTATGGCAAACTGCACTGCACTGTTATTGCAAACAGAAATATGGGTCAGACATACCCGCAAACCCACATGAAAAGTTAAAGATACAACGATCAAGTAAAGCTTGGACGGCCCGCAAAGAAAAATTTCGATGAGCTAACAGTGTTCAACATCGAAAAACACATCAGATTGACTGATGGCATAATTATTTTTCGAGAAAAATCGAAACCAACCACCCTACTGCCCAGGGCCCAGCAGCTGGTTCGCTCACTACACCACCCAATTGCGGTTGGAGCGGAGCAGCAACATTGCCTCCAATATGTCTGCTCTTAGTCTGGACCTGAAATCAGTAAGCAGTAGCTTCATAGCGGAGAACAACCTCTCCACGGACACCTGAGTAACTGGTAGCGCGGCCATTACCAGGCTAACCGGCTGGATGATGGCTGGAAATTAGGGTCTCCCGAAAAAATCACTTTTTGAAGTTTCCCAAACACGAGCGAGGGCTGCATGCTATATAAGAACAACCTAAATCCAAAATGTCACATTTTTCTCTTCATTTTTGGAGAATCGCCACCAAGTTTCATATTTTGCCTTAACACGCCCATTGACGGGGGACAGGGACGGGGGAAAATGGTTTAAGCTGTATAAATTCTTAGAAAACGGAGATATAGCGTTTATTTTGACGTTATTGTTTTATCTCATCTCTGCAGTTTGAAAAATATGCATGTTGACCCCACTTGACCCTGACCTGACCTCAGGTCAGGCCAGGTCAAACCCTAGATTTAACCTAGCAAGGTCATATTACGTATTATTCAACGTAGTTTCAGAGAGAATTCCATTCGTGCAACACTGGCAAGGGTGTGGACAAGTTTGGGGTAGTGAAGGAGTACCTGGTCAAGTGGTCCGTGAGGGAACAATTGGTGCGTATGGTGTTCGACACCACCGCTTCCAACAGCGGGGAATATTCCGGGCCTGGCTGGACTCCCCCATCCTGTGACTGGCCTGCCACAGAAACGTGGCGAAACTGCATCTGGCGCATGCAGTGAAGGAAGTCAAGGGCAGCACCAAGGGTTCAGGGATGGCCCTGCTCCGCCGACTGAGAGTCTAGTGGAAGGATTTGGAAATCAATTACAGAGAACCAGAACCTACCGACTTCGCCACCGCACAGCCAAACCTGCAGGAGAGGTATTGACTTGGGCCAAAGAGCAGCTGGACAAGAATATTTTCCCCAGAGATGACTGCGAAGAGTTGATGCTATTGTCTGGTGGCTATTGTCTGGGGGGAAGGTGGAGGATTTGACGTTCAAGTTGCCCGGTCCCGACCCTTACGCTCGCTGGATAAGCAAATGCATATACTATCTCGAGGTGAAACTGATTAGTGCACTAATCAGTCTCTCATGATATCTTTGATATGTCAGCAGAGGAGCGAAGACAGGTGAAGCCCATCTCTGAATTCATCCTGCCCTTCTACGCCAGATATTGGTTTACAACGCCGCTGGCTAGCTCTACTGCCAGGCATAACCTGGATATCATGAGCAGCATGTTGGAGTACAGGGAAGTGAGCCCCCAGCTGTCCTACGAGGTGCTGGGCACCACATACCGCCATCTCCGGTATCTGACCCCGCAGATGAATCATGGCTGCTCTTCGACCTACGTGACTTCCCTGGTCCCCAGGACTGGCTCCTCGATCCCGCTTTGAGCTGGCACTTGTGCTCCGACTACACGAACTACAGGAGTTTGCCACCAACCTCATTATCGTGAACGATATGGCTGAGCGGGGGGATCCACTTTGCAAAATATTTCATCCGACGTGTGTAGTCGGAAGAGCAGCAGCGCCAGGCTCTTTCCAGGTTATGGATCGTTTCAGGGACAGAAAAGGATGCCACCAAGGCTAGGCAGATGTGCTTGTTTCGACAAGTGTGTCTATCACATCAGACGTGAGAAACTGGCATAGCCACATGATTAATCGCACCAAGCATTGCCCGTAATCCTTGTCTGGCTCTAAGCCACATTTCACCGCCATGTAGCGCAAATCAGTGCAATAATTGAAACATAATTCTGATGGTAGGAACGTGCCCTGCGATAAAAAAATACGATCAAAACAGTTTTTCTTAACTGTGCCCTGTGTCGATTCTAAGCCAAAGAGTAAAAGTGGTGGCGATTCTCCAAAAATGACAATAAATATGCTACAGGGTGTTTCAAAAAGAATGATATTCTTTAAATGTTCAGTAAATGACTAAAAATCCTTCAAATCCACCCACAAAACGCTCATTTTAATGACACATTGTGGGACATTTTTATACAGACATGTTTCATTTACATAAAATATTTTCCCCCGTCTTAAATGTACTCAGAAAAATGATGCAAGAAACATAATAGGTACATGCCTGCTTATATTTGAGAAAACGGAACAGTCAGCACTTTAACACGCGCATTGACGGGGGTCTGAGCCACCTTCGGATTGACGAGGGGGAGGGTACCCGCCCCCCTAAGATCTTGAGAACCACGGTAGGTAGCAAAAAAACGGTAAACGGCGTTGGGTATCTCATCCGCTTCTCCATCGAAAATATTTGAACCATTTTTTTGTCAGGTCACATTTAAGGTCACCAGAGGTCAAAAACATGCCGTCACATGCCGTCATAGGGATAACATCTAAATTATGTTTTTCGGCCATGACATCTGAACAAGTAAAGATAGAGCAAAACGACTTGAACCCTATGAATCCTCGCAGCAAGCCGAATCGAATGATATATGATTTGACCTTGCTAGGTCAAATCAAAGATTTGACCTGACCTGAGGTCAGGTCAGGGTCAAATTATGTAAAATACATATCAATAGAACTGCAAAGCCAAGGCGAGTCTAATGAAGCTAAAATAAACGCTCTATCACCATCTGTTACTGAGTTATTCAGTAAAAACCATATTTCCCATGTATTACCAAAGGAGAGGTCATGCTTCGTACCTGACCTTAGGTCATCAATATAAAAAATACCGGAACATATTTTAGAGAACTCGGTGAGCCCATTATGTGATATAAGTTTCCATTGGATAAGTTCACCCTGCTCCGACTTATGCTATCTTAAACTTTTTTAGGTCGGTTCACTTGACCTGTACTGGTGACCTGACCTGAGATGACCTATCCTTAAAATTTTCACAGAAGTTGCAAAAATGATGAGGGAAAAGGTATACCAAGTACGGCGGCGCTGCGCGCCGCCGTTTTTCTGCTGTCTCCGAAAAACCCGAGGGGGCGGGTACCCGCCCCCGTCACTGCGCGTGTTAAAAAGGTTTTAGCACACAAAAATGGTACGTGAGCATGCACATCAAAGGCACAAGTTTCAGTAATCTTGCAGGTTTAAAGTCTTTGGCTCAAACTCCATATGGCTCATTGGCTTACCTTCCATATGAATGACTGGAAACGACGGACACAGCGCAAAAGACGCCACTGTTAACCGCAGAACAAGGGACGCGGACCAATTGGTGATTACTTGCTTGGACCCCTGCTTTCCTAAGCTTGAGAGGTGTGTTTTTATAATTAATTTCCAGGGGCAATGTGCGTGTGGACTGTGATGTACCGCAGTGACGATGTAATGTTTGCAGTGTCATTGGCGTGATACTTGTCACGTGATACGCGCGTGATTTCTACTAAAATTTTCGATGAAGGCAAAATAGACAGTATTTTCAACTCATTTTTAAGACTAATTTTAAGTAGCAAAAATATCAAAACAGTTATCAAAATACAAATAATCGTAAATGTCCCAAAATTTGCTCCCGATCGATATGTAAATTATACCACAACAACCTATTTATAACTGCATTATGATTAATTCAAAAATATCATTCTTTATGAAACACCCTGTATGATGGACTTATGCTCTCCGCACATAGCTACATTATTCCCTTGCTCGTAGTTGGCAACTCTTAGTGCTTTTCTTCGGGACACCTTACAACATACACCATTGGAATTATCGGCAAGCCGCGTTGATTGCTATGTAATATGGCTTTGCTAGGCCAAATATGGGTTTGACCTAGGGTAAGGATTTGACCTAGCCTGTGGTCATGTCAAGGTTAAGTTGGGTCAACATGCTTATCATTCGAACTGCAGAGACAAGGCAAAGACAATGGCGTCAAAATAGGCGCTATTTCTCCATTTCCTAAGAATTGATGGAGCTTAAACCATTTTTCCCATGTTTTTCTGATGGAGGGGTCACCGCCCTTACCTGACCTCAGGTCATCGATATAAAAATAGAACGTTTGTAAGAACATTTGTAGAGGTTGGTGGGCTCATTGTGTGATATGAGTTTCAGATTGATAGATTCAACCTTTTCTTACTTATGCAATCTTAAACTTTTTTGGAGGTTACTTCACTTGACCTGCGACAGCGACCTGACCTGAAATGATCTTGACCCAAAATTTGGACAAAACTTGTAAAATTTATCAGCAAAAAGGTACGCCAAGTACTGCAGCGCTGCGCACCGTTGTTTTTCGGCTATCCGCGAAAAGCCAAAGGGGGCGTGGCAGGTATCCGCCCCCCCGTCCATGCGTGTGTCAAAACAAAATATTAAAAGTGGTGGCGATTCTCCAAAAATGAAGATAAAAATATAAAATTTTGGATTTAGATTTTCCTGATATAGCTACATTATTCCCTCGCTCGTATTTGAGAAACTCGAAATAGTGACTTTTTCGGGACACGCTACTCGATATCTATCTAAGATGTTCCATACGGTCGCCCCCTTTAGGCGACCCAGGTTTTTTTAAGTCGGCTAGTGCCGCATCGAGTGACGAGGATGCTGTTTTCTGCACCTTTTGCCCTGGGTTCTCGACAGACCTAGTATAAACTACTTCTCGGAGTACATGATAGCTCTCCTGGGGGGGGGAGCAAAGATTATATTGCTCGACAGACCTAGTGTAAACACCTTAAAAAATTATTCGGCCTTTGGGGGGCCAAAAGATAGTCTGCCCCCCTTCCAGGGCTTTGGGGGGGCCATGGCCGGAATGGCTTTCCCCTGTGTCTGCCAACAGGGGCGGATGCAGGCCAATGGTATTGGCTAAATCGTGAAAACATGGTTTTTTAAGAAAATCGGCAAAAATCGCCAAAAATTGGGCGGTTTGTGGGGCAAATGCCTTTTTGCCCCCCTCCCCCATGGACCTGCCAGTGTCCACCAATGCTTTCATTTGTTGCTAATTTCTGCCCATGCTAAATGGCCGGAGCGCATCCCCTGCCCGAGAGTGAGACCGTCTACGGAACACCCTAGTTGCAATATTTCACTAATCTAGATATACATAACGTATTGAGAAAATGTAATATTTCAGGTGAATAAATGTGTTTCCATGCGACATCTCACGAGGTAGAATGTGACCATTTCACGTTTGATTTTTGTAAATTTTAGAGCTCTTTGGGAGCCGGAGCCGGACCCTTTCTGACGGCTCCGGCTCCGGCTCCGATCAAAAGTGGTTCGGCGGCTCCGGCTCCGACTCCGGCTCCGCATCCCTGCTCACAGCGGCCATTCGAGCAGACACCATCAGAGCCTACAGATACTGCAGCACTGTCAAGGACCGAGAGAGGGAGCTGTTATTCGTCAAATAAAAGTTCCAGCAGAACGGATACCCTTTAACTACAATCAAGTCCACAATCACCAAAACCGCTGAGGACATCAAGCTCAAGACCCGTGCCCTCCCCGCCCCAGCGGGTTCGAACAACCAGTCTCTTCCAGTCCGGTTTTCGGTACCATTTACAGGGCCATCGTTTTACCAGTTAAAACATACAAGTTGGGCAATCGGCGTACAGCTGGTGTCAAAACCACAACGAATCATATCCAGCATCCTCTGCAGCAAAGCGAAACATCACCTACCAAAAGAACAGAACTCAAACATCATTTACAGCATACAATGTTCATGTTCAGTGAATGGCAAGCCCGTCACCTGCATCGGAGAAACCGACCGAGAACTGCAAACAAGAGTAAAAGAACACAGGGAAAGCTGGAGAGGAAGCCATCGGTCGAAAACCAACACCTCAGCTTTCAGCACCCACCGGACCTGCACCCCTCACTTTGACCAAGCCCAAATCCTGGACCACGCCACCAACTATAATCACGCCTGCTCCTAGAGTCCGCTTACATCCGCACTGTTGGCCGTCGTGAGACGGTACTGACATCACCGAACGACGCCAACATCAACCGGAACTCTGGGAGCAGGTTTCACGACAGGTGGCTTCCCATTATACATAGCTGCTGCTCTAAATAGTTTTTGATAACTTTAACATATGTTTGTGATCAGCTAGTTTTATATTATTGTTATAGGATTGTCATATATTGTATTTTTATTATATATTTTATATTTTTATTTTTATTGATGTATAGGATGGCAGGATGTGTTTCTTAACTTTTATATATTTTTGTAGCTTTTTACATAATATTGGCATGTGCACTAGTATTTAATGTGTGAAGTACTTACCGTTATTATTAGACACTTGTTCTTAGTTTTATTAACTATGATGTTGCAATGAACCTTATATTCTCTTTTTTAGCTCTTTACTAACCATTAGCATTTTTATTCTAGCATATGATGTGCGTCAAGTACCTACCATTATTATGCTGTACAGTGTAAGCCACCTTTAATCGTTGAATATCAAAATATGAGAATTTGCGTTGTTACTAAAATGTTCTTCAGGTAGGTAACTCTCTTACTTGTGCACGTTTCCTGGAATCTTTTCTGCACTTGTTATATAATTTTTGTAACGTGTCTTGTCTTCCGATGTTCACCGATCGATCCGACCACTCGCTGACGAAGGCTGATAAAATATAGCCGAAAGCTCCGAACGTTTTTTTCATTTTCACTAGTGGACAAGTCCTTTATATTTATGTAATTTTCTCCAAATAGTAGTATCCTGCGCCCCTTAACAGGTTCATGTTGCAATTTTTGACCTGTGTCCTCTGAGAGGTCATCTGGGGCTACTTAAACAGTTTTCAGATTTATGTTAATAACTTGGCATGAAATGATGATACAGCTTTTATTTTGATATCATGCGTTTAGATTGCTATTGCTAGTCGATTGATATTGATATTGACTATGCTATGTTAAAAAGTGACCTTGACCTGACCTGAGGTCACGTCACTTGCGTTCTGATCTACTATGGTCATATTATAAATAGTTTGATTCGCCGTGACGAGAGGAAGCAGGATAAAATTTTGAAAAAAGTTGTTTACGCTAGGTCTGTAGAGCAAAAAAATATTCGTTCCCACCGCCCGTGAACCAATTGATTACTGTGAAGCAATTGGTGCATCACCTAAAACATGCGAGTGCAGTAGGTTCCAGTACCATGGAGTATGTTGGAAATATACCAACAGTACAAAACAGAGATACACGAAAATAATCATTGGCTAGATCAAAAGGTCACAAAAATTGTTTCAGAAGTCCTGTTCTCATTCTTGCGATTTCGGCCTCCAAATACCTTAAAATCGCTCTCACAGTGAACATTTCTAGACGACTTATCGAGAATTCTCATTATCGGTTAAATGACGTAGTCTCGGTTATGACCATCAATTTCTCTAAGAAATAAGTCATATCTGTCCGTAACAGCGATGTAGAACTTCGAAACTATCACAGAAGCATTACCTAAGAAAAACAACATTCGGAAACTCTTTTGAAACATAAATAAAGGACTTTAAAGAAATCACGATTTGCCAATCAGAAGCCCAGGAATTATCATATCGGGGTCACGTGACCTATCAGACGCAAGTTTCATCATCCTGGGAATTTTGTAGAAAACGACTGAACACCCGAGGTACGAAACGACTGAAGACTTGAGTAATTATTTTATGTTCCATTTCTGGGGCAGACTGGTTCATTTTGTAGTTTTTAGAGGCTATGTAAAATTAATTCAAATACAGGAAAACAGACATTTTTATTACAAAAATAATTACTTTTAAACTTGAAATAGCATTTGAAAACTAAGGGATGACGAGCAGGTTCCAGCCTTTTGCCGGTATCGTTAACACATTTCAATATTAGTTCAGTGGCCTCCAAAAATTTTGCCGAAGACACAAAAATAATCAACAGTTTCGTAATCAATATTTTTCAAATGGCAAAAGGTAAACAGCCGGATGTGCACCCTCGGACTGTGCAAAATAGTGGAATGTGCACCCTCGGACTGTGCGAATTAATGCGATGTGCACATTCGGACTGTGCGAATTAATGGAATGTGCACCCTCGGACTGTGCGAATTAATGGGATGTGCACCCTCGAACTGTGCGAATTAATGGGATGTGCACCCTCGGACTGTGCGAATTAATGGGATGTGCACACTCGGACTGTGCAAAATAGTGGAATATGCACCCTCGGACTGTGCGAATTAATGGGATGTGCACCCTCGGACTGTGCGAATTAATGGAATGTGCACCCTCGGACTGTGCGAATTAATGGGATGTGCACCCTCGGACTGTGCGAATTAATGGGATGTGCACCCTCGGACTGTGCGAATTAATGGGATGTGCACCCTCGGACTGTGCGAATTAATGGGATGTGCACCCTCGGACTGTGCGAATTAATGGGATGTGCACCCTCGGACTGTGCGGAATAGCCGGATGTGCTGTCCCGGAATGTGCAAAATAGCCGGATATGCACCCTCGGACTGTTCAAAATAGTGGAATGTGCACCCTCGGACTGTGCGAATTAATGGGATGTGCATTGTGCACCCTTGGTCTGAGCAAAATAGTGGAATGTGCACCCTCGGACTGTGCGAATTAATGGGATGTGCACCCTCGGACTGTGCGAATTAATGGGATGTGCACCCTCGGACTGTGCGAATTAATGGGATGTGCACCCTCGGACTGTGCGAATTAACCCGCGCCCCACCGGGGGTCCGGCGCCACCTTCGCCCCACCGGGGGGCCATCGATGGCCCCCCCTCTAACTCCGAAAATATGGGCGTTAGCGCAAATCTGCAAAGTGCAATAGAAAGCTCGCGTGAATTCAGTAAGAAATTACTTCGCATGTTTTAGTGCTCAGGTCAATGGTTTGACCTCTAGAGGTCAAATTAGGTCAAGATCGGCTATTTTCACTCAAATATGCAATGATTAAGCAAACTGGGCATAACTCTTATGTCATTAGAGCTATTGAGGCCTGGTAAAGTACATTTGATAGCAAATTGCCAGTACTTTTTCCGCTATGTGGAACGTAAAGACCTCCCGCCAGTGGTTTGACCGCCAGAGGTCACCTCGTGACCTAATATGACCTGAGGTCACGAAAGGTCAAAAAGTGACCTTGCCGTATATCAAATGAAAGCCAGTGACAAGACAAACACGATGGTGTTTGTTTCACCGCTCTAGCTCAATTAGGTCAAAAGTTATTGCCAAAATACTGTTTTTGACCTCTGGTGACCTTGGATGACCTTAGAAAAGTCAAAGGGCAAATATGACCCCTGGGATCCGTGAAAGGGTGTCCAAAAACGTTGTTCTGAGCAGTCTGAGTATTTGCAATCATTTTTGTGGCTTTTATATCATGAAATAGCTTTTCCCCATGCTTTGTCAATGGGAGAGGTCGCCTCGTGACCTGACCTCAGGGCACGAAATCGAAAAATCCCGGATATACACCTTGTAGACCCTGGAGAGGTCATGAAGTGTAGGAAGTTTCAAATCGATCGACTTTGAAATGTAGCTCTTACAGAGCTCTAAACGTGAAGTGAGGTGACCTTGGCTGACCTCGTCTTGTGACCTGACCTTGGGTGACCCGGGGTAAAAAATTTCAGGGATGATGGGAAAATGATGCAGTGAGAGGTAGAGCCCCCAACCGCGGTGCTGCGCCTCGTCGTTTTTCTGCTATCCCGGAAAAACCTTAGGGGGGCCATCGATGGCCCCTTCCGGTGGGGCGAGGGTTAATGGGATGTGCACTCTCGGACTGTGCGGAATAGCCGGATGTGCTGTCCCGGAATGTGCAAAATAGCCGGATATGCACCCTCGGGCTGTGCAGAATAGTCCGATGTGCACCCTCGGACTGTGCGGAATAGCCGGATGTGCACCTCCGGACTGTGCAAAATAGCCGACGGAGGTGCCGGAAGCCGCACACCAGTAAAAACACGCGCAGCTACCACCGCACTGGAGCTGCTGTCGGGGACCGCCCTCGGCGCAATCGCGTTTCGGCTGGTGCTGAGACAGGTGATCTGGAAATGCCTCGAGATAATTAGTGTTATCTCCAGTATATCAGCGTGTCCTTAGCTGGTTTTTACGAGCATTCCATCAAACCCTATACACATCTACTCGTCTCTCATTACTGCAAATCATGTTTCAACATCTGACGACAGGCGCTATAAAGCAATCCACATCGTTTGGGCATTCAGTTTAATTTTACGGCGTTAGCAATGTTAAGCAAGCTGCCAAATGCCGGCCGCTTGCGATGAGCGGGCGGGCTGACAGCGCAGTGGACAGATGCTCAGCTCAGTGCCTTGTTTCAATGCCCCATGGCACAGCTGCAGTATAAAACCGCACCTGGATCGATTAGCATCAGCATTGGACGGAGTGGCGGTAGTGGTGCACCATGGCTGCAGTTCAGGTAGGCGTGCGCCGCCGGGCCCCGCTCCGGTCCGGCACAGAAACACACCCAGACCGACACTCGCCAGCTGACCTCAAACTTAATCTATAGCTCATGCAAAAGTCCTCAAACACCCCCGACAATAACAATTTACCTTAAAAGGGAAGGTACTTTGTACAACTCGAATTAGGTGATATGATTGCACTGGATTTCCGGGGTGAGGGCGGGGGAGGGTGGGTGAATTAACCCAGTGAACCCAACTCTCCGCCTTACTGCCTTAATTGTGGAGAGTGCTCTCGGGCCGGGACCATCATCTAAGTAAATAAATATATGGAGTATAAGCCTGCACCAGGGCACGGTGGACAAAATGTGAGCATAGAAGTCTACTTAGTGAATTTTGAATAATAAAACAAATTCAGAATGACACAATTGGTGTTGCAGTGAATTGCTTCCACCACAAATAAAAGATATAGCCTTAAATATAGATTATGGCTCTTAAATGTATTAGAGTGTTATACATTTATGTAGTTTAAACATAGTGAAATAATAAACTGTCTCATGATGGTGTTTGAGCACCGAAAGGACTAGAATAACACCTTTATGGTACCCAAACAGACAGAGACCACGAAGAAACAATTATGCCAGGGCTGGCTTGACCTCCCAATCCAAAATGAAAATCCAGACGAAAATCCTCACGCGTTATGATGCTTAATGTTTAAACCACTAGCATATATCATACAGATTGTTCCCCATTCCACTGAGAGTTCTGAATTGCATTAGGTATGGGTATGTTGTGTGTTATTATATCTTTGTTTTTATCACTTCATAATGAGGCCCAAGATAGTCCCGAGACCGGTCGTATGTTAAATACAGCCTTTGGCGTCGCGTAGCATTTAACTATCAATGGTGTTTTAACCAAAGCGAAGAACCAAACCGAGAATATTCACTTCTTATAAAGACAAGACATAATGACCAAGCACTGAAACTGCTCAGAACATTTAATGGTAGGTATATGTGTAACAAGTTAGCTGCGTATAGAAATCATCTAACCTTTACTGAAAAATGTTATCAGGAACATGTCATACCAAAATCAATGAGAACCAAGAACAGAATGACAGGCCCAGAAATACGCCAGATTTTCAATCATTGTGAGCGTCAGCGTGTTAAGGTACTGATGACACAAACCCGATTTCAAGTTAGGCGATTGGAAGAACACGAGAACCGACTGGAAATATTCGCGGAATAGCTACAGGGCGATCCAGACACTCTTGGAAAGCCCGCCTTATTTCTAGATAGCAGTAAAACGTAACGTTCCAAACGCAGCGAGACCAGCGAAAGAAGAAATTGGAGGCTCTCTCGGGCAGACAGTTGGGTATCAACCAGAAAGCCACAAGTCCTAACGATAATATGACTACACCCAACACAGTAACATCGGCACGAAAACATGCAAGAAAAGAGTGGATTGTGAAACATCAAGCAACGCCCGAACTCCAAGACAGATTTTGCTACTGAACAATGAACTTAATTTTGTTATCGCTCCAAAAGACATCACCGATGGATATAATTCCGGAGATAAAGCAGTATGTGACCAAATGCCCAAATCTGAAACAATATGAAACAACAACGGATCGAGAATACTGACCCACCCAGCTAATGTGAAAACGAACTTGCCGCGAGAATATGTAGATATTCCCACATTGCTGATATTTCAACAGCTGACATTAGCTGTCATTGGACACTAGTCTGTTGGTGATGATCATGAATAAATAATGAATGAGTAATCAATAAATAATAATTTCGCATCTCGGGATTGAGGAGATGGTCAAACAACACCTGACCAACTTATAAGCATGATGCTCACTGCAGCGTTGCAAAATCTAATCAACGTATCTGGGTGCATTCTTTTGACCAGCTCATTCACTGAGAATGAATAAGACGTGATTAAAACATAACCACGAGTTTGTAAGTCCTCAGCGAACCACATGCACCTTCCGTAACCCAAAGCTAATCAGATAATCCAGCACTTAAGGAGGGTTCAGGGGCAGAAGCACTATTCAGGGTTCAGGGCACTATTCATATCTTAATCGCCGAATATGGAACAATTCAAAATCAATTTCTGCAAGGATATGGGCATTAAAAAATAAGCTATTACATGCACCGGCATACGTGTACCAACGGCCCTGTGCTTTGTGGGACGTTAAGCTTTGGCTTCTAAATTAACCCTTCATTGCGAGAGTTGATTGTTCGGATGGTGGGGTCGGAGTGTCCGTGACAAGTGCCTTGGTGACTTTAGTGAGGCTTCGATCCAAAATCCGAACTTCTCGGATACAATTTAAATAAAACATACATTTTTAATGTGAAATATTCGCCGTCGCATTAGAAGATTTCTGATTCCGACGCACGCAACCATTTCCTTTTCGGAGCATTCATACCGACAACTATCGTAGTCGCCCTCAAACAGTGTTGGGCTTTTTGCCAGAAGAGGGGAGCTCTATCGCCAGCCGGTTGCAACCGGCAAATACCGGCAACAAGTGGCAACAACTATGAAAGGTCGAATGTCCTCTTTGTGTGTAAAATGAGCGTTTAGTGCAGCCCAAAGTGTTACCAGCAGCATGGTGCCAGGTACACTGTATTTTCGGTACCCTGCAAACATAATTTGGTATTATACATTCTGCCTGAGCCAGGGGCAGCAAAACATAACGGATCACACGTCAACCACAGTTCAGTTTCTAAGTCCTGATAATAGCTGAACTAAACTGGAGATGATTCTAATGCATGATAGACAGTCGAAATAAAAATGTTTTATTCTTCTTATTTTTGCATTTTTAAAGTAGAATGTTGAGTTCCGCCACGATGGACCTCCACCGATCCACCCTCGGCCCAGTGGGTGGTTTCCTCAACACCCCTCCTTCTCGATTTCGGCTACTATACGGAATACAGAAAAACCGCGAACAGTGGTAGACAGCCCATCTGAAATATTGCATAATGTATAAGAAAAAGTAACCTATGCTAAGTCGTATCCACGGAAATAGCGCCATCTTTTGGTCATTTCCCATATTCGCCATGCATTTCCACTAGAGAGATAATGAAAAATACCGGAATTTTCAAGTAACATTAAATCATGCGCGACGAGGGGTTCGATAATATTAATAACCTCATTATTATAATGAACAAGAGTGCGCCCTGTAATGGATTTTGCCGTAGGATTTGTTGGGCTTTCAGCAATGATAAAATTCTAATTTCGAACGCCAAATTTTCCTCTTACTGACGTTGAAAAAATGTTCACCATTTAACTACCTTTCTAGGCACCCAGGCAGAAGGAAGAGATGCTGCAAAGCGGTGAGATATTACTCAGGAGGAAAAATGTATCCATTGAACGAAAGCCGGTCTTCTAACACTGGGTGGCTGCTGTTGGTAGGAGGTAGAAGTGGAATTCTGAGGATTCGACTGATGTGAGCTCGACTTTAGAAACGCATCGGCCGCACACCCACATTGTGCCATCTTTAGGACCTTGCCATCGCTTGAAGAAAGTCCGTTCGCTATGTTTAGGACCTTGCCATCGCTTGAAGAAAGTCCGTTCGCTGTAGGTCCGTTTGGGTAAAAATAAAGTTACAAACGGAGTAACCCCAGCAGGTGCTTCATTTCGAGTCGCCGGTAACAGCTGAGCTCGCGCTGAGCTCGCCCGTGAAAAACTGACTTCTTACATTGTGGTTTCAACCTTACAGGAATCTATTTACCGTACGCGCTAAGACCGTAAGCTTTTAAGCGCCCTTAGTTTTGCATGCATCTGAGAGCAGGCAATGTCCAAGCAGACTGACACTGCACCACTATGTATCTTATGAAAACAAATATGGTGACGAACCCGCCCCTAATGCATCAACATGTCAGCCGTGATGATGTTTAGCCGGAACAAGTCGACAATACATATCTGAGAGTCAAGATTGTAAAAGATGTTCATCCCTCAACTTACTGATTTTGTTGCACTCTCGTAAAGAGGTGCGTCTTTTTATTCCGAAGCATTTCCACGCCATTGAAATCATGCAACAGTAAAATCTGTCCCCGCCAAGATTAACGTTCGTACATACCAAAAATGGCATGTACTGCTCAAAAAAGCCCACCCAATCCATCATTGACCGCATATATGTCTTCAACTAGTACTGAGCTGCACTTTAATGTTAGTGTTCGTTAATAAAACATGTAGAAATAACGCATTACATAGATGACGTTCAAACTCGCCTTGGCGCATACATAGGATCATCATTAAAAATCGCTGCGAGGCAAACTGCTAGCCCCTTGCTGGCAAATACTACAACCACCGCAAGGATTTCGCAAGCTGAAGCCTAGCCTGGGATGAGACCCATTCGAAACGTCCATCCATCTTCACTTTCCTGGACATTTTGATAGATGGAAATGGTGAAACACTTGTGACTGACATCTAGCGAAAGCCGACAGACGGAGGCCGATGCATGAATGGGGCCCAGCATTGCACCGATAGCAAAAAAGTACATAAGAGTATCTCAGGACGCAAGAGTGTAATTAGAGCTTATGCTCGCAGAGCACTCAAGAACTGGTCAATGCGGCCACTGCTGCATCGTCAGTTAGACAGGGTTAGACAAATACTCACCAATAATGGCTATGGCAACCGAATTTTTTATTCTGTTGTGAAAATTATGCTCAACCAAAAGGAAGAGCAGTCCACTGCTCCTAAAACTACTGGCATTGACCTGTTCTACAGAAACTACCTTTGCACCCGCTTTGAGGCAGGATGAGAAAGCTTTCAAGGACAAAGTATTCAAAAACAGGAGAACAGATCCCAGCAACTATGCTAACACTACTACAAAAGCCACCAAACAATATAATCTGGTTAGTGGCCATGGACAATAACCCGTCTGAAAAAATGCAACGCCCGACATACATATTAGCAACGAAGACATATTTGAGCGGACGAAACGTCATCCTAATGATGAACGTGCCAGCGTTAGCCCACCCAGAACCTCCCCTGGATCGAGAAGAGATATCCAGCCCTGATTATAAGTCATATATGTATATGCCTTGAGCAAGGGATATATGTTACACGGTGGATAGAAAATCCGGGTGTTTAAAACGACCCGAGGGTGGTTAAAACGACCCTAATGGACCAGAGAGGTTTTAACGACCCTAGGGTCGTTATAATCACCCTGACCAGTCAAGGTCGTTTTAAACACCCTGGGGTCGTTTCAAACACCCTAGGGTAGTTATAAACACCCTAGGGAGGTTACAACCACCCTGCTGATTTCAAACCGCATTTTATTAATATCCATTATGCAACCAGTCATGCATCAAGAAGTTGCGAATCTGGAAGACGCTCAAAACGGGAATAATTATTGTGGTCTTCAATACAAGTCAGTTAGAGGTTTTGAGAACTTAAGATGCGCAACCAACTATTAAGGTCCTACAATGATTAAATGTTGTGTGCTCTGAGTATCTATTCTGCTATTCTATTTTCAGTGCCAACATTCTTAGAATGGCTCTCCGAAGATCGTGTACTTCGCTCCACGTAAAAAATACTTTTGAATCACCCTGAATTATTGCACGACGGGCAGGAATATCGTCTGTCAAGCGGCCATGAATTTGGTATAATTGCCCGATCACAGGATGCTGGGTACACCAAAAGTGCAGAACTTTTTGTCTTCCGCGCTCGTACCGAGGAAAATTTCGCAAAGTGGCCTTGATAAGCCAGAATGAACTTCACATAATCTGCTTGAACTTCGGGGCGGATAATTTTGAATCTGATGAACTTGAAATATTGCTTGTTCTCATTATTGAAATAGACTTCAGCTCGATAATTCAGATCCTTTGATAGAAGAGGCTTCACTCTGATTCCCTTTTTGACTGGTTTCTGTTTTTCATGTGCATGTAGATAAATCAATTTTAACGAGTTCTGGCTGATGTTGAAATAGTGTTTCTACACTTTTGAGATAACTCTATCACGCTTCGAATGTACCATTGGTGGGATGAACAATGTGCAGCTTACCATGAATTGCTAGATGTTCATTACCTTCAAGTCGGGCTTACCCTTTTCGGACCAGTTTCTATACGGAACCATGGATGACAAAATAGAGGGTGCGCAGCCACTGAAGAAGTTGTTTTCCGTCAGTTTGACGCTGCGGTCTGCGCTTCGTACTCGGCCATGTCATCATCTTCCAATTTTTTATTTCAAACAAGGAAAATTGATATTAACCCTATTTCCGTCAGGCTCCCGGCTACCCCTATTTCCGGCAAGGGGGGCAATATCGGCCCCCTAAGATCTCGTTATCTATCAGGCCGATTTTGAAAATTCAAAGTGCTACAGATTCCCCTGACGCTGAACTTTAATTTGAAAAAGAAAACTTCAAAATTTTGATTTTTAAGGGAAAGGTCGTGCAAAATATACAATTTTTGTGTTTTTTTAGATTGTCCATGCCCCTTGTCTCTGTTGTATGATTTTCACAAAACTAGTTCAGATTTACAAGTAATTGACTCAAAATTGTCATATACTCGAGTTACGCAAAAAATTCGAAATTCAATGGCAGTTCCAGGACAAGGAATACGAGGGGAAACATATACAATCTAAAAAGTTTTTGTTACGCGGATTAGAAGCCGTCATATACTGATTGGCATCTTTGACTCATAAATACATGAAAAAAACGAAAAACTCATCAGGGGCGGATGCAGTAAGGTAAAATAGTGGGGTAAAATACGTACCAACAATATGCGAGTGGTATGTATGAGTACATTGGTCCCTCGACTAGTTGAACTTTATTTCTGATAATTTTTACCCTCCCATAGAAGCTCTGGGAAAGGGGGGTGACATAGGCGGATCAAGGACTCTCGTCGTGGGGAGTGAGGGTGATTCGAAACACATTTTCAATATGCGACGATATTGAGTCGCGGCGGTGATACTGGCTGGGAAGATATATTTTGAGAATGTAATGTTTCTCCCTCGAATACTGACACTTTTCCGTCATTGGTAAAACGTTCCGTATGCTGTTGTCTCCGTGATCTGCCTATGGACGAAATATTTCCTTTGTCGTTCCTGAAACTGAATACATACACAGCATGCTGGTCTCGCACAAAGCTCTAAGTGAACCACCATGCTTTTATATTTGTGATTTACTCTACATTATAGTGACTGGACACGCCTCTGGAAATCTAAAATTGGGTTATAAATATTTTGCATTTTCATATACCCAATTGTATTCGCCCTGGCACGGCTGTAAGCAGTCTTTTCACTTCCTAACGTTTAGTCCTTCTTGATAACATTCCCCCATTTTGAACTGCTGTAACCGCCCCTGATGAAGACAAATAGTGACAATTGTGAATTTACTATCATATCACATAACAAATGATAGAATAAAACCATATAACTGGTATCAGGATCAGCAGAGACGACTTCCTTTTACAAAGAATCCACCGCATACGATAATACTTGGTTTGTGGATAGAACCTCCCAATAAACCCAGCCATAGCTCCGCCCCTGGTAAATATATAATCTTAAAAATTTCAGAAAACCTGCCTGTGCTAGTTTTAGGAAAAGTGAGGAAGTTTCAAAGTTCTATCGCAAGCCGTTTCGGTGATATTCTCGAAAAACCTGAAGGGGGAACAATATTAGCCCCCTGCCGGAAATAGGGTTAATAGACATGAAAAATATTGATTGTGAAAAATACAAAGTAAGAAGTGGAAGATCAATTTGTGGAAATTAATGCATACTTTAAGCTATATGCCTACCTCGAACGTCCGAGAAAGCTACACTTAATGGGGGGGATTAGCTACATTTTTAAATCATGCAACTTACACCCGGGCGTTAAAGTCTCCATTGATTTTACTTAGGGCTATTGTCCTTACTTAAACCAGATGAGTACTGATTAAAACAGCCTTATTTTCTTGACTGTATGTGCAGACGTGTGCTTTCGTGAGTGAGTAAGTAAATGAGTGAGTGGGTGATTTGTATGCGGGTGATTAGATTATCACCCGTCCTGGTGAGCCTCCGAGTCATCTTCGCCCTGATGGGGGGGGGGTGTTCAAACACCCCACCCCTTCGAACTCGGCCCCTATGCGAAAAAAACGAAAAAGCAGGAAGGCTGGGGATAACTAAAAAAAATAATGGAAAAAATAAATCAGTCACTTTTTTGCTCAGGTCAATGTTGAGGTCATGACTAGTAAAAAAAGGTGGCATGTTACTGAAGGGTTTCCGGGCTCTAGCGTCTGAGAGTATTCAGCGAGACATTTTTTGGTCATCATTTGCTTTGTCTCACTACAGCGAATCGAATGACGCATAATTGAAAACCAGCGTAAGTTAAAATATAAGAAGAGCCCGACCTAATGTCAGGTCAAAGTCACCATCTTACCAAGCACAGTCAGTATGCATATCAATCGACTTGTAGTTAGCAATCAAAACTTAAAAGCATAAAAATATAATATTTATCATCTTTTCCTGCAAAGTTATTGACCCAAGTCTGAAACCTGAATAAGGAGCTCCAGATGACCTATCAAAGGTCACAGGTCACAAATTGTAATGTAAACTTTGAAAAAGGCCTAGGATACTACGATTCGGGGAATATGAAGGTATCCGCAGCTTTATCTACACGAATACAGCCCAATTCCTGTTTTCCCATGCATTCCTAATGGAGAAGTCATTGTCCGTACCTGACCCAGGTCATATATATGAAAACACCGGAATATGTTTTGCAGCACTCGGTAAGCCCATTATGTGGTAAAAGTTTCAATCCGATAGATTCACACATTTCTTATTTATTCCACCTTAAACATTTTTTTAGGTGAGGTCACTTGACCTACACTGGTGACCTGCCCTGAGATGGCCCAACCTTAAAGAATTTACTAAAGGTGTAAGATCAGAAAACGGCATACCAGATTCGTTAGCGCTACGCACCGCCGTTTTCATTCTACTTCCAAAAAATCCGAGGGAGGGTGTAGGGGCGGGCACCTGCCCCCGTCAATGTGTGCGCTTAACGTTGGAAAAGTGCAAGTAATAATGCAACTTTTATTTTGGGTATTTATGATTCAAGCACTCAGTGGTTGTATGGTGTCTTAAAAGGAAGGTCGATTATCTTTAGAGTTGGACTATAGATAACGTCATTTCTGACCATACGTCGAACTCTATCTACTTTTTTCTATCCACCCTGTAACATATATACACATAAATTTCACGCCATACCGGCCCTGGCAGCAAATACGCCGCAATGTGCGTGAACATTCCGACATACTCCGGCTTCAAATATGTCATTTTTCAAGCACTGGAGATCTCCAAAACCTTTCAAGAGTGTTGCAAGGTCTCTGGGAAACGCATGCCCTTGGTATGTAGGGTAACGGTCTTGCTGGAAAATTCGACACACTGAATTGATTGGACGCAGGCTGCTGACGCCGCCGAATTTGCTCCGAGTTATAAACCTGCCGGGCCGGGCCGGACCGGGCCGTATGCCAATCGTTCTACTAAGTTAGAGGGAGGGCTCGTGGAAACTTCGCATCCACTCGGTCACAAATCCCAAGCAGATTGACGTCAGTCGAATGCCTCCAGTGCAGATCCACCCTGGCTTTTATTTCCTGCTCTATGAAAGAACTATGACTAAGATTGTCCTGCTCTGGCCCAACGACGCACCAACGCTGAGGTCATACTCTGCCCTGCCGGAACAGCTTTTGGAGATGAGGATACTTGTGTCGAAAACCAGCCGGACCTTGAACCCGGGGCCCACGACTAAGGAAGCAGGCGCTCGAACACTGAGCTACAAATCCCCTTCAATATGACTCTAATGATGGTGCATTTCAGAGCAGTTATGCAGCTACTGCGCGTCATGTTTTTCAGTACTGTCCCACCAAAACACGTCTATGACGTGTCTTTTGTTTTACTGATAAAAATTATGAGCGAACCTGCCTTCTTTGTACCGAAGGGTGGAGGTTTTTCTCGGCGCTCGTTGACAAACGAGAATAAATCTACAAAAATATCATTAGTTGTCTTCTCATATCACAAGAAATTCTGCGCATAAAAATGACTTAATTTGGTTCAAAATTTAGAATTTACATCTACGGCGCTTAATTCTTCAAAGTATCTTTCAATATATAACCATGACTATGTGCATAAGTACACTTCCCTCCATGAAATAATCAAAAACTGTTTGCACGTAATGGACGATTCTTCGGAAATGGTTCATGGTGGTATCTCTACGACAAATGAAAAGGCTAGCATTGTTTTTATTGTCCCCATATAAGCTCCTAGCAACACGGCGATATGACTGGTGCGATTCCCGTCTCCGAGCCCCAGCCCTACGAAAGTAGCCCAGTCAAGAACGCACAGCCTCTTTACCAGAAAAGGGACTGTAAAAGCCACTTGGCAGATCTCGTCCAGCACTAAACTCAGTAACATCGTCCCAAACGCGCCACCAGTTCGTGGGGCACTTCTCTGCAGGACCGAGTTCTTGAGAGGAAGTGGAAGCACCTGCCGTTGTTGCCCAGACTGACCGCGCTGTGCTGCGTTCCAGACATTGGTGGCGGCGCTGAGCATCGCGGCTGTGACGGCGAACCACCACACTGGCGCCGACTCCCGCGTTGCCCTCCTGCCATCCGGCGGCAACGAGGGGTACATCTACGAGCCCCCACCCCTGGCGTACCTGCCTCCCGAGCCGGCCGTACCCCTGTCCACCACCACCACGCCGACACCGCCCCCGCCGACTACCTGCCGCCACCAGCCGACGGCGGCGGCGCCACGCCGTTCGACGCACAGGACGCGGTGAGTGAGTGAGTGAGTGAGTGAGTGAGTGAGTGAGTGAGTGAGTGAGTGAGTGAGTGAGTGGGTGATGAGAGAGAGAGAGAGAGAGTGAGTGAGAGAGTGAGAGTGAGAGTGAGAGAGAGATTCCACAGGCTTACCTGTCAGTTATTTTCTGATTGGGGGTATGCTGTTACACCTTACGAATGTGACTGCAGCTTATGTGACAAGTAGTACGTTCAGTTTCCGCCTTCTGAGCCAAGAGGTTTCAGAGATTAGTGAGCGGAATATAGTCTTATCCTTGTTTAGGGGCTGTTCACTATGACATCAGCGACCGAAGCGGGAGGGAGTCTGGAATTGGCTGACCTTTGCTGACAAATAGGGGGAGGGGTCCAGCTTTTGCCGACGATTGCTGACGGGGGCATCAATAATTAACACGCGCATTGACGGGGGTCTGAGCCACCTTCGCCTTGACGGGGGTACCCGCCCCCTACGATCTCGAAAACCGCGCTAAGTAAGGAAAAACGGGCAACGGCGTTGGATAGCCCATCCACTTCTCCATCGAAAATATTTGAACCATTTTTGTCAGGTCACTTAAAGTCACTAGAGGGGGCATTCCAGGACAAAACGACCAAAAATATTTCAATTTGACACCACAATGTCTAGAAAAAATCTGAAACTATGTCTCCAGGGTAGTTTTGGGCCAGGAACATGCCTGTGAGAATCTTAGCCCCCTCCGACCAACGGTGACTGAGATATAGCCCAAGGCATTTTCGGGAGGTCACCTTGTAGACTCATCTTTGATGCTTCATAACTCCAGAACGCATTGCCTGATGAACAAGTTTTGTATATCATTGAACTCGTCTTGAACTATACATCATTTTGAGAAAAGAAAATTCCAAATTTAAAAAAAATTGGCTTTTAATTCGTTTCGACCTTTTCTTTTTGACCTAGCTTGACCTTTTCGCAGTTGAAATTGCCCTTTTAGACACCTAAAAAAATTGCTTCATAAAATATATTTCGATAAAATTTAAAAAATGCGTTCTTGCTATAAATTCCAAATTTTTAGCGCCTAAGGTAGGTATGCAGACGGTTTCTGACCACTGCGGTAGTACAGCCTTATGTTTAACACCTCAAACAAAGCGATTGCTTTTGTAATCGGTTGTTGCAATCATATTGCATTGTCTTTACGAAATCTTCATCGTGCAAGGGTCAGAATTTATGAAAATTAACACGCGCCCACACGAGAGGGCGGGCAACCGGTCTCCTCAGGTTTCTACAGGTAGTAAAGAAAACACCTTCACGAAGCGCCACTGTACTTCATCTATCTCTAAATCGACATTTTTTCAACTTTTGGCACAATAATTTAGGTTAACTGGCAGGTGGAAGGTACCGTAAATACCGTAGGTCAGTTGGCAACTGACTGGTAAGAGGTCTGAGGAAGGGGACCGTTCTTATGCTTTGTGTGATGTTCGACTTTGGTTCCTTAATCAACCCTTCATCGTGGGAGTTGCTCGTTTTGGTGGTGGGGTCGCGGTTTCCGTAAAAAGCCCCTTGATGACTCTAGTGAGACTCCGACTCCTAAACTGAATTGGCAACAACTTGGACAATATTTGTAAAAAGAAAAATAGCAGCCATTAAAAGTGATAGAAAGGGATCCATTGTTTCGAGGGAGACAAGGGCAAAGGAACTTATTAGTAATGGGCCTTGCAGCATTAAACGAAAATTTACAAAGATTTCGCGACTTTATCAATAATTGAAACAAGTATAACTTACCCTATAAGCACCAATAACTCACACAATTACATCGTTCCCGGAGATGGAAAAATAGTATCAATACAAGGTGACCCAGTGCAGTACAGCATACGTTTGAGAGGATTCATACAATGGAAAAAAAATTCTGAAAGGCTTTCATTCCCAGGAAGTAATTTCAATCTGCTCATATATGCGAAAATGTCCTGAAATCATAACGCATTCGACTTGGTCACTTGAACAGGTTGCCTCACATGATATTTTTAAAAGGTGATCATTTCATAGCTGACACAGATCCCAGTTCAAACGCAACTTCGAAAGGCTTTTGATTGGTGTTTGTTAATGATTAGGGTTGGGAAAATTTTAAGCAATACCGAGAGCCACTACCGAAAATAAATAACAAAATGTATCATGTGTTTGGCCCTCTTACAGGCCGGTTGAACTACATTGCACCTATAAGTAGTATTTGAAATGAAAAAAGAGAACATTCAAAGGATGTTTTACCACTTTTGCCACTGTTTCCACGGTTCATTGGAGGTGGGCTGGCACCCACAAGTAGATATAATTCCACACTCCTGGTGCATTGTATAATCATTGAAGAAGAAGGGAATACATTGAGATGACTTCCACACGGACACCGACTTTGTCCTGTACAGACGCATTCATTCACCTGCAATGATGGCCGTCAGATCACTCATTACTTAAGCCAAATAATTTATACCAGTATGTTTAATATTCCCTTTGCATTGGACATTTGCCATGACTAAATTTGCGACCATTCACGCAGCACCTATAAAAGAAATTATATTTGCACAGCACGACACTGTTTGGTTCGAACATAGGTATACGAAACCCGAACCTCTCTTTCTTTGTTTGTAGATATTTCATGAACAGTCTTATTACCTCTCTTTCTTTGTTTGTAGATATTTCATGAACAGTCTTATTTACCGCTGGTATTCTTTGAAACTTGTATTCATTTTTCAATAATCGCATCGGCGAACAGGTTTTCGAGCTGTCGGGCAACATTGACTATGCTTGCTTGTGGAATGTACAAGAACTTAATCGTGCTGAAAAATGTATGCGTAAGAAAAGCATGCGTACCTTTGGCATCATGTATTTGATCTTTCTTTTTAAACCATCGTCATAGGTTGCCGGTTTCGCAGTGCTCTCGATATAGTCGCAGGCACCCTCGCTGTGAGAGGTAGTGAAAACACATCATTTACATAATTGAGTTTTGCTCCGATATAACTTTTGCACTGAAATTAAACCTTTGCATTGCTTTGGAATCGTGTGCATGGCAGCACCATTTGATGAAGCTAAATATATTTTTGCATTGTGCAGTACAGCTCTCCGTCAGGAGATGCACATTCTTCAATCATTTCTTCCGCTTTCATGCTCCAGGCATAAGTTCTGAAAAAAAACAGGAGCCATCGCAGTGTTGTGTTTGGAGGCATGTTATATCACACAGGCTCCGTGGCCTAATTGTGGATTATCTCTGCTGTTCAGTAAACCATGTAGAATGAACAGTGCACTGGGAGCGACGCCGCTAAATAGCCAGTTTTAATCACTACCGACAATGTTACATACAAGCGTTTGGTCGGGTCACCTTTGAGGATGCTCGAAGTCAAAGTATTCCTTACAGGAACTAAGTGGAACCCTAAATTTTGTGGCATAATAGCTGACAGAAAGCCGTAGAAAAAATGTTCAGCACTATTTGAATACTCTTATCGAGCCCGATCGGATTATATATCTTATAATCTTGTCTAGGCAAATTTCAAAATAAACCTGCTTTGACCTGGAGCCGGGCTTAGGTCTGTATGGTAAAAAGAATATCAATTAAACTGCAGTGGCAAGTCAGAGACGGCAACGTAAAAATAAAAACCCCATCGCAATTCTCGACAATTCTCAATTCTCGCAAGTTATCAAAATTCAACAATTGTCCCATGCATTTCTAATGGAAGGATCGTGACCCTAACCTTGTCCCAGGCTATCGATATAGAAATCCTGCTACGCAAAATTATCTTGCTCGGTGACCTTGCTATGTGGTGTGAATCTAAGCACGATAGGTTAAATTTGATCTTACTGGTGCACCTCGAAAGATTTTCGAGGTTAGGTCTCTTGACCTGGGTTGGCGGTCTGACCTGGTACGAACCAGACCTAAAATTTTGCCAGAAGCTGTAGAAATTTAGAGTTAAAGGTACATGAAGTACGGTAGCGCTGCGCGAAGTTGTTTCTTTTTTACTACCTGTGGAAACCTGAGGAGGCCGGTCGGTTGCCCGCCGCCTCGTGTGGGTGCGCGTTAATTTTCATAAATTCTGACTCTTGCACGATGCACATTTCGTAAAGACAATGTAATATGCTTGCAAGCAACCGATTACAAAAGCAATCGCTTTGTTTGCGGTGTTAAACATAAGGCTGTACTACCGCAGTGGTCAAAAACCGTCTGCATACCTACCTTAGGTGCTAAGAATTTGGAATTTATAGCAAGAACGCATTTTTTTCAAGTTTATCGAAAGATATTTTATGAAGCAATTTTTTTTAGGTGTCTAAAAGGGCAATTTCAACTGCGAAAAGGTCAAGCTAGGTCAAAAAGAAAAGGTCAAACGAATTAAAAGCCAATTTTTTTAAATTTGGAATTTTCTTTTCTCAAAATGATATATAGTTCAAGACGAGTTCAATGATATACAAAACTTGTTCATCAGGCAATGCGTTTTGGAGTTATGAAGCATCAAAGATGAGTCTACAAGGTGACCTCCCGAAAATGCCTCGGGCTATATCTCGGTCACCGTTGGTCGGAGGGGGCTAAGATTCTCACAGGCATGTTCCTGGCCCAAAACTACCCTGGAGACAAAGTTTCAGATTTTTCTAGACATGGTGGTGTCAAGCCTTGGTCGATCTGTCCTGGAATCCCCCAGAGGTCAAAACATGCCGTAATAGGGATAAAATGTAAATTAAGTTTTTCGGTCATTACATCTGAACAAGTAAAGATAGAACAAAACTATTCAAACCATATGAATCCTCGCAGCAAGCCGGATCGAAAGATATATGAGATGACCTTGCTAGGTCAAATCAAGGATTTGACCTGACCTGAGGTCAGGTCCAGGTCAAATTGGGCAAAATGCATATCATTAGACCCGCAATGACCAGGAAAATCTAATGCAGTTAAAATAAACGCTCTATCTCTATTCATTACTAAGTTACTCAGCTAAAACCATTTTTCCCATGTATTTCCAATGGCGAGGTCATAGCACGTACCTGACCTTAGGTCATCGATATCAAAAATACCAGAACATATTTTAGAGAACTCGGTGGGGCCATTATGTGATATGAGTTTCAATCGGATAAGTTTACCCTGTTCCGACTTATGCTATCTTAAATTTTTTTGAGGTCAGGTCACTTGACCTGTACTGGTGACCTGACCTTAACATTTTTGAAAAAAGTTGTAAACATGATGAGGGAAAAGGTATGCCAAGCACGGTGGCGCTACGCGCCGCCGTCTTTACGTTATCTCCGAAAAACTCGAGGGGGCGGGTACCCGCCCCCCGTCAATGCCCGTGTTAAAGCTTAAATCATCATTAAAATATTAAATTCTTCATTCCACGGCTCAATTTATCGTTGCGTCAACTTTGTAACTAGATGACATCACATTCCATAGGATGATACGGTGCAAAACAAGAGCGCCAAGTTTTCAATCAAGAATAAAGTGGACGATTGCGCGGTGTTTCCGGGGCAGAGGATAACTCACCGCCTGAGCTGGAACTGGTTAACTCAGCGAGAACTGTGCAGGCCTGACTGGACCCCAGAAATATGGATGTATCCTTTCAATTGGTCAGCTTGTAAAAACACACCGTCAACTTCATCCATATTAACCCTCGCCCCACCGGGGGGCATCGAAGGGCCCCCCAAGGTTTTTCCGGGATAGCAGAAAAACGAAGAGGCGCAGCACCGCGGTTGAGGGCTCCACCTCTCACTGCATCATTTTGCCACCATCCCTGAAATTTTTACTCCGGGTCACCCAAGGTCAGGTCACCAGACGAGGTCAACCAAGGTCACCTCACTTCAACTTTAGAGCTCTGTAAGATCTACATTTCGAAGTCGATCGATTTGAAACTTCCTACACTTTATGGCCCCTCCGGGGTCTACAAGGTGTATATCCGGGATTTTTCGATTTCGTGCCCTGAGGTCAGGTCACGAGGTGACCTCTCTCTTTGAAAAAGCATGGGGAAAAGCTGTCTTATGATCTAAAAGTCACAAAAGCGATTGAAAATGCTCAGCTTGATCAGAGAAGCGTTCTTGGACACCCTTTCACGGATTCCAGGGGCCATGTTTGCCCTTTGACCTCTCCAGATCGTGGTGAGAAGAGACGGTTTGAGGATTTTCAGCTTTCTCTATCCAGTATTTACTGAAACCGAGCCCATTCTATTTTTCACCATAGACTTATAATCGGGTGACCAAAAAATTGACCCCACCTTAGGTCAACAATACCAAAATTCCGAGATAGAGTTGTAGAACCTAATGACATTATTATATTGTGGAAGTTTCAAACTGATCGGCTCGCTGATGTTCCCTGGGCGCCGATTCAAACTCGTGATTTTAGGTTTTGAGGTCGGATCACTGGACCTTGAATAGCTTCTTGACCTGACATGACCTTTACTCAAATATTTGTTCAGATGTGTAAAATTGATCAGGGATAAGGTACTGTAAGTTAATTCGCCCCCCAGCGGGGCGCGTGCTAAAGGGAGCGTCCCACTTTTATGTTTTTTTAACTCAGATAGCAGTTTTGTAGAGCGTACTGGGAAACCTTTATTGGCATATTTAGTTCCACTCAAAGCTCTCGATATAAAATTTCCGCCAGCTTTAAAGCTCAAAGTAAAGGAGCGTATTGCCTTATTTCAAACCCTGAAGGAATATCTTCCACATGGTAGCAGTACACTGATTTGTCGTAAGTCCTAAGCCCCACCCACTCGCTGAAAATACCATGCTAGCGAGTCAACCAGCGTGCAACTGCCTGTGGACCGAAAACTTCGGGCGAGTTAACGTCCAGCGCAGTGCACGATTATGTCAGAATGCGCCCAATGGCCACAGCACACCATCGCATCCTTCCTTCCCCGTACTTGCCAAAACAAGGGTCAATTGTTTTTTTTCAAAATCCAAGTCTGAAATTGTTTCTTTACATCAAGCATGTGTATATCCTTCGATCACTGAATAAACACAGCCGCCGTAACGACATCGGACGTTTAGTTTTTCCACTAGTGCTTCTTGTACTGCACGCGATTTTTGTCATGCGGAAACGCTGTAAATGGGCTTTTACAGCGAGTCTATGATCAATTTTTGAGATTTCACTGATTATTAAAACTGTTATTTTGGTGACGTCACTTATTTTTAGAAAATGAGACATTTCTGTTTTTGCGTATAAAAGTGAGGAGAAGGTATTGTTCCATGATTTTCAAACCTCTCTTGTTCTCAAATCGTCCTTTTTAGAATTTCGACAGTGGTCTTCTCCCTTTAATCCCTTCCAACAAGACAGAGCTGGCGGCGCCCTGTGATCGCAGCAGTTGGAGCGTCGTAAAGCCCGCAACTTTAGCAGCAGTTTGAGCGTCGTTAAGTCTCCGAAATTATTGTTTTGCCCGAGATGAGAATGGTGGATCGCGCAGGATAATTTCTAAAAGCTTTGGTATTGTTTTACGAATATTGCCGGTAATGACAAAATAGGCAATCGAAGCACGTGACTTCTTGCAACGCTTTTTGTGCGGTGCGAACGCTGTAAATATTTCGGCAATGACTTGCAGCAATCGTTTCCAAATCCACTGTAGTATCGTTCAACTCTGTAAGGACTCAATCACACAAAACCTCCGTAGCTAATTGAAAAACTTACTTAAACGGGCTATCGAGACAAGATACATCCCTGATACGTCACGCGTAGAGACATGACAACACGTGTTCAGCAAGTGCTGCGCGGGCTTCCGCCGACCGCCCGCAGCAGCTCTTCACGGGGTACGGCGGAGGCACGCCGCAGCCGAGCCTGCACGACACCGGCTCAACTCAGGAGTCCATATCCGTGATAAATGTGCACAGCGCTGTGCAAGAGTGCCGGAGCCAGATCCGAGATGCCGCCGGTACATCAACATGCAAGACACCGCGCCGGATTGCGACAGCTAGGTACAGGACGGGAACGGCAGCCGGCGCCGTCCCAGGCCTGGACATCGGCTTATCGGCCAAATCGCGGCAGGATTCAAGCGATGACCTGCCATTTAAATATCCTGTGCACGAGCAGCATACACCATTGTATGACATTCGCAGCCGATGTCGCTCCGAGCCATTCAAAAGCGCATGAAACCTTATGATGCCATACATAATTGCTGCAGACTGAAGAACTCCAGTCGTGGCAACGAGGTCAGTTGGGTTCCAATGGCAGCCAGGTGCTGTGCAGAGGTCGTGGAACGGAGGACAGTGATCCATGACAATTTCAGGTCAAGCAGAACACACCGTTTATCCATCAGGCTATTTCCGGCAGAATCAACGTGATTGCACAGGCCCTAGAAAACCGCATTTCAGTAGTTTCCGTCGGACAGCTCAGCGCAAAGGTCCCAGGAAGTCTTATTTGCCAGTTAAAGGGATATTCCAGCGATTGGTGTTTTGGGGCACGTCAGCTTCTTTGGCTATACGTGGGAGATTCCAGCGAGTGTACTCCTTTACGATGATTTGTTTATTTGCAAACAATAGTAGTAAGCACAAGGAGCTTAAACAAATCACAACTATATTCACTGCATGACGGAATACAGAGGGTGACATTCCAACCCCAAGAGCAAGTCCATGTCTTACCATAAAGCGCGTGATGTCTGGTTTCTCCCATGTTAGCCGCGCGGTGGTTGGGCCGCTATAACGCGTGCCTCCGGCCCCACAGGTGCTGGCCGCTGTCGAGTCTGCAGGCTCCCATGACTCCCAGCCTGGCGGTGCTTTAGACAGCGGGGAGGACGCTGGGCACAGCACATCCGGAGCCGGACACAGCGGACAGGACGGGCTGCCCGGAGGGAACGGACAGCCCGGCACAGCGGGAGAGCACGGGACAGGAGGACAGGGCGGGACGGGAGGACAGCCTGGGACAGGAGGACAGGGCGGCACAGGAGGACAGGGCGGCACAGGCGGACAGGGTGGCACAGGAGGACAGGGAGGGACGGGAGGACAGGGCGGACAAGGAGGTGCTGGAAGTGGCGGCTCTGGAGGCGAGTACAACGATGGAAAGTACCGGCCCGGAGAATATGACGACGGCCAGTACCATCCCGACCAGTACAACAACAGACCCAGGTCAGTAACGACGCCGCCCAACAGAGTAACCACGCCGCAGTCAGTTCAGGTGATGCACCTCAGATTATTCAGCATTAATGTAAGCATATATTGCGACAGTAAACACTATTTCAGATGTCCCATGTCACGCTGAGGTCACACCTAGCGGTTTGTTTGATGACTTTATAGACGTTGTGTACTTGAGCGCAGTTCCCTGATCGTTATCGTTGAAGACACCATAATAACTGGCATTTTACCGCTCGATCTTGAGATGTGATTGAAAGCCAGCTATGGCATGAAACGCCAGAACAAAGCCACCAAATTATCCCGGTTTTTGGGACAGGATGTGCCTTCTAATGGCAGCGTGCAACTTACTTAAAGGGAATGTGGCACCTTGGTCGAATCCTGGAATTTATTGTAATTAGGCGTACTTTTAGTCAAAAATAATGAAACCACTCCTGATTTCTCTGAAAAATGTACAATAAGCTCAATATTTGGTTTTCAAAAATACTCCTCTAGAAAAAGAAATAAATATCAGCCTGTGGATGATGTCACGATCTGGCAACCACTACCATACTTGAAACGCTTCAAGGGCTTCGATTGGCTGATGCTCATCGTGACGTCAGCATATGTCGTCACACCAGTAGCTCACAACAATGGCCGCCGGCGACGGGGGCTGAGGGGGCTGGTGTCAGGTAGATTTTAGTTTTTTATACGGAAATATCGAGTTCCAAGACAAATGAAATATGGAGTACCGGGTTTTCCGACCTGCTTTACAACTTGGCTATCTCAGTTAAAATCACGTTGTGAAGGTGGCACATTCCCTTTAAGCAGTTCAATAAAGTGCCTTCTCTAATTTGGGTGAGTAGAATGACTCTCAATTAAAAACATGTGGAATTGTGGTTCTAGAGAAAGCCGTACGGAGAGTTTACGCCCCATCGGATACCATCCCCTAAGTCAGGGCTGCAGAACGATTAAATCAACGTAAACAATGGCACTGTCTTCTTTTGGACACCTAAAAATTTTCCAAAATGAATCAGTAAATTGGTGCAGTATCAAGAATGAGTATTCCCACAAAGCGCCAAGAAATTCCATTAAAGCATGGTTAGCTTGATTGTAAGCAGTAAATAACCGGTTTGTTGGAACATGTTAAAATACAACCCGTTCGGCAGAGACAAATGAAGCTTGGCTGAATGGATGATAGCCGGAAGGCAACGGCATAATTTCGCAATTGAGATACACACCTACAAAACAAATATATGATGGCGTGGCCGAGCTGGCCTGACAGCGAGGCCTACGCCTCTCCCACCAAAGGCACCACCTAAGCTTGATTTGCTGCGACGGAGGGCCACTTGGCCGCCGGGGGTCAGTGTCATGCCCTTCAATGTTCCCCGCCAGATGGCGCGCCATTCTGGGCCTGAGTCAGGGCTGATGTGATACCGCCGCTTCCCTGCCCCAAAACCCATAACCAAGTAATAGATTCCACCGTCCCAGGCCTGGTCTGGAGCTCCACGCCGACCTCCTGTCTGCACGCCACCCGGATAGCACTGCCGCTCGGCAATGCACCAGCCTCACACATTTGCACAATCCAGCCCGACGGTCCCAGGTTACACGGTCGGCATTCCGGCACTGGCAATGAAACGAGCCAGCTGTGTTGCATCCCAGCAGAGTATCAATGTCGACAAACCCATTTCAGCCCTTGCGCAACGTCAGCTTTGCAGCAGACATGATTGGTTAAGGACTGCGGTCGGCTCGGTTAGTAATAGATATAATTGGTATTCAAAACTGTTCACATCTTGCGCCACTGACGTCTGCCCCCGCCGTGCATTCACACAAACTCGGGTCGCCTGAAGGTCTCGCTAAACATCCAACGCTAGCCTGCCGGCCGCCTCCGTCAAGCTTTCTCTGTCCGTCTTCCTCGTCAACGGAAGGCTGGGGTTAAATCACAACCAAGGCTGTGGAGACTGCACAGAGAGATCGTCTTAAGCAACCAATCGGCTTAATCCACACGTCCCAACTTACGACACACAATGTCAACTGATCGATGGCAGCATCCGTCAACTACATGGCCGCCCTCTTTCAGCCACACCCTTTCAAACCTTCAATCCTGACACTGTCGTAAAAGCAGAGACGTGCCGTAACATTATGTCGGAAAACCAAGCGCACTCTTTGTTCACAATGCGCAATACATATGTCAAAACTCCTTATCAATCACTGGAGGCTCGGTGACCATTGATCTCCCAACACCCCCCCCTCCTCCCGCCTGACCCCAACCCTGCGCAGTGGCGACGATGGCCAGTACCATCCAGAGGAGGTCACCTTCCCGGCCCTCGAGGACTTCGACTTCGAGTACGCCGTCAAGGACGAGGCCTCTGGTAACGACTACGCCGTGCACGAGACCAACAAGGGCGGAGTCTACCGTACCCTGCTGCCGGACGGACGCTACCAGGTGCGTCACCGCCGCCACTCAGCCGGCCAGCACGCTCTGGCCGCTTCTCATTGAAACGCTCCCAGTAAACTCTGAACTCGCAATTCGCACTAAGGCACCTTATTGCCACAATTTCCTTCCACATAACCATAATAAGCATGGTAACATAAGTATAAAACCTCCGCCTTACACTGACACTAATACAGACCCAAACATTAGTTTCCAAAATAGAAGTAACGACCCACTCCGTTCAAATTCAAAGTGCATTCCGTTTAGTCTCGGAGTAACTACGGTATTCCACCTGACCGGCCTTATCAGAGCCTGTGATACCTCCCTAAATTTGCGTAGGTTGATCCTAGATTCATTACTACGGCCATAGTAGCCAACGTTCATTTTGCTAGATAGCTAACCACCTCACACCTTTGCATTGAATAACTGCGCTGCGCCTGCCTTTGCAGATCGTTCAATACACCATCGACAGCCGGGGCATCTACCGGACACGGATCACGTACGTCCAGGCTGACGGTTCCCAGTAGCACCATCTACCCGCCAAACCAGCCAACTGCAGTTCACCGCGCCGCCGCAGGTAGAGCTGCAACTGCAGAACCGTGCAAGGCCACACACGGGGACGCGTGAGTCCAGCAGCCACCAGCAGCACCCATCTGTATGGATCTGTCTTCCCGTGGGAACATAATGTATGGTACAGCAGCGAAGCCGGACCTGGAGCGGGGGTGTCGGAGCCGGCCGGCAGCGGCGGTTCATCAGCAGGTGGCAGCAGGGGTGCGGCCGGGGGTGCGGCGTCAGTCCGGCTCCAGGTCAGCGCCGGCGCCGCTGCAGCAGCCGTAACGACAGCCGTTCCAGCCAGATGGCGCCGCAGTAACCACGATACATGTAGCGATAAATAACGCCGGGCTCAGCGGCCCCGCCGCTCACTGAGTCATTCAATTTACATGTATCAATAGGAATGAGACTGTGCATGTCGTACATGGGTGACATAACGGCTTTGCATGAAGTGAGATTCAAGGACGATAACGCCACGTGCAGCTGTGGTTAGCAAAACAGGGAAACCACCGCAATTCAGTGTTGTGCCGTGTACTGTGACTGATCGATGACGTGTTTCGTTTGCCTTGGTGGGATGATTATGTGATTACGATGATAGCGCTGACACATCCTTGCCTGTTTCTGCTGTGTAGTAAATTTTGTATAACATCTCCACGGTCTTTGAAACTGATGGAACCTAACCCAGAAATCCACGACTACACGCTGAAAGTCTGCAATACCGGAAACGTATATTTCCTTGCATATGAAACGTACCCAAAATCAGTTACGTCCACACAAACCTGAAACCCGCATCCCTGCCACCAATGATGAATAAGATATCATCTAAGCTCTAGGTTCATGAATAACAACAACTTCCAATCATCCCCTGCTTACCAATGAGAGAGATCGTATCAAAATACTGTTATCACAACGCCGCTCCTTGAGTACCGGAACATAGCCCCAGCCTGTGCCGGATATCACGGTACCTCGCCAGGTCCCACAGTGCATTGGGTCCGCTTGAGTCCAGAACATCTTTACTAGCAGGGCTAAACTTAAGACAGTATAAACAGGCGCCAAGAGCAGCATTTCAAAAGACCAGGAATCAAGAGGTTGTAAAGGCTCGTTAACAGTGTTTCCATATACCCAAAATAACATATGAGGCTTATTCAAATACATGGTGAGCCAATTACATGGATCGCATCCGATTTTCAGCAGAGGATGCCTGTTAAGATCATTGGTAACGTCTGAGTTCCACATTTCACAACTACCCACGGGCAGCTTGCGCGAATTGTGCGTATTCACTTGTCTAAAATGGCATTATGCGCGCGCTGCTTTTGTTACAAACTACTCACAAGCATCATCTTAACGTTTTAGATGGCACAAAGTGGATGGCCTTAGCTAAGCTTTCAAAAGAAAATTATTTGAAGTGGTTCCGATTGCTTACATTTGAGGATGTGAATTCGCGTTCTGGACAGTGATCAGCTGATCGCCAGTAATGCGTGCAGTCGGAGCGAGAGGACAGTGCGCTCCAAAATCGTCTGCGGAAACGCTTTGAACAGACCTAAACGGTAACCTGTACAGAAAATCGGAGCCTTTACTATCGGGTTCGAACTGAGATACCCATTTGGTAGAAGATGGCAAACACCTCGGTAACATTTCGTTTGCTTCAGAGCTCGTCTTCTGGGGTCGAACAGACTACGTTTAGAGCGGAGTCCGGCCCCCCTCCATGTCCTCGCCATTGCCGAACGGCCACCGCCAGCCGTTACGGGCCGTCCATATACCAAGTAACGCAGATATTTGGATTTACCCCCCCCAACCCCTGTCCACGTGACGCGTGTTCACGCCCGTGTGTAAAGACTGGAGGACAGTTCACTTGGCGCTGGTGGGTGTGGAGGCAGGGACGCCTGAAAGCGTACATTACTTCAGAACGCTGACACCGGAGGTAGAAGATCGCTCATAACACGGAGCTCGCGTATCTGGACACTGGCGGCGGCCTGCACGGACAGACGACAGCAATGGCAATGGAAGGGCGATGCACCTTAGGATGGAAAGGCGGTGACGTTGGCGAAGGCGAGAGGAACTGGGACAGCGGTGACCTTATGACGTCGGCGGGGGCGAGGGGAACTGGGAGAGCAGTGCACCTTATGACGTCGGCAGGGGCGAGAGGAACTGGGACAGCGGTGCGCCTTATGACGTCGGCAGGGGCGAGGGGAGCTGGGAGAGCGGTGCACCTTATGACGTCGGCAGGGGCGAGGCGAGCTGGGAAACCGGTGCACCTTATGACGTCGGCGGGGGCGAGGAGGTACGGGGAGAGCGGTGCACCTTATGACGTCGGCGGGGGCGAGGGGAGCTGGGAGAACGGTGACCTTATGACGTCGGCAGGGGCGAGAGGAACTGGGAGAGCGGTGCACCTTATGACGTCGGCAGGGGCGAGGCGAGCTGGGAAAGCGGTGCACCTTATGACGTCGGCAGGGGCGAGGCGAGCTGGGAGAGCAGTGCACCTTATGACGTCGGCGGGGGCGAGAGGTACGGGGAGAGCGGTGCACCTTATGACGTCGGCAGGGGCGAGGCGAGCTGGGAGAGCGGTGCGCCTTATGACGTCGGCAGGGGCGAGGCGAGCTGGGAAACCGGCGCACCTTAAGGGGGCGGGGGCGGCATTGACTGGGAGGGCAGCACGCGAATGCGGCCGGCCTCGCGGACTACCGTGACGCCCACTTGTCGGAGTTCCTCCTGAGCGGCCGGCGCCAGGTCTTGCAGGCCGAGGCCGGCGATTTCGGCCTGGTTCTCGGGACAGGCCTCACACAGGTGGCGCACCGCCGACACCGCCCACTGCTGCAGCAGCGGGTTCCTGGCGTCCAGGTTGCAGCACTCCAGCACCACGGGGATGGCACCCAGCCGGCGGGCGGCCTGCTGCGCCGCAGCACACCTCCACGTCAGGTTACCTACCAGTCTCACCAGCAACGCCTTCAAACCGAACGACGACTGCCTGCTGACGGCGTCCTCCCCGCCCTCCTCCACCTGCTGCATGTCCGAGAGCTTGTTGAGCGAGCTGAAGGCGGTGCCTTCCTCCTTACCCAGCTCGTGTACCACGCGCAAGAGGTTGACGACCATCTCCAACGTCGGTCCGTGAGCCTGAAGAGTAGGACGGAGTCTTTCACCCGCGGATAGCACCGCGATGAGTTCCAGCAGCTTCTTCAGCAGAGTCGGGTCAGTATTGGTCAGCGTCGCTGCATCTAACTTCAGCAGCGGAGTCGCCGCCGTCAGGCAGATATCGCGGGCGAAGCAGACATCTTCAGCAGACAGCTGCAGGTGGTCCCGCTCTACAGCTATCAGCACTACATCCAGCAGCACCGGCAGCAGCGTCTCCGGCACGTTCTCCACCAGCGTCTGCAGACCGGCAGCCAGCAGCGCCTCCACGCAGTAGAGCGCCCATTCACACGGCTCCGGCGCAGCCACCAGACCCAGAAGACGCGCCACCACCGCGCCAAAATCAGCTCTGCCCGAGAGCGCCGTCACTGTCCCATCGTCCTTCAGGAGGTTGAACAGCAGCATGGAAGTGTACTGCGATAGCTTGTTGTCACAAGCTGAAAGAAGATCATTCAGGAGACCAGCCAGAGCCGACCAGACCAGCTTCCGGGCGCTGGCTACTGCAGACACCACATTACCCAGCAGCTGTACAGCAATACGGCCTGCGAGCGCCAAACTCTGCCCATCACCGTCCCCGTTCACCACGGCCCCCTCCGCCTCACCACTGAGGCGCCGCCGCAGCAGCGCCGCCAGCCTCAGCAGCAGAGCGCCGTCGGCGGCGACGGCAGCTCTGTGCTGCTGGCTGACGGCCGCCACGTTCCGCAGACAGCGGAGCGCCTGGGTCAGCAGCAGGGGCGGCGTCCGCTCCACGTCAGCCAAGGAGCACACAAAGCAGAGATCATCCGAGGAGAGACAGTCGGACTGGTGCCGTAGGAGAGCTGTTACCTCAGAGAGGGCCACCTCGGCTGCTATGTGGTCGGGCGGACACACCGACAGCGCACTTCTTACCGCGCTGATACTCTGTGACATTGTGTCACTCGGGCTTTCACTGGTAGCAGCTTCCAGAAAGTTTTACACCGCGGTCCGTTCAGTCAGTGGGCTCTTTGCTGGCCGTTGGTTCGGAGGTCCTTTTAGCGACAGCGGCAGCGGGCGCTAGCTCCGAAAGGGCAGCTAAACCACGACGGAGTGTATCGGCGATCTCGAGAACGTCGGTGGTCTCGTGTCCCCGCTTGGCGGCCAGCTGCTCTTCCAGCCGTGTCAACTTCGCCACCAGATCTCCAGCGCGCTCCCACTCGGCGCTCACTTCCCCGGCACACAGGTGGCGCAGGGCGATGGCCGCACTGGGAAGCAGAGCTTGTTACACCACCCACTAGATGGCAGACAAATATTTTGACGACAGTAACTTAAAGTAATGTGGCACCTTTATAATGGGAGTTGAGCTGATAGCTATACGATAGCGCATGAGAAGGCCCCAGTTTAATACTACATTTGTCCCAGAGCTCACCGTTTACCAAGAACCATCACACATTTAAACCGGGCGTCGAGTCAATGTGCTCCTTGTCGTCAACCCGACAAAGAACCGCCGCAAGAGGAGGGTCCGTGCGCTGCAGAGTTGATGCGATCAAACAGCGCTATTCCTCCGTAAAAGGTGAACTCTGAGAAAAACGAAATATGAAACCGGGCGTTTCCCTTTACTCTACGCGACTGACAGCTCAGTTAAAATCCCATGAAAGCGTCGTCTGCTTTTAAATATTTGAAATATGTACCACACAAAACAAGTTCGGAAAAAGCGTTTCTACTTCTGAGTTAAGCGTATGCGAAGTTATACAAACCATGAACTCCACCTGAGCATGTTTTTTTCTCAACAACCGACCACAAGCCATACATCACCCCTCCCATCAGCTACCGAAAGCCAATAGAAAGCGCTCCTGTTGGGAGTGAGCGGATGGGAAGCAGACGAAAGGCAAAGCCAACCAGATCACATCCCGACAATTGCAAACCAAGAGATCGAAGCAGACCACACTCAAGGCCTCAAACATGTTATGCAAGCACCAAACGACACCGTGCAATCCAGGCATCAACTGACAGATTGATCATCAGTAGGTAAAACAAACCAACCGTCGATCAAGTTTCTTCCAAACTTTGGAACGAGACATAAAAACACCATTTCAAGCCAAAAGTGCAGGAGATTATTCGTCGGCGCCGCGTTCTGGGCCCCGTGCAACATTACTGTCAGGTGAGATGTGCTGCCAACACCCAGTTTGAGCCCGGACTCAGGTCGACATCAGTCTCAACTTCACGGCAAACGGATATCATCGTGAAATTTGAAATCGGATTGCAGGCTTGTTAAACAAGACGTGAGCCATTCACTTCAAATTTATCAGTCCCGAAACTCACTGCTCGTGTCGAAATGTTTCCAGAACGGATATTCACGCTGGAAACGCTGAATTCTCACTTCACTGTTGATTGTCACTTTTGTGTTGACTTTGTGGTAAAATGGGTAAAATGGCATTCCTTTAAGGGTCCTGACGCCTTTAAAGACAAATTGTAAGCTAGATATCGACCTGAACACGGACTCTTGACTTCTAAGCACAACCAACGTTCGAAGATTGTAACATTAAACTTCGAACTTATTAAAGAACTAAAACTAAAAGAACTATAAGCCGACGTTGATCTACTCCGAGTGACCGATCCTGAATCGTAAATCTGTCCCAGCACACCCCATACTAGTCCGAGCCATCCCACCCAAGGGTGAGGCATGCACGAGTAAAAGCTCCTCATAGCTCCAACCACCGCCATCGCCAGAAGCCGAATAATATTGCAGACCATATGCCAGGAATAGCAGCGACGGGGACAGGGCCGATTCTTTTAGCCTCTGTGCATGGTGTCTCCCTGTTCCCACATGCCGCTTCTCAGCACTCGGTACGAGACAGGATCTCTCCCGATTAGTGCTGGTTATCTCGAACATGCAGATCTCAAGCACACCCATCACCCACGTGATGGTATGTTCACCATGCAGTTGAGGGTCTCACATCCGTTGTCAATACCAGATAATTGGCTGCATGCGTTTCAGGAAACATGAAACACCAACACACCATCGCCAGAGAAAGCCACCAAAAACAGCCTTCAGGGCAGTCACTAAAGCGTGCTGTGTGCAGCATGGTACTCACCAGAGCTGTCCCCTGACGTAAGAGACGTCCCACACTCGCTTCAGGCCGCTAGCGTACCCCTTGTCAAAGTTCTCCTGGAGACTGGCCTCTTCGCCGGCCGAGCGGCCCTCCCGGTACCCGTCCTGCGGCCCACGAGCGATGTAGCAGGCCGAACAGTGGAGTCACATGCTCATGATGAGTGGTTCCAGAGTTCACGACACGACGTCTGCTGGGGTTATGAGGGGTCACCCGTCACACATCTGGAAACAAGGCTCCCATCTCCAACCGCTAAAATATTCAGCACCATTTACTGCTGATTTCTTCCCTGCGGTATAACCCGACTCACAGTGACGAGGTTCCGCTCAGTCTTCCTCCAGTCTCTCTGTTCAAGGTGACGCAGGTCAGCCGTCTCGTCAAAAATGTCCTCCACCGGATGACCCGCCATCAAGCAGCCAGTTCATCCACACAACCAGCGCTGAAACCAGCACTATCTGTCAGACTCGGTGCCCTTGAGCAATTGAGTCATACATGTATAGTTCAAACTGGTATCAGTAGTATCCATCCATAGAGGAGACCATTCGATAATTGTTGGGGTTTAACGACGCATCAACTGCCAAAGCTATACGACGTCCCCAACTCTCACCCTGTTGGGAGTGATTTGGGGGGGGCGGGGGAGGAATCAGATCGACTTATTCAGATTCCGCCGGGACTTCAATCCAGAGCTGCTGGTTTGGGGATTTTAATACTATCCACTAAGCCAACTATGCCCCGGCGACCACGCGAATTTCAGCAATCACCGAACAGAGCTCTCCTCTCCATTCCCTTCCAAGTAATCTAAAAAAATCACAATTTTTGCAACGTAACCCTATCATTAATAATATCAATTCCGATTCACAATTTTCAGAACTAAACCACAATCCCGATCCTGCGTAATCAGAATCGGAATTGAGATAGTTAGTGATACGGTTATGTTTGTTCGGTCATAGTGGTTCCAGGTGCCTGATGTCAATGTAACTTGTGTTATCCTTTTACCCATCGAAGGAGAGGCTCTGACCTGAAACGTTTGGCTATTTCTCTATAACAAGTCATATTTCATGTGAATTAAAACATCACATTATGTTTGACTGTTCGTGGTTCGACCATGTCGGAATCTTCCCAAGTTACCATAGCGCATGTAAGTTTGAATGAAAGCTGCAGCAATCGTTACACAATTCTGCACCATTCAACTCTGCTCTGTTCGCATGAAAAGTTTGCTACGAGCAGCTTGTTCGGCCGAGCTCCGGCGCTGGGGCGTGGTTTTGGATGGGGTAGCAATGGTGCGCTAATACCCGCCCTCGGCGAGTCCGGGGCCCTGAGCCTCTTCCCCGGACCTGAGATCCCTACCGGTGGCCACGGTGGCGCTATGTCTATGTCGTTTTCATTTAACTAAAATGCACAGGAAACTGTGCATGTGTCCGAACAAGTGCGCAGTTTAATACGAAATGCAGCATCGGCGTCGACTTTTCCTGCGAGTTATGTCTGATCAATTATTAAAGAAGCATACTCTATGAATTACGGTGGACTTTTCTTGCGGGTTAGGTCTGATCAATTATTAAAGAAGCATACTGTATGAATTTACGGTGGATTTCCTGCGAGTTATGCTGACAATTATTAGCATCCTACCTATGAATTACGGTGGACTTTTCTTGCGGGTTAGGTCTGATCAATTATTAAAGAAGCATACTGTATGAATTACGGTGGACTTTTCTTGCGGGTTAGGTCTGATCAATTATTAAAGAAGCATACTCTATGAATTACGGTGGACTTTTCTTGCGGGTTATGTCTGATCAATTATTAAAGAAGCATGCTGTATGAATTACGTTGCAAAAATTGACCATCGAGTGCAGCCGAACTGTGCGGATTGATTGATTGATTGATTATTGGGGCTTAAGGGCGCACCAACCTTAGTGGTTATATAGCGCCCAGATCAACTAAGGCCAATGCCTTTAATAACCTCTTCCTGAATACATGTTTATGGTCTGTTTCAAGCAGTTAGTAAGTTAGTTATTTGGGCCTAGGGGCGCACCAGCCCGGCAACGCCACATAGCGCCCAGAACAGTACAATCGCTAAAAGTGCTCCTCTGGAACAAGAAGAACGCGTGATGACACACACTACTAACATCAGCCCTTCCTATCCTGAAAACAAAACCTAGACCCTACAAGATCCACCAGGCAACGCCGCGCAGAGAGCGCCCGGCACGAGGCGTCGGGGCGTCAGTTCCGACGCCCACTCCGTACCCCCGGACCCGGGGGCCCGGGAGTACGGGGAAGTCCCTGAGTCCGCCCGGGCGCCCAGCAAACAGCTGGGCACCTAGGCGGACTCCCCTGCGCTGCCCTCCCACGGAAGACAGGCGCAAGTCACATTTTCATGTGACCCACGCCCGCCCTCCGCCGGACGGCAGTGTAGTCTCAGCACGGGCGTGAGACTCCACAGGGGAGTCAGGCGCCCGCGCCAGGCAGCCCTCCGCGCAGCGTCACCCGGAGGACCCCCAGGGTATGTGCACAAGGCATTAGGCTGAAGTATGTCAAACAGTGTTCAGCTTAGGTCCTCACGGAACATGTTACGCTTAACCAGGGTCATAGATGATTCAAGCGGTTAGGTCTGCAGTAAGACAAGCACTCGGTACAAATAAAAATCCCACGTTCCCATCCCCATCACTGGGCGGACAAACAGCTATATAGATTAAACATCCACAGTAAAACGTCAGCACTCACCAGTAAGCTCCACACTCTGCACCCCTGAGCAGAGCAATCACCCTGGGTCATATATGACTGTGAAACATATGGCTCTGAGAAAATCGAGGATCTGGCTGATCATATCAGCATTCCTACCTATCAAATCAATCAATGTCAGTTCTTGTTCTCGAGGGCCAAAGTATCTGGCTCGTGCGGACGTAATTTCTTTGCTCTTGAAAAAAAGGTTTAGATGTCGCTAAATATTAGTCATTAGCTAATAATAAAGTAAGCGCCTTGTACATGAAGAAGTGCTGGATTCAAATAAGTTATTTTTCAGTTCGGTCAAGTGAATTTTGTGTCGTTTAAAAGCTTTAAAGTTTGGGTAATTTTGTGAATTTTCATATCCTGTCATATTTTCTGCGACAAAATATCTGCTTGAATTTTTCTCAAGAACGTGTTTTTTTGCCTAGACCCCTCAGTGAACAGAACCAATGTGCCGTGCATTAATAGCATAAGCCGTGGAAGAACTGAAAGAACTGGAACCAGCAGCAAGAGAAAACATGTACAAGTGATAACTAACAATCGACCAGTGTGTGCGTACCGAGAACGATTAAGAGCCGAAAAACGACCCAGGACATTAACGATTCCCAAACATGTCCGACATCAGCGCAAACCCAGTCACGAGCCGACGAAACAAGAAATGCGACACTCCCAGATGTGACAGCCAACAGCACAAGAACGAAAAGAGAGACCAGCCGAAAAAGAACGAGAATTATTCATCATCACCGTCATCGTCACGCCTTGTTTGTTGTTTTCCATATTTTTTTCACCGGATCCCTTTATCAAGTCCCACTACCTCACCCCATGGGTGGGCGCGGCGCCTGTGGCGACACTCCCCGTGGGTAATCCTTGTCCTTCCCCATCAACCATCCTATCCTTATCCTACAGTGTGTTTTTGCTTAAGTTGTCATTTATGTCCCTCATCTTCATTACGACCGGCTTCAGAATAGCCACATGAATAGTGGAGATGCCGTGTAAGTCAAATAAATAAACAAATAAAAAAATAAATACACAAAGCAGCCATTTCTTACTAGCGCGTTACCATGTCTCCCCAATCCAGTTCTGGCAAGCCCGCCGCAAACTCAACATGTCCAAGGAGATATTGTTAGAGATCGTTCCTGACCAGACACCGACCGAGCGTAGCTATCGCTGATCTACAGCTGGGAGGGGAAGACATCAGGTGAACGCGGCCGAGGTGTAAGGCTTGCAAAGGCGTTTCTTGCAGCTCACTTCCATAAGAGCGATATGAGGTTCACTGATGGTTAGCTTCACGGAACTGTAGTGGCTAACACGCTCTTGTCATTCACTTATGCAAAAAAGCAACAGTTACGCCACATATTGCACCTCATTTCTTAAATTCCCTCGCTCGGAAATGATTGGCTGATTAACCGATTTTGAGCGGGCAGAACTGTTTCGCAAAACAATAATATGAGCTTTCGGTCGTACAAAGACCTCGAGTGGCCTCTCAGTGCTACTCACAGTCCCTTTTCAATCAGATCCACTAAGTACATCCCAGTCTATGTCAACTATGCAATGATTACTTCCTAAGCAAGGACTCCTCTAATGCCCTTTTTAATGCATTTCGGGCAAAGTTATTGCAAAGTTCGGTTTTTGGAGTTAGAGACTCACTAACGTCACCAATGGATGTGTCACTGTGACCCCGACCCCACCTCTGAACGAGCAACTCCCATAACGAAGGGTTAATTTAGGAGCCTAAGTTTAACGTCCCACAAAGCAAAGGGACGGTCGCCCCGTTCAGGTCACCAGTCAGTTGACAGCCAACCTACGTCGGGTAAATATGGAATGCCGGAGCGTCTCAGGTGAATCGATCCCCAGCCTGCATACGCACCACCACTGCACGTTCCTGAGCAGCGGGCCGGAGCCCAACGCTCTACCAACTCATGAGTGGTTTCATTATTTTCGGCTAAAAGTACACCTAATTGCACTAGATTCCAGGATTTTCGAATCCTGGAATTTAGTGTAATTAGGCGTTCTTTTAGCCGAAAATAATGAAACCACTCATGATTTCTCTAAAAATGTACAATAAGCTCACTATTTTGATTAAAATACTCCTCTAGGAAAATAAATAAATATCTGCCTGTGGATGATACCATGATCTGGCAACCACTACCATACCCGAAACGCTTCAAGGGCTTCGATTGGCTGATGCTCATCGTGACGTCAGCATATGTCGTCACACCAACAGTCATGACATCTGCAGCCTGCTGCTAAGGGTACATGAGGGGTACATTGCAGGTAGGTTTTAGCTTTTTTATGGAAATATCGAGTTCCAAGACAAATGATATATTGAGTACCGGGTTTTCCGACTTGCTTTACAACTTGGCTATCTCAGTTAAAATCACGTTATGTAGGTGCCACATGACTCCCAAACGCACTGCAATTACGCGTCGCAGGACCTTAAACAAGCCGAAGGTTGTTTTAAGTTAAATCTAACGCCAATATTTAGCGTCGCTTATTATTACGTCAGCGTTGGTATCCATGGTATTTCCTATTTTCAGGAGAATAAAAGGTAGCATGTGTTTTTGAAAAATATTTCAAACTGAAATACAAAACAAAAGCAATGGGCATTGTACATGATCGCCTGTTTCTCCTAAACCGTCCCTTCAATAGCTATAGCCATCAGCTGATTCTCGTTTGTAAGTAAACAGAATTTCGACGCAACTTAAGCTACCAGACTTTTTTCAACACTCAAGTTTTCCTATGCCGGTCATGGATCCCACATCGACGTCAATGACTCTCTCCAACTGTCACCGACCGTCGGCGACGTCCTTTACGCATTCGGTCAGGGCAGCGACTGAGACGAATGAGAGCCTGAACAAGGTAGCTTATGGCATTTCTAGTTCATTTTATTGGGGCCACTCCCACCAGGCACACTTACCAATTACAGGGAGTATTGGCATGTGTGTTTAAGAATCCTTTTGACCGGGTCAGATCGGACATGGAAGGCGGTTACCCGCAGTGGGGATTGAACCCACATTAATCCATAATGTCCGATCTGAAAACGGGCAGAGAAGCCACATGACAACCCAGCCCCCCTTTCCTGACTGTCTCGGATCAGGCCCAATTATGAAGGTGCCACACTCCCTTTTAAGCCGAGCGGCCACTCTTCACTTCACATCGCTGTTCAGTTTGAGCTTCTTTTACACTTATTGGCATTTATATGCCACTTCATACTGTCGTCTGCTCCACTTGGGCTTCAGTTCTTCGGCAACATTAATGCTAGTCTTCAGAGTGAGCTGCTGCGCATATCGGCATTACAATGACACAGTTGGTCCATGCCGGCCGTTTGGCTACGAATTTAGTAAAGTCAGAACTGCGGCCCTTAACGTATAAACCGGCCATAACGTACCCAAAATGTTAGTTTTTTTTTGGGGGGGTCCGAAGTCTATTGTTTTCTTTCCGGCAGTGGAATAATGTGCTACAAACCTGGCAACTTTGCCGAGCACTGCCTGGGACTCCATTTCGGAAGGCTTTCAAACATACTGCATATATACCACTTACACGGCGGTCTTTCAAAGTGTGAACCACCCACTCCTGATCCACAAACTGAAAAAACTCCTTCAACGTCTCTGGCTCAGCTCTCAAATGGTTTTCTTCTTACATACAAAACAGACATCAGCGTGTGATTCTGAACGGCAAGTGCTCAGACTGGTTTCGTGTTGCCTCAGGCCCTCCTGAAGGAGGGCTGTTATCTCCGTTGCTTTTCTCGCTCTTCATCATCGACCTCCCGGATGACATGACCTCCTCGTGCCTGATGTTTGCCGACGACGTGAAGTAATCCCGAAAGGTCACCTGCGCAGCTGATGCCTCTATTCTTAGGCAGGGTCCTGAAATTGCTTTCACGAAGGTGGGGCCAAAATCCCAAAAGAGGCCAAAATTCCGCTTTTTACATGCCTAATTTTCTTGTATTTAGCATTTAGGCTTAAAGTCCCACACAGCCTTTTTCCTAGACATGTTATTGTTTTACCTAACCAATACTTTTCAGGATAATAATTTGATTTAGGACTGTATCTATATGCCTCGATTAATTTAGGGCCCACGCCTGGGACACTTAGAGAGCTGTGCCATGGTTTTGTTTGGAGGAATGAGCTCATGTTTTATTATTCAGGAGTGTATGCTTTATGTATGATCTTTAATGTCAATATATGTGTGTGTATGAAATATAGCAGCAGACCACCAGTTTTTACTGAAGTAGATGAAAATATCTGCTGTAGAATGGAAGTGAAGAATCATCATTCTGCTACCTCTAGTAGAGTGAAAACATGTTGATGTCCGCAATTGTAAGTGCCTATACAAGATAGGATCTCATAACCCTGAATCTCTAACCCATTATAGAACTAGGAAGCTCCATAATTTCTAATATTTATGTATACAATACATTATTTGGCCCTGGTGCCATGGTAATAGGTAACCAACCAGATCAAATACCTCTTCCCTTATTTTGATATTCTCCAGCTTTCACCCATCCAAGCACCAACAGACTATCATTATTTAATGCAGGACGTGGGGTTTAAAACTAACCGCTGCCAGGACCATTTCGCTTCAATATGTGAAAACCACCCGCCTATATTTCATGCACAATCAGTTCAGATTAAGAAAATAGAAGCATACCCAGCCTTACAAATCATGAGCTGCAAAGGTAGCTGAGCCTTCCTCGAGCTGTGGAAAACTTTTGCAAGGTATTATGACCTCACCCAGTACTGTACTGAGTAGGTAGGTACCACATATATCCTGTAGATATTTAAGATGGGAGAAATGGTTCGATTAATCATGAATTTCCTGAAGGTAAGCTGCAGATCACGGATAAAAATTGAACATCATCCACAATATCCTTCAACAGCAAACTCAAATTCCTTCCACGCACTCACTCAATTTCAGTCTTCTTCCATAACCATACTACCTCAATATTCTGTCTTCTCCGGATTGTTGATATTCCCGCCTCAAACACAGGGCTCGTAAGGCCCTCTATTACCTTGACCAAGAAATAGAGTAGAATAGTACATGGGCTCGCAAGGTTACCGAAGTAACTAAAAATCTACCGCTTGCACTTCCGACCCATTCATCACCCAGATCATTTGCTCCCCAAATACGACGAAGTGACGTATTGTTCTGAATAGACGAAAACCAGCTGAGGCCTTTTACCGAGGCCAATTCGGTACTTGGATGTCTTTGGAATATTTCTCATTAATGAACGCACGGTTGAGAGCAATCGAACGTTAGAAATGTTGCCAAAGCATGTTTCAACTTCAAAAACTAACAAAAAGAAAATAAATCTGTATTTTACGAAATATATTGAAAGGTGGAATCGGCTCACTTAAAGTGGAGATTTGACCAAAATCACGACGTAGTTGAGCGTCTGAAAATTCAAAAGCTCTAAAATCGCAAAATAAAAATACCTAAAACTTGCCTATATATTTTCCTTAAGAAAAGTATATTTTGTTTCAACTCTTTCTCAGTGAAATAATATATATCCTAATTTCTTCATCAATGTTACCAACATTAAAAATAGCCCAAAGTCAGGGTTGACTTTGGTAGCCTCTCAGGAAATTATAAGATTATTTCACATTATTGGTGGTCTTGATTGGAATCTACCTTTCATTTTGATCCTTTCAATGCGATTTGTATCCCATTCTAATCTCGATCCAATCGGCCTCACTGAGCAAATACCCGCGTAGTCTTTCCTTCGTGAAATTTGATGTTGTATGGATTTTTTTGAACGCAGAACTCTGGACTGAGTTTTATACCTCAAAACCTTTTTTTTTTTTTTTTCCCTTCCTTTTTTTGTTTTTATTTTATTTTGATTTTTTTTTTTGGTTTACGTTATCGTTTTTTTTTTGTGTATGTTTGATTACTAATCTTTATATCATGGGTTATTATCTTATATGTTTGTATTCACTGTTATTTATGTATATTGTTTTCTGCCAATGTGGCCAAAGTCCCTGTGGCCTAATAAATTTAAAAGATCTTTCTTAAATTATTCTTCAGGCTGACTTGCAAAGGCTTTGCGAGTGGTCGAACTCCTGGAAACTAGCTTTGAATCCGGCCCAGTGCAAAACCTTTACCATGACGCTAAAAACCAGGCCTCTAAAATCAACTTATTTCATCGGAAGTACAAGTTTGGAACAAGTAGAAGCTATTCGAGATGTGGGAGTTGTTTTGGACAGAAAACTCACTTTCGGACCTCACGTCGACGGCATCATCATGCGAGCCAATAGGGCCCTCGGTGTACCGATAAGATCATTTCAAATAATTAAAAATAGAAGGCATTTCAACGTCAAATCAGTGTTTGTCTCCTACAATACTCATGTTCAATCTGTGCTGGAATACTGTAGCACCATTTGGGGAGCGGCAGCTGCGGTGCACACAGATGGTATTGAGCGAATGCAACACAAATTTTTACTGTGGATCAACTCAAACATCCAGACACAATCACCTCAGTATCATACTGCGACTTGCTCAGGCACTTCAACCTCGTTTCAATTCGAGCGCGAATGACACAACACGATCTCATGTTCATACGCAGTATTTTCAGTTGTAGGATAAACTCACCGTTTTTACTTCACTCATTTTACCTGTGCACCCCAGCGCGGGCTTTTAGATATCAGACACTTCTACACGTTCCATATGCGCGGGTAAACACCATTAAGGAAGGACTGTTTATGAGACTTCCCCGGGTGGTAAATGCTTTTATTCAACAATGCCCGGGAACTGACCTGTTTTACGACACCCTGAACTCGTATCGCCAAAGTGTCATATCTTATGTCTCGTCATTGTAGTGGTTTAAGCTGTGAGATGACCGAATGTGCTGTTACTGTTTTTGTAGTGTTTTACTCACAGCTTTGTTTTATTTTAGCACACTGACTTTATCCTTAAATGGGGTATCCTATGGATGATTCAGCAAATAAATGAAATGAAATAATGCTGGGATGTGCACATTAGTTAGTGCGCTGTGCACTACCATGGAGCAGAAATTACTGGAAAAACATGGAACATAACAAACCACAGCTTTATAAAAATGAAGTCTGCTAAAGAAAGCAAACTTCCCGTAGTGATATTTATTTGTTTATATATATATATATTTATATATATTTTTATTTATATTTATTTATATTAGTGATATTTATTTAGCAAAGTCCCGTAGTGATATTTATAAGACGCAAAATCCAGCACGAGCGCGAGGGTGAAACAACCAACAGATCATATGCATTTATTCAACTCCACATTCGGCAAAGCAAGGTGAGCGTGATAATTCAAACTATCGCAAAAGCATTCACCAAATTTCAATTCTTTGATTACTGGTAGATCAACAGCACATCAAAGATACTGTCGCGGCCTCGGAATTCACCTTCAGTTTCTGCCAGGATTCACAAGTCACTTCAAGCCGACATGAAGCAGTATATCAAATCAGGGTCCAGGTGGGAAAGGGGAGGCAAAAACGCATTTGTCGCCAAATTCCCTCATTTTCTTCCAATACACCGATTGCCACGTTTTTTGCCCCCCTCCACCATTGGCTTCGAAAGCAAGGGAACGGGGAGTTCTCCCCTATTCACAAATCAGGGGGACGTCACCCCAAAAATGTTTGACATCGTCAAACATTCAGCTTCTCTTTTTGCATTTTCTCTGTTACCTGCGTGAATATACCTTAGTGTTGGGGAAGAACACCGTTATCAATGTTTCACATGCAGCTTAAATTATCAGAAATCGCAAAAGGGCAATCACGATGAAGCTGACAATGTCATGACAGTAATTCTTAAGAACAGGTATCAGTATTACAAAATTGACAAAAAACGGGTCTCGAACACACAGATTAAGACAAGAACCCAGGACCAAGTCATTTAAAAACGGCGATATATGTATCAAAGTAGCATGAAACATATCGACAAATACAATGGCTTTACCAAATTCAAGGCCATAACACCAAACTTGGCTTAACGGATGTCTGTTTTTGCTTAAGTTGTCATTTATGTCCCTCATCTTCATTGCGACCGGCGTCAGAATAGCCACATGCAAAGTGGAGATGCCGTGTATGTCAAATAAATATATAAATTCCTGAGAAAAAACAGGTACCAAACAAACACTATCAGACACAAAAATACATCGCATCCCCAATGAAAGCTACACTGCATATTCGGCCGACATTTGAACGCGATGCTCACCGTAGTCACGTCTACATGAACAGAACAAGCAGCACATTCATACTACACGACTAGAGAGGGACACCAGCACCACAGCGCTCCCTTCGCCTAGTGCGAACAAACATATAACAATGTAGCATGAGGAATCCAAGGACAATGCTGTTGCAGTCACGAAGTAGCCACGGGTTCAAGTTCCAACCTTTGTCCACACAGTCACAGTTTGTCCACTCTACCTTTTCATCGGCAGTAGGACGTTCTCTAGGTCTGAAAGATTGGTGCACACGTCTGCTGGCTCCACAGCCGTCTCTGCGCCGCCGCCGTCCAGCAGCACGGCCCGCCAGCCGGCCGCCCGCGCCGCCCTGTAGTCCAGCTCCAGACTGTCGCCCACGTGGGTGCACTCCTCCACGGCAGGTGGGTCCGCACCCGCCGCCCGCCGCGCCACCGCGAAAATACCCGCGTCCGGCTTACAGCACGGGTGCTCGTAGGAGGCGATCACAAAGTGGAAGAAATGCCGCAGCTGGAGGCTCTGCGGGATGCTGTGCAGTCGCGGGTCGAAGTTTGAGATGACGCCGAGTGTGACATGCTCGGCGCTGCTGAGTCTACGCAGCAGCGGCACCGCGCCTTCAGCCACGCGCCAGCAGCGCTCGGTGGCGTAGTCCTCCAGCAGGCGGTCAGCCACGGCGGCCGCTCCCCGGCGGTCTGGCGGCCCGGCCTCTGCCAGCACAGACGTCACCAGCCGGGTCCACCAGCCCCGCCATCCGGCCGGCCGGCCCCGGCCGAAGTTGGGCTGCTGCTCCCACTGCGCCCTGAACTGGCGCCGGAAGGCGGCGTCGGCGCGAGGTGCGCTGACCCGGAGGCCCAGCTGGTCGGCCACGGCGGCGTAGTGCGCGCCCGGTGACACCCGCAGCTGCAGCAGCGTATTGGTGATGTCGAACGTGATGAGACGCGACATTACGGCCGCGGGAGCTGCCTTTTGGCCCTAGAATGAACGTAGCAGTAATAACTGGGGCTCGAAAACCCATGCATAAAAACACGTGCAATTTGACTGACCACAATTAGAGGTAGGGGTACACATTTTTTGTTTCAGATCCTGGTCGTACTGTATTTTTGGATGTAATATGACCTAATGAGGAAATACAAAATGCAGAAAAAGTATTTGTACAAAAACCCATCAGCACCACTCAATTTAACTAATTAGCTTAATCAGCTGCAATAGAGTTACTATATCTCCCGAGCAAAGCCAGTTAGGGCTAATTTGAAGCTACCTAGTCACACTAAGTCGACAATAAGGATTCCATATAAATTGTTTTCAGGGAGACAATTACCTCATTTTACCTAATTAAATTAATTATGCTAATTAGCTGCAATAAAGTTGCTTTGTCCCCAGAGCAAAGCCAGTTACGGCTAATTTGAAGTAGCCTTCCCCCACTAACTCGACTATAAGGATTTAAAATAAAAATTTTCAGGTATATGATTGCCTAAGTTCTAATTAAACTAATTATGTTAATCAGATGCAATAAAATAGGTATATCTCCCAAACTAAGCCAGTTATGGCTAGTTTGGAGTTAGCTCCCCAAGGTCACTATAAGGATCTGGAATAATATGTTTTCAGTTGGAAAATTGCCTCTAGGCTATGTCAGAAATATTTGGAATTTTTTATTTGTGCCCTAATAAGCTCTTGTAAAGCTGTTTGAACATGACAATGTGATGAATATCCACCCAAGCTCACCATGATACAACCAATCCATCTGTCCCTTGTCATCGGCCTTCACTAGACCTGCCACTAGGGGCACGTTCCCGACAGGTTCATTTGCACCTCTGATACGCACGATTCCGACACATTCCGACACGCACGACAAGAGCGCAGCGTCGACCTCCCCTGGATTCGCCCATGGTCCAGATCCCCTTCCCTGGATGCGCCTGTGCCAGGACTTCCTTGCTCTGTAATGCACTGCAACGCTCTTGAGTACGCATATGAAATAAATGCCTTATCCTCAACAAATCCCTTATGGGTTCCCTCTACTTCCCTTCCCTGGATCCGCACATGGCCTAAATCCCTTCTCTGGATCCGCCTATGCCAGTAATTAATTGCTCTATAATGTACTGCAGCCCTCCTGAATCCGTCTATGGCACGTATGCCTTCTTTACAGGATCCTGATTTCTTCCCCTTCCCTGGATACGCCTATGCCAGGAATCCCTCACTCTGGACAGTGCGCAATCTACTTCCCTTGCCTGGATTCGCCCTTAGCCTAAATCCCTTTCTCTGGATCCGCCTAAGCCAGGAATCATCTGGATGCCGCATCCTCTGCCAATGCGATGCTGCTCGTTGGCTTATTGGACTATCGGCGGTGCTCCGGCTAAGGGTGACCTAATGGAGCGGCGACTTTGAATGGTTATGCGGCTCTAGTGCAGCGGCCGCTAGGCGGCGCTGCGGTCGCCGCCGGTACTTCACCGCTGGTCGGCGCTGCGGGGCGTTCTGTCCATGGACTGACCTGACCAGCCCATGAATTTATTTTACTTTTCTTTTTTAACCTGTTCCCCTCTTTTTTTCTTTTTTATGTTCACTTCCACCGCAGTGAGAATTTCTCCTCGCGATAACCGCTGTTGCTGCCGTATTGACTGTGATACCTCTAGAGGAGAGGAATGCTCCACCCATTATGTGCCTTGCATGGGTCTACCCATTGCTTTGAGTCTACCTTCATGCTGCTGTGTGGGGTGCGGTGCTTTTTGGATTTCGGGTAGGGTGAATTAAGTGCTGTCGTCTGGGTGTGTGTACTTGATGAATGTATTTACTGTGAAACCACCCGAACGACCAACGCCCACAATGAAGGGTTAATTTAGAAGCCAAAGTTTAACGTACCACAAAGCACGGGAACGGCCGCCCCACTCAGGTCACCCTCTCACCAGTCAGTTGCCAGCTGACCTTCGTCGGATAAACCATTGAGCGCCGGAACGTCTCAGGGGAACCGATCCCAAGCCTGGACATGCACTGTCACTGCATGTTTCTGAGCAGCGAGCCGGAGCCAAACGCTCTACCACCTGAGCTACCGGGGTGGCAATTTGGCTTCTGAGCGGGGTAGCGAAAAAGCGCATGAATGGTTTGATAGACCATTCAACCGATTAAGAGACTCTACCCATAACGTTTTAGCTCAGAGTTATCCTGCGAAATTATTGACTTAGGTCTAGCTGTTAAAGTAATCCAAGATGACCTCTGATAAATCACAGTTCCAAACTTGCAACATGAGCCTGGAGAGGGGCCTAGGCTACGACGATTTTGAAAATGCGAAGGTATTCTATGCTGCATCAACAGAAATAAAGCTATTTCTCCTTAATTTCCGTTTTCCCATGCATTTCCAATGGAGAGGTTCTGTGCCTGACCCTAGCTCATCAATATGTAAAATCCCGGAATATATTCTACACTATTTGGTGGGGTATTATGTGATGAGTTTTAATTAGACAGATTCACCCCGTTCTTACTTATTCCATCTTAAAATTTTTGGAGGTGAGGTAACTTGACCTGCACTGTTGACCTAACCTGAGATGACACAAACTTAAAATTCTGGAAAAGGTCGAAGAATTAATTACGGATAGGGTGCGCCAAGTACGGCGGCGCTTCGCCCCGGCATTTTTATGTATACCCGGAAAAAACCTGAGGGAGGGTGTTAAGACACCCGCACCGGGGCGAGGGTGAAGACGGTTCCAATTGAATTTGATCAGGCTGAATCCAGTCAGGTGGAAGGGATAGTAATGGGAGAACCCAAGTAAGTCAACCAGACACCACCTCGCCTCTTTTCGCACCCACTGCGACGTAGGGGGGGGGGCCATTCCAGCTCTCTCCCCCTTGCTGACTCAGGATCATCATCACCATCATCATTATGTTAACTTAGGAGTCAAAGGGGATAGAAAAAATAGGAATGGCGTTGAAAGCTCCTTGCTGTCTTGGTCTAAGGATATAGACACAAACAAGCTCGAATATATGAACTTAGGTGCTCCCTGATGGCGTCATTATTGAATTGATCTCAAAATAGCTAGACGATATCTGGGCAATTTTTATTTCAAAGAACATTTGAATGAGGACGAAACTCTAACTGGGCCTGCTATAGCAGTCGCGTTTTTCTCTGACTTTGTCGTCCTTATTTAAAAATAACAAAATTGCCTCACATGGACGTGGAAATCACATTAAAACTTGTTCACCTGACCTGAACTGTAATCAATTTACAGCCATAAGTTTGTCAGGTTGACTACCATAAAGTGGTGCAAGGCGACGAGTCTCTCACTGAAATCGGTTCCGAATCATTCGCCAAAAAACGAGGATGGGGCCGAGAAGAACGCCATAGGCGATTCAATTTATGTATGTGGGCATATATTTTGTTTTACATTTTCTACTTGGCTTATCAATGGAATGGCCTGGGGTTGTCGGGCCAGTTTGAGTGCAAATTATTTATCAGGTTTAACATATATGTCTGTTCATGGGTCTCTGTTCCCGTTGTGAGTTATGCTGATATTATTGTCACAATTGTGATGCAAAATAAATAAATAATTCCATATTATATGTTAATCAGGAATTATGGACCAGAAAACGATTAAATTGAAAACGATTAACATATTTTGCTACAATTCATGCACGCCACATCGCCAAGACTCCTTATGAATAACAAGAAGGGAGCATGCAAAAGTGTTGTTTGACTAATGGGGTCTCAATCACAAAAAAGCATTGTTGGTAAATGCATGAGGTAAGGACTTGAAACCTTCCACTACATCACAAATGACTAAAACTATCGATTTCATAAGTGCTGAATACTCATATTTATTTAAAATGTTTCGCAATTAGGATCAGATATGCTGTCTGCAATTTATCCTACTGTTTTCTCGTTGCTCATGTATCCAGGGTAAAATACACACATTCAGGTCTTGCCTGTTTTTATATTTTTAGCGGAAAAGGGAAGAAAATGGGTTCAAAGCAGCTTTGTGGTTTTACAACACACCGACTGTTGAGGCTGTATGGTGTCGCCAACTCTCATCTTGCTGGGAGATGGGCACAAGGAGAACATTATATTAATCGAAAAAGAGCTATTGTGTTCTTTATTGTGCTCTTCGGTTTCCTACCTTGCCTTGCTTGCCAGTTTATGTGTTCAAGACTTTCATAAAAGGTCACACTAGCCCTTGCCAAACAGGAAAAGGCCCTCAGGTATTTCGAGCTAGAAGGGTACTGTTTGACAGTGAGGGGAAAATTTCAAGGCCTGGGGACCATTGGTAGGGGCTGCCAACCAACAATGGTCATCAGCTTACATTAAAAATACCCTGATTGAAATAAATCAGTATTCAGATGAATGGATGTCTTCAACTTCAATTAAATAGTAGCGGCGTGGCAGGGAAATGGTCAGCGCAGTTGGCTTTCACGCAGCCGACCCAGGTTCAAGGCCCAGCGGTTTCCCTGAACAAGGAGCAAGCTGGCTCCCGGGATATCTTTTCAACAACAAAAAAGTTGGCGACGCCATATGACACTAGCAGTTGGTGCGTCGATAAACCCCAAAATTTATATATATATATATATTATTATATATATATATATATTATATATATATATATATATATACATATATAATTTTTGTATATTACGTTCGATATCCTACAAAGATAGTGATAAATGTTTATGCGCCTCTTCTCCGGGTGACAAAAACCAATACAGATACGTTAACTTCACGTGACAGCTGAGGGTGCACGATAGCTAGGGGCCTCTCTGAGCCAGATAGGCTTTCGAAGGATTGCATCGATGATACCTCCGCAGAATTTGAGCTTAAAACACCATTTAGTCCAAGCGGTTCAATATTAGGCTGCGGGAGTTCTCAAAAAGCTTATCGAGGCTAAATATCTAAAGTCAATGAAGTCCAAGATAATATACAGATAATATCTCGGGCTGAGCCCAAACCTGTCCAACTTAACACTCATTTTCCTCTTGGGTCCGTTGTGAAATTTTGAGGATAAGCAAACATTGTCTATTCCTTGCAAACATTTCTCGAAATTTGCAGAATTTGAGCTTTCAAACTACCTGTCATTGTTCAGTTTTTTATTACTGACTTTTTGCGGAAGGTCCTAAACCAATAAAAGGAGGTGTCGCAGTTTGAAACATCTCAATTCTGTCCCAACGAGTATCTATGTCTCCTAGACAATCAAGCTTTTTTGTTACCCACTATACAAATATTTTTAAGTTCACAAAAACACAACTTTTTTGATAATTTTTGGTGCTATCTATGCGTTTTAAGCTACTACGAAGGGTTGGGTTGGGTTCATTCCCCCGCAGCTGTAACTGACGGTCCACAAATATTCAAGTTTCCAGTTCAATTTTAGTCATGCTTTTTGTTGGTAATATAATACGTTATTGTGTAATATCTTGTTGGTGATATATATTATTTTTCTGTTGGTAATATACCCTCTCAGGTCAAGGGAGCAGCGTAGGCTTTGGTTACAACGTCCCCCGGGTAATATTCTGGTTTCGCCCAACCAGAATATTTAAAATACGTTTGTCGCAAAATATTTTCATTTCAGCGACACCTCGAAAAATTTTGCCAGCAGCATTAACTGGAACCAATGTCGCAATAAAATCCAAAGAGCATTAGCTCTCGAGTTGGTGGATTTTATCAGGGAAACATTCATTATTCGCTGCCCTCCTACCCCCTGTGATCGCATGTGGCAGCGAGATGCCTCCGCACCCAGTTTTAGTGGCGGACCCAAGTCGGGGGGTGGCAATACATATTTGCTCCCCGAACGAAAAAGCTCGGAGCAAAACCATGATGTTGTCCCCCTCCCCAAGCTGTCGATCTTTTCCCCGGCTCCTTTCAAGTTCATAAGCAGGGTGTTAGTGATTTAACTGAACCAATCAGCTTCAAAAAGAGCTAGTCAACTTCAGTGTGAATGTTGGAGCCTGGTTCTCTTGATATTTAAGATCGTATTTGGGTGAATTATCCCTGGATATCGAAAGCGAGCATCTTGTGGCCACATATATGTAATAAATATATTTGATAATATATAAGAAATATATTTCACCCAGTGAAGTCTGTTTGTTATGCTTTTCGACTTATGTTTACTCCCTACTCCCCTCCCCCAACCTTCTGGCTAGTTAGATTGTGGCGAAAGCTTTCACTGCATGACGTTTTTTTGCTTTTCGATTTTTGTTTGTCCCACCAAACCTGCTGGCTAGATCCATCACTGCCCAATTTTACCGCTGGTGATAAACACAATAACGATCACTATTTTTTATTATAAATTTTGTCCAAGTCGTTCTCAGTTCAACTGTGGAGTCGAAGTCTCACTAAAGTCATCAATGGACTTGTCACGGAGACCTCGACCCCACCACCCGAACGAGCAACTCCCACAATGAAGGGTTGATTTAGAAGCCAAAGTTAAACGTCCCACACAGCTCAGGGACGGCCGCCCCGCTCAGGTCACCCTCTCACCAGTCAGTTGCCAGCCGACCTGTACGTCGGGTAAACTGTTGAACGTCAGAGCTTCTCAGGGGAACCGATCCCAAGCCTGGACATGCACTGCCACTGCATGCTTCTGGGCAGCGGGCCGGAGCCCAACGCTCTACCAACTGAGCTACCGGGGCGGCGCATAATGGGTGCATACCGGAGAAGAGGCGCATAAACATTTATCACTATCTTTGTAGGACATCGTATGTAATATACAAAAATTTATATATATATATATATATATACATATGTAATTTTTGGGGTTTACCGACACACCAAACTGCTAGTGTCATATGGCGTCGCCAACTTTTTTTGTTGTTGAAAAGATATCCCGGGAGCCAGCTTGCTCCTTGTTCAGGGAAACCGCTGCGCCTTGAACCTAGGTCGGCTGCGTGAAAGCCAGCTGCGCTGACCATTTCACTGCCACGCCGCTACTATTTAATTGAAGTTGAAGACATCCCTTCATCTGAATACTGATTTATTTCAATCAGGGTATTTTTAATGTAAGCTGATGACCATTGTCGGTTGGCGGCCCCTACCAATGGTCCCCAGCCCTTGGAATTTTCCCCTCACTGTCAAACAGTACCCTTCTAGCTCGAAATACCTGAAGGCCTTTTCCCGTTTGGCAAGGGCTAATGCGACCTTTTATGAAGGTCATTATGAACATATAACCTGGCAAGCAAGGCAAGATAGGAAACCGAAGAGCACAATAAAGAAAACAATAGCTCTTTTTTAATTAACTTGATAGATTTTACCGGTCAAAAGTGACACCCCTGGTCCGGGTGACGCCCTCCTGGTCCAGATGGCGCCCCCCCTGAAGGTACCTCTCCCCGATCGGAAATCCTGGATCCGCCTATGGTGTCGACTTCGTTTTGTTCATTCCGTCCTGTTTTGTCACTTTATTACGGCAGTGACAGATCTTTACGATGGGTTTCTACAGGGTTTATTTACTAGTGGCATCTCTCAAATTTTGAATAGCTACAGGCTTCCGACGCTGCCACTACGGTTGTGACTTACTTCCAGCAGTTAGTCATGGGTGGTCCGCAATATTGGTGGTGTACTTGCTTGAAGCAATATTATCGAATATTTTGGTAACAGTAGGTCAGAGGAAAAAATGTTGAAAATTGTGTAGGGCGTGCTGCAATCATTCGAGTGACACACTTTTCTTAGTTGTCAGTGATTGCTTACCTAATTCTGTAAATTAACCTTATTTTGTTGGGTCCCATCTTATTCCCCTCCCTGGATCTACTCATGGCCTGAACGCACTTCCTTGGATACGCCTATGCCAAGAATCCCTCGTGCAACCTCGTCGTGGGGAGATCCCGGGGATTTGGCAAAATTTAGGAATCTGGGGATTTTTTTCTGCTCCAGAAAGAACCAAATGTCTATCTGGCAAAGCTGAGATGTCTCCTCCAGTAATACCCGTGACTGAATCAATTTTATTAGAGCCAAAAATGAATATATTGCCATTGAGAAACAAAATAACATTTTCAATTTATGATATACTAAGAACATATTTTGTGTTTTAAATCAGCCACTAAAGTAATTTATACACATTTATAGCCAGACATGTTTAGCATGTCCCTGCCTAGGACGTCCAAGCAGGAAAAATGTATTCAAACACACACAGCATTGCTTGGCCATAAAGTCACTCTCCTTACCTTAACCTTACCTTAATGGTTTAGGAAACCCATATAAAATATGAAAATATGCCTAGTAAGGAGTTACATACATGTTTCTTTCCCAATAGTTGTCTAGGTTGGCTTTAAATATGTTTGTGTTTCCAGATTCGACAACCCAGCTAGGAAGAGAGTTCCAATTGTTTATGCTTCTGATGGTCAGATGGTTTATTCTTTCTCCCGAGACGGCTTCTGGCTTGAATATCTTCAGCTCATGTAATGGAGTAGGAATGTTTCTCTCAATGACCAAGATGACTTTATAACGGTATGTATTCATTCAGAGAGGACAGGATCGGTAGGGGTATACCGATCCTGGGGTAGGTATACCTATTTTTAACCTTTTCTCCACTTACAGCAAGTTCTGGGATAAATGCCGCCACGGTAGCTCAGTTGGTGGAGCGTTGGGCTCCGGCCCGCTGCTCAGAATCATGCAGTGGCAGTGCATGTCCAGGCTTGGGATCGGTTCCCCTGAGACGCTCCGGCGTTCAATAGTTTGCCCAACGTAGGTCGGCTGGCAACCGACTGGTGAGAGGGTGACCTGAGCGGGGCATCCGTCCCCCTAGTGTGCAAAGTATGGCATTTTTGCCGAGATCTCGTCGGTGCGAGTGCCCTTTGAGACAGGAGCGAGTGGTGCGAATTTTATCAACCTGGTGCGAATTTGCGAGACTGGTGCGAGAAAGGTGACACTTAAACCAAACAAATAATGGCTGAATGGTTATTAAGACACAGGAGGGGCCTTATAAAAGTCATTAACTAACTAAGTAATAAGAGAGGTAGCATTGTATTGTGTGGGAAGGAATGGGTGCATTTTTCTCCCTGGTATATGACAGATTGGTGCTAATTTATGGAGGCTGGTGGTGCAAGAATTTTAGATGACTGGTGCGACTCATCTAGCCTGCTGCCATACTTTGCAGACTGGGCACACTTACTGAGCACACCATACTTTGGACTTGGTCCCTGTGCTTTTTGGGACACTAAACTTTGGCTTCTAAATTATCCCTTCATTGTGGGAGTTACTTGTTCGGGTGGTGGGGTCGGAGTCTCCGTGACAAGTCCCTTAGGACTTGAGTGAGACTCCCAGTGGCGGTGCTTGAACATTATGACAGCCTGGGCACAATTGGCTTAGAGATAAGGATGTCGCCCAGGCTTTATACCTGATATTAGACAGGGGCGATTCCAGCAGGTCAGCTGGAGAAGGGGCAAGCTCAAGTTGATGAGCAAAAATAATATTTATGTCTAAATGTTTTATATGATACAAATTGAAAAATATAAACCATATGTCTGGATTGTGGAAAAGGTTATGTTGCAGTATATGAAGGTACAAAGCAAAATTCAAGAAGGATAGTTGGGCAGGTAAGTAAGCTGGGAAGGACAAGGTACCCACAAGAGCTTCCCATTTCAAGGACAGCTTTGGCACTTCATTGTTTGCGACGTCAAATTTCTTGCTGTACAATAGATTTGTGAACGGATTTTTTAAATTTCATCTGCCAGATTTTGTGCCATGACTCACATTCTTCATAAGGGTTTCACAAATTAAATATCTCACAAATAATTGCCAAACAACTGTCCTGCACAAGAAAAGGCTAGACATCTGTGAATACAAGAAGGTCAATAAACAAATCCTCTGTAATCGAGGTCCTTGGACGCGACAGCACACATGCTAGCTTCCAAGGCAAGCCTAGTTGACTGATTGAATGAGCCAGTACTCGCATCCAAATGAATGAGGTATTAAAGATGTCAATCAAAAAGCCCACAGTGTTTGCCACGGTATTAGGCAGATTCAGCAAAATCGTGAAGTGCCTAATATCACATTTGTTGACGGTAAGAGCTGCGAACGTGGATTCTCAGAGATGCAAATTATCAGCTCTTTGACCCAGTGATCTGAAAAAGGAATATTCTCTGTAACTTAAACATTGAGTCAAACTAGATTTATTCTGCATAAAATACATACCTACTTCGACATGTTAAAGTGGCTAGGCAGTTCCTAACGTGCCTTTAGGGCAGCGCCGCCACTAGAGACTCTGACTCCAGCAGCCGTAGTGGGAACAAGTTGGACAAAATTTATAAAAAAAAGAAAATTGGATAGTGATTTCTTGACATGCTCTACCACATGCCTATCTCAGTAAAATCCCAGAACAATTATAAAGATACCACATTCCCTTTAATCCCTATTTTGCGAGTGAAGTCTTGCCTTTTTGTCGCCTTTGACTTTCTGGTAGAGCTCGCTGCTGTTGTTGCTGTGTCTCAATCCTGGATCTCGCCAATCCCCTCTGAGACGCCTTGGCTCTTGAATCTCTCTTTGGAATTTCCACCACGATTGGCCCAAGGCAATAGAGTGGATTGGCCGTTCGCAACGTATGTGATGATGTTGCCCGTTTGCACTTTTTCCACTCTTTTAGCCCGCACGCGCTCCGCAGGCAGCGCGGCAGCGCGCGTGCCCCCAGAGACGCTTCCGGTGCCACAACCACCAATCAAGAACCGCCTTTACTATGACGTCACGCAGACGAATATTTTTGTAGTGCGCGGAGGTTCTCCCAGCACGACGCCCATAGGCAGCCCACGCTAGGTTATTGCCGCATCAGAAACATCGGACCACTAACCACAGCGCCCATTTATTCCATATAAAGCCTAACATCGACTACTGGCCCAGCTCCAACCAAAACAGTCGCCGGCGTGAGGTCATCCTGACCAGACTCAGAAGCGGACACACCAAATTAAATGCCTATTGGCGCATAAGCGGATCAGGATTGCCGATCGGTGGGGCACCTTCGGGGCGCCATCCGGACCAGGGCGGCGCCCTTCTGACTGGCAAAGCTATCGGTGGGCGCCAATCTATCGGTGGGCGCCGACTTTGTCCTGGGGGTGGGAACGACATTTGGGGCGCCATCGACCTTTGGGGGCGCCGGTCGTGGGGGCGTGTGCTGGATCCGCCTAGGTATGGGCGTGTAGGTACCTGTGGTACCTGCTCTGTCACATAGGCGGATCCAGGGGGCAGCACGTGCCCCCCCGATCTACCCTCGGCGCCCCCTGAAAGGTCGATGGTGCCCCCCTGAAATGTCGCTTCCCACCCCCACCCCCAGGACGCGAAAGTCTGCGCCCACCGATAGGATTTGGCGCCCACCTGATAGCTTTTGCCGGTCACAAGTGGCGCCCCCTGGTCCGGATGGCGCCCCCGAACCCCCCGATCGGCAATCCTGGATCCGCCTATGCTCTGCCATGGAAAATCCCTACCATATCCTCATCGACTGTCCCCAGCACGATGCCCATAGGCAGCCCATGCTAGATTATTGCCGCATCAGAAATATCCCAGTAAACCTTTCCACTCTTCTCGGCAATGATCACCTTGAGCTGCTGGACAAGCTCTTTACATTCCTGAAGGCTACTACTAGGCTCGAGAGCTTTATCTGAACGTCTATGGTGGCAGGTATGAAAAATACGTGCATCCGAGAGCACCCCTCATATGAGAAATAACAATTACACTATAAACGTCCCTCTGACAAATTTAAACAATAGGCGCTTCAAACTAGGCTTTAACTGTCTGGTCCTAAGGTTTGGTAGACTCAGAATAACTCCCACCATAGGAAAAAGCAAAAAAAAAAAAAAAGTTCAACTAACCAACTAACCCTGTATAACCATCCGTTCATGTTTGCTAACCAACTAACCCTAACTTAAAGGACTACTAACTATACTAACCACATCTAAGACTAACAACTAACCAACTCACACCCCTCCCTAACACTCTTTCTATTACCCTTCTCTCTTCCTCTGTGCGGCGGCTACCCAGCCAGAGAGGGTGCTGTAACCTCACCTCCTGGTTGCAGGATAAAGACCCGCGGTATCACGTCATGGTGCTTGCGGGTGTTTCTAATAACCCAAAATTATTCTTTTTCAATGGAGGAACTCGAGTAACGTAAGCAAACGGTTATTCGATAACAAGGAGCAGAATTAAAAAAACTAATATTTACGCTGGTAAGCCTCTTCACGTACCCTTTTAAATCCTACCTGTGCCCCAGGCTCGGCATCTCTGCCGTAGCAATCCCCTTCCCTCACAAGCGTTGCTACACTTCGCGACCCATTCCTTCAGGGGCGCAGCCAGGGGGAGGCACAGGGGGCACGTGCCCCCCCATCGGTGCCGGAGTGCCCTTTTGATTGCCACGTGGTGTGCCCTCTTTGGGCCGTGCCGCTCGAAATTTAGTGCCCTACGCCATTGAGCCTCGATGGAACTAGACTGCATTTAGCGATTTCAACTATTGTTTGACAATTAAGTGCCTCTTTTGGTCAGCTAGGGCATTCTGTCGCCTTTACAAGCACCCGGAAAGAGTATAGGCACGTAATCCGTTTCCAGATAATGCCTCATCGTCGCCAATAATCGTACGGACGGAGCTCATCTGGTGCCCCCTGGAGCTGATCATGTGCCCTCTGAGCTGATCTGGTGCCCTCGTAGTCAATCTGGTGCCCCCCTGAGAAAATAAGTGTGCCTTCTGAACCTATATAATACTCTCGGAGTTAGTCTGATGCCTCCGAGCTTGCCTGGTGCCCTATTAGCTGTTTTAGTGGCCCTTGAGCTGATCCGGGCCCCCTGAGCTTATTTAATGCCTCCCGGAGTTGATCTACTGTCCAGGGGTGCAGCCAGGGGCACAGGGGGCACGTGCCCCATCGCTGCCAGGGTGCCCTTTTGATTTCCAGGTGGTGTACCGAATTTTGGCCATGTCGCTCGAAATTTAGTGCCCTACGCCGTTGAACTTAGATGTAACTGGACCGCATGTAGCGATTGAAACTATTGTTGGACAATTTAATACATTTTTCGGTCAGCTAGGGCAATCTGTCGCCTTTTCAAGCACCCGGGAAGAGTATGGGCACCTAGTATGTGCCCACCTAATGCCTTATCGTCGCCAATAATCGTACGGGTGAAGCTAATCTGGTGCCTTTTGAGCTCATCTCGTGGCCTCTCAGCTGGTATTGGCCCCTTGAGCTGATTACTTGGCCTCTAAGCTGTGCTGGTGCCCCTGAGTCAATCGGAGTGCCCCACTGAGCAAATAATTGTGCCTCCTGAACCTATATGAGTTTTTCTAATGCCTCGGAGCTTGCTTGGTGCCCTAATAGCTGATTTAGTGCCCCATGAGCTGATTCGGGCCCCCGAGCTGATCTCATTTCTCCCCAAGTTGATCTACTGTCTCCTAAGTCAATATGGTGCCGCTTCAGCTGATTAGGTGCCCCTCAGCTGATTATTGATGTCTCCTTAGATGGTCTGGTGCCCCCTGAGCTGGTTTGGTGGGCCCTGAGCTTATCTTGTGTCCCCTGAGTTGTTATGTGTTCCCTGAGCTGATTTAGGCCCCTGCCATAGTCTGGGGTGCTGGGAGCTGATCTGGGCCCCCGAGCGGATCGATCTGGTGCCACCTGAGCTGCACTAATGCCCCTGAGTCGATCTGGTGTCTCCCGAGTCCATCTGATGCCCTCTGAGCTAGTCTGGTGCACCCTGAGCTAATCTGGTGCCCTTTAAGCTGACCTGGGCCTCCTTACGTGATTTCATGAGCAGCCCTAAAGCCCTGAGCTGAGCTGGGCCCACAGAGGCTGATGAGGGCCCCTGAGATTGTATGGGGCTCCTGAGTTGATTAAGTGGCTCCTAACTTGATCTGGTATTCCCGAGCTGGTCGGGGACCACTGATCAGATTGTTTGTACCCGAAGCTGACCTGGTGCCCTATGGGCATCTGGTGTCCCCTGAGCAGCTCTGGGGCTTTTGAACTGATTGGGCCCCGAGCTGGTGAGGGATCCCTGAGCTGATTTAGTGCCCCTGACTTGAACTTGTCCCCTGAGCTGATCGATCTGGTGCACCCTGAGCAGATATACTGCCCCCTGAGCTCAACTAATGCCCCTGAGTCGATCTGGTGCCTGCTAAGTCATCAGTGTGTCTGCTGAGTCTATCTGATTCCCTCTGAGCTAGTCTGGTGCTCCATGGCTAGTATGGTGCCCTTTAAGCAGACCTGGGCCTCCTGGGTTGATTAAGTGATTTCCTGAGCAGCTCCCAGGCCCTGAGCTGAGCTGGGCCAACAGGGGTTGGTAAGAGCCCCTGAGATGGTATGGGGCTCCTGAGCTGATTAAGTGCCTCCTGACTTGATCTGGTATTCCCGAGCTGATCTGGGCCCCGAGCTGGTCGGGGCCACTGATCTGATGGTTTGTCCTCGAAGCTGATCTGGTACCCTATGGGCCGATCTGGTGTCCCCTGAGCAGCTCTGGGGCTTTTGAACTGATTGGGCCCCGAGTTGGTCAGGGATCACTGAGCTGATTTAGTGGCCCTGACTTGATCTTGCCCCCTGACCTGACTTGAGGCCCCTGAACTGATCTGGGGCCCCAAGAGCTGATCTGGGGCCCAAGAGTGGATCTGGGCTCTGAGGGTACCCTGAGCTGGTCTGGGCTCTCAGCTTGTGAGAGCCCCTAATGTTGGCTTGAGGCCCCCTGAGGTGATTTGGCGCCTTTAACTGTTGTAGGGTTTCTTGAACTGGTTTAAGGCCCTATGAGCCTATCTGTGGCCCAGTGAGCTAGTCTGATGACCTCATCTCTGGGACCAATGAGCTAGTCTAGTCCCTGGGTGAAGCATGAGCTGCTCTGGGGCCCTGATCTACATCAGGGGCCCCCGATGTGGTCTTGAATAGACAGATAATAAGAACACAAGGCCAACTCCCATCATCTCGGGGCGGGGTCACTGAGCTAGTCTAGTCCCTGGAGGCATAACTGGGGGGGATGGGGGAAGCTGCCCTGGAGGCCTCTGATCCAAACTTGGGGGCCCCAGAGCTGGTCTTGAATAGATGGGGAATAAGAACACGATGGAAACTCCCCTTGTAAAACGGAGCTAACGAGGAATGAGGAATCTCTAAAACGGCTCGTGATGCCTAGGCACCCCTGGTTATATAAATTGCTTATTATACTGGTGGAGTCTGGGAAGGGATGATAAAAAGGTATGTGCCCCTGAGCTCAGAGCACAGTCCCCTAAACCAGGATTTCTACTAATTAATCTAAATGAAGAACTAGTTTCCACAATTTTCAGCTCTGTCCCACCATCCCCATCCAAACTACCGGCCTGTTCACCTTTTCTTTACTCTTAACTGGGACCGATCCTAGAGAATATGGAAGTTAATGAACGCGTTCAAAAGGTATCTTCAAAATTATTCCGGCAGCACAAATCTTAATCTTCCAAAGTCACTATACCACTCCTCGTCCCACGGCGATTGTGGGAGTTAAGGAACTTAATCCGCGTTCGACCAGAGCTCACTCGTCACGATAAAACCAGTGGGCATAACGAATGAATTTTCGACTCCAATATGCCTTAACTTGCACATGGTAACAGATGTCACATGCTCCGCCGATTTCTCTGATGTCAAGTACTTGCATGAGTTGGCTGATTTGCCCTTAAATCTATCCAAAACAGTCGTGTATTGGCTACTTTCATCAAATGTGGGTGATATTTTTCTTTTTTTCGGTTTTAATCGAGTTTTCCTTCTCCGTCAATGATTTATTTGCATTTTTATTGAACCAAATATGCCCAAAAATGATATAAACAAAGATATGGCAAGTTTTTTTTAGGTTACGTTAACCTTCGCCCGGGTGGGGGGGACTTTTAGACCCCCCTCGGGTTTTCCGAAGTGACCAAAAAACGGCGGCACGCAGCGCCACCAGACTTGGTCTAGCTGTTCCTTCATCATTTTTACATCTTTCCTGAAAATTTTGGCTCAAGGTCATATCAGGTCAGGTCACCAGGTCAGGTGAAGTGACCTCACCTCAACAAATACTTAGGACGGCATAACTAAAAGAAGGGTTAATCGATCAAGTTGAAACTCATACCACATCTTGGGCCCACCAGGAGCTACAACATTTGTTCCGGGATTTTTGATATTGGTGACCTAAGGTCATGTGCAGAGCATGACCTCCCCATTGACAATGCATGGAGAAAATCACGAAATGAGCTTTTCTCAGTAAGTATGGATGGAATCAACTTCAAACATCGGTTGCGACTTGCTCTTAGCCCATTTCTGAAGCTGATACCAAAATTTTTGACTTGTGACCTTTAAAAGGTCACCTTAGGTCAATTAAGCATTTTTTGGTGTTTTCCTCTATAAATTTTGAATAAACTAAGATAGAGCTTTTATTTTGTCACCGAAGTGTTTGTATAGTCACTGTAAGTCAAATGATATACATCATGACTATACCAGGTCAAGTTGGGTCAGACCGTTGACCTGGGTCAGGTCAAATTCTTAAATTTGACCTGGCATAGCAATATCATATATCATTCGATTCGTATTGACGAGAGGATTGCAATGGTGCATAAACTATGGCTGTATCTTGTTTGGTTTGGAAGCTATTAGCGAAAAAGTAAACGCCCTTATGCATGGGTGGCTATGGACATTCCCAAGAATATGCCCAATATTTAGTGACCTGTAGCTCCCTAGGCTTTGACCTGACACGAAAATGAATGCCACTGTGATGAAAGCGCATCTCAAGAGCTTTCGAATGGTGTTAGAAAAATGTTTCTAGCTATCATAGTTTCTGAGATATAGGAGGTTTTCTTAGTACACCTCATATTAGCGATTTTGACCTATTTTGACCTCTGGTGACCTTGATATTGACCTGACAAGAAAAATGACCGAAGTATTTTCGATATCATTTTCGAAGAGCTTTCGATTGCCGTTTTGCGCTTTTTTCTAGCTCTCTTAGTTTTTGAGATCGTGGGGGGTCTTTTTTAGCCCCCCACCAGGGCGAAGGTGGCTCGTACCCGCCACCGGGGCAAGGGTTAAAGTGCCCTTTTTCCCCGGGGTGCCCCTCAAAGTCGGTGTGCCCCCCCCATACCAAAGCTCTGGCTGCGCCCCTGCATTCCTTGAAATAAGATTCATCCCTTTGTTCTGCGACATTAAAGTAAACACCCCTCCCGGAAAATTCCCCCCACACTTTAGAGGCGGGCAAAGGTGCTTTGCACAGAAAGCCTTATAAAAAGCCCTTAACTAACTCCCAGTAAACCTTTCCACTCTTCTCGGCAATGATCACCCTGAGCTGCTGGACAAGCTCTTTACATTCCTGAAGGCTTCTAGGCTCGAGAGCTTTATCTGAACGTCTATGGTGGCAGGTATGAAAAATACCTGCATCCGAATAGCACCCCTCATATTAGAAATAACAATTACACTATAAACGTCCCTCTGACAAATTTAAACAATAGGTGCTTCAAACTAGGCTTTATCTGTCTGGTCCTAAGGTATGGTAGACTCATAATAGCTCCCACCATAGTAAAAAAAAGTTCAACTAACCCTACCTAACCATCCGTTCATGTTTTTTTTTTAAATATTTTTGCGTTCCCTTCCTGGGAACATTTTGTGTTAGTAGCTTAGTCTCATTCATACAACGCACTCACACTATGTACAGAGCGGAAGTTTCCATTTGCCGGCACCCTAACGGGACAGAGGCACCGCACTCGGCGGGCCATAGACTGCTCCAGTCTCCCCAAGCCGCAGCGCCCGGCATAGGCCGAGACCTCACATGAGGGCCGCGGGCGGGAGACCAGACCGGTGGATCACTTTAAAGGCCGATCAGGCCCGTGCACCCACAAACAGGGACGCCGGCTGGCACGGCGTTGATTCCACTGCTGCGGCGCGCACTCCCCAGTGTACCGCTATTTCCTGGGTAGGAGGCGGCCGCGGAAAAGGCTGCCACAGGTCAGCCTTGATCCAGGGGCCTTCCACACCCAAGCGTGGCGCCTTTGCCAGCTGCGCCACGGGGGTGGCAATCATCCGTTCATGTTTGCTAATCAACTAACCCTAACTTAAGGACTACTAATTATACTAACCACATCTAAGACTAACAACTAACCAACTCACACCCCTCCCTGACACTCTATCTGTTCTATTACCCTTCTCTCTTCCTCTATGCGGCGGCTACCCAGCCAGAGAGGGTGCTGTAACCTCACCTCCTGGTTGCAGGATAAAGACCCGCGGCACCATGTCATGGTGCTTGCGGGTGTTTCTAATAACCCAAAAATATTATTTTTCAATGGAGGAACTTGAGTAACGTAAGCAAAACGGTCATTCGATAACAAGGAACAAAATTAAAAAAACTAATCTTTACGCTGGCAAGCTTCTTCACGTACCCTTTTAAATCCTACCTGTGCCCTAGGCTCGGCATCTCTGCCGTAGCAATCCCCTTCCCTCGCTAGTGTTGCTACACTTCGCGACCCATTCCTTGAAATAAGATTCGTCCCATTTGTTCTGCGACATTAAAGTAAACAACCCTCCCGAAAAATTCTCCCCCACACTTTAGAGGCGGGCAAAGTTGCCTTGCACAGAACGCCTTATAAAAAAGCCCTTAACTAACTAAGTTCTCCTTTACCTATCCTGTCCACTGCAAGGTCCAATGAAAGGAGTCCTGATGGGAGGCGCCTCGTCAGAGGCGTCCCAGCCACCGGATGAAGGCCGCCAGCCGAGGCGGATCGCCCAGCGCCTCTTGAATTGTCGGGTCGTCCCGGCCAGACATTCTGACAGTGTCTCTACTAACCGTGATTCTGACGGAGAAGAGCTCGCGCTGGGCATTCTGTTAAAAGGTGCTGCATTGTTTCCTCGTCCTCCCCGAACTCCGGGCACGTGCCATTTGGTGCCAGTCCCACCCGGTGCTGGTAACTGCGGAGAAGAGAGTGGCCCGTCCGCAGCCTGGCCACTTCGGTGGATTCCAGGCGGGAGAGGCATAGGCGGATCCAGGATTGCCGATCGGAGGGGGCACCTTCCGGGGGGGCGGGGGCGCCACTTATGACCGGCAAAAGCTATCAGGTGGGCGCCAAATCCTATCGGTGGGCGCCGACTTTCGCATCCTGGGGGGGTGTGGGAAGCGAAATTTCAGGGGGGCGCCATCGACATTTCAGGGGGCGCCGAGGGTCGATCGGTGGGGGGGGGCACGTGCCCCCTTGCCCCCTGGATCCGCCTATGGGGAGAGGCCATGTTTGTCCCCTAGGACCACTCTCTTGGTGCCGTTCTCCTCCGCATATCGGGTGGTGCTGACACTTTCAGTCCACAAGCTGTGCGCGTGGCGCCTTATACAGCTGTTCGCGGAGTTAAAATCAATATGGGTGGTACCCTGGTCCAGTGTGGCAGCGGCACGCGCCACTTCGTCGGCGAGCTCGTTCCCCGGTAGGCCAGCGTGGCCCGGGACCCATTGAGGGGTTAAGTGGATGCCCATGCTGGCCAGGGTCGAGAGTTGGTGCAAAACCGAGCCTGCCAGGGCATCGGATTGAGCATGCGGGCCCTCCGTCAGGCGGGTTAGGGCGGACTGCGAATCAGTGCAGACTCGCACTTCTCTCGGTCGACACTCGCTGCGATCGTCACCAGATGGCGCAGGGCCGCATCCAGGGCAGCTAGTTCCGCCCGGAAACTGGACGTGTAACGGCCGGCAGGGACTCTGATCCGCTTCACGGGGTGGTTTTCCCTGAGTACCACTGCGCCTCCACCGCCATGCTCAGTGCCACTTAACGCGGATCCATCCGTGAAGATTGAGATATTCGCTGGCGGGAGTGCAGCCAGAGTCCTTTCCGCCGCCGCGAGTCGTGCTTCTGGAGGGTCCGTCTTCTTCGTCTGGACGACTAGTTTCGTCCGAATGTCGATATTCGGGGATGGTGTCTCCCATGGCGCGACCTGCGGAGTAACCTGCCGAAGCTCCGCGGGAAAAGCGGCTAGGCCTGCCTCTGCGGACACTGCCAGGCCGGTCTCGGCCCATCCGCGGTCCTGCTGTAGCCTCAGTCTGGGTCTCTCCGCAAGCAAGAACAGTTGTAGCGGGTCGCCCGGAAGGTCGCGGACGTGCCGCTGCACCGCAATGGCCGCGAGCTGCTTTCGTCGTATGCTGAGAGGCATGACGTCCGCCTCTCGCTCCAGAGCGGCCGTCGGCGTCGACCTCAGGCAGCCAGTTATCGTCCTGCAGGCCTGTCGCTGTACGACCTCGAGGCGTTATAGGTTAGAGCTCGCCATCCCGGGCATCCAGCCACCGGCCGCGTAGTCTGCACAGGATCTGATGAACGCGAAGTTCACCAGCCTGAGGTCGGTCGCCGCGGCGCCCCCAGGACTTGCCACTAAGCGCCCCACTCCTCTAAAATGGTTGCGGCCCCCTGAAAGGTCGATTGCACCCCCTCAAATGTCACTTCCCACCCCTCCCTTAGGACATTGGCGGGCGCAGGGGGAGGGGGCATTCCGGACATGTCTCCCCTAAAGCGCTGGAGGGGGCCAAACTGTTTTACCCCCAAACGCCGGATTTTTTTAAAGGTATTTACACCAGGTTCGTAGAGCAAAAAATATTCGCTCCCAGCCCCCCCCAGGAGAGCGATCATGTACTTGGAGTGGTAGCTTTTTGTAGGTCTGTCGAGCATCCAAATTGCACGTCCACCCTCCCCCTCCAGGAGAAGCAGACATGGGTTTGCCCCCAAACTCGGGTCTGTGTCCGCCCCTGCCCCAGGATGCCAAAATTGGCACCCACCGATAGGATAAAAATCTCAAAATAACACCCAACATCTCAGATTTTGATGGAACTTTGTCTAGTGGGTTCTCTTAGACGCCGACGAATCACGCTGTTACATTTTCAGCTTCCTCTTCCAGCAGTCTGATCATTCTGCCTTCGGAAATTTTTTGATGTGGTGCAAAACCGTATTTTTCCAATAGCTATATAGCTATGCCAAAACCAATCATGGTATTTGTATCAAACATACCCCCCGGAATTAAGACCTAAATAACGATGCGGCGGAGTCAAATTTCAAAATACAAGAATAAGCATATAGGTTAGGTTAGGCTTAGGTCCTACTGCGGCATCTTGGGCAATTAGAGGGCGGAAGAGCTCACCAGCAGAGGCCCCGCCACGGAATTTTTGCAGGAGGGACGGACCCGGGCTGGTGCTGACCGAGGGAGGTGAATTCTGAGCACATCCGGCACCTGACAGCATTTATGACGATGGACCCCAAAAAATTGGGGGACGTTCCCTCCTGGTTGGGCAACAGGGGAAGACGCAATCCCCTGCTTTCGGCGCCCATGATCGCCAGGGAAGCCTCCACCCTTCAACAGCAGGTCCCGCTCGACGTTACCTCCGTGTCCCGGGCGGCTGCGAGAGCGGCGCGGGCTGAGAATGGCAAGGCTTGGCCCGCCGGCTGGTACCGCCTCCTGATGGGGCAGCGCCTCCCGCCGCCCATATCTGCTGGAAACCGGGAAGCGGCGGTGGAGGCGCATCAGCTGCGTGCCGGGCAGTGGTCTGGGTCCAACCAGTATCTCCACCGGATTGGAAGCTCGTGACTGCGCGGCCCGCAGTTCCGCGGCCTGCCCCGAGGGAAGGTGCCCAATCTGCCGGGATGAGGTAGATACCCCGGGGCACGTGCTTCGGCGGTGCCCCGCCCTGATGGGGACCCGACACCGACTAATGGAGACAATCTCCCCGTCACTGTAGCGACATCGTGTCGGCCTTGGCAGCCGCCAGCAGGTCCCTCCAGAGCCGCCTGGCTACACCGCGGTAGCGGCTGGAGGGACCCACAACAACCCTTGTGGTCAGGCCAGGGGCTCCACGGGTGGCCTTGCCAACTGCCCTTCCCCTGGAAAATCTCCGGGCGCGGCAAGTCTATACAGATAACGTCACTGTCCCACCCTTGAGCAGTTTTAGAACCAGACTGAAACCCCCAGCACACCTGGTGATACTTTCCATTCACCCAGAATAAAACATAGGCCGCCTTACCCCGTGTCTGGATCAGTCAGTGCCGAAGTAGTGACCAACTGTTCCTCTGGTCAATCTCAGCAGTCGGCGCCTGTTCATTAGGTACCAACTGTATTTGTTCTCTTCGACGCTCGCCCGTCCGCTCGCTCCGGGCGGACGGTCTAAGCTAAGTACGAGTATATCGTAATAAAATTAGAATACGAACGATAACACTTACAAACGGTCAGCGACCGGCCGGCTGGCTGGACAAGATAGTGAGCCTCGGCGGCCGTGCTCAGACGTCAACGCTACACACCAAGTCAAATGGAAACAGCCCAGTGGCCGGTGTACACACGCCAGCGGCGCGGCGTGCGCGGGCGCAGATGGTTCTGGTGCGGCCAGAGCACCCACCGCCCGGCGCCCTACCGCTATCACGTGTTACACGATGAATCGCACCAACCAGAGACGACGCCACGACAAAAACGTCAGCTGCAACCTCACCAGAGTAAAAACACCTGATCGCCACAAGAACGCCACAGTGTCAGGACCAGGACACGGTGTGCCGCGTCAGACCCGCCGCCGACGACGCTCTATCTGCAGCTGGTCGCGTCGCAGTCGAGGTTTGTGGGGCGTCAGAGCCGACCTGCGTCGGCCGCCGGCACACAGGCACTTGTCTGGGTAGCCCACGCCGCACCCTCAGTCACCGCTGATATAGGTGGCAGCACCGTGACGCCCAGCTATTGCCAACACTGTCACCAGTCCCGGCGCCACCTGCAGGTCTGATGGTGAGGGCGCGACACAGCTGGCCTGACCGCGGCAACAGCTTAGCCCGCCCGAGCACCACACACCACCACAGCCTCCAAACTGTGAACACTTACTGAAGAATGCGCGCACACCAGCACTCACAACACACACACACGTCTCCAAAGGTGCCAAAAGGCCTTACCACCATAACAACTACATAAATCAGCATCAAAAGACCCGACCGCCGGGCCACCCGAGCGCACACACCGGCGAGTCATCGCTACTTCAGATACAACCATTTGGCAGCTTGTTGGAACACCTTGCAGCGTCAGGACTGATGAGCGATCGCCTCGGCGGAGCACTACCCGCTTCATTTCCCGCTGCCACCTGAAGGACGGTAGGTGCCGCCCGTACGGTACCTCGGCGTCGAGTCCCAAGCGGGGAGGGTAGCGGCAAGGGCCGGGAGAGGAGGGCAGAGCGTGCGCCGGAAGACAGCCAACCCTGTCTGGGAGGGTGGCATCGCCACGGAAGATCGGAATGCACACCAAGGAATGGAGTCGCGGCGGTGGGACCACGACCGCACACGGCCGCCACGGCCACACCCAACAGCGGGTGGCACTCTCCAGAGCTGCTCGCACTGAGAACGGGGAAACTCTCAGACGGATGCTACATCCGGACACGACAGTCCTGCCGAGCAGGGCCGCCCGTATCGCGCGGGTAATCGCTACAGGCGAAACCAGGCGCGGCGACATCACCAGCTTGCTGAAGACAACCGGGTGAAAACACCAAATGCTTACACAATTCGAAACGCCACAAACGGTACTGTCGTGACAAAATACCATAAAAACCCACGTGAATTCAGTTCTGTGCCAGCAAAAATGCAACGCCGTATTGGGCCAAAGAGTAACATGCCTTTTAAAACAGGAAATTTTGCAACAATATAACATGACGAAAGGGTGACTGATTTCACGCAGCGGCAGGGACCTGCAGGGAAAGGTATGGACAGCAGAGGGTCGCGAGAGTTGTTCGCATGGACGGCTAACTTATAACAAAACTGGGCGCAGCTAATGGCCACTCACTGCCTACGGCCGATCTGCTCGGCAGCAGGTCTCGACCCCCTGCTCAGACATCTCACACACGTCTTCCAGAGGGGAATGTTCCAAGGCCGCAGGCAAAGCAGGGAAGTCCGTTCAGCTGGCACTCTCAGTATTCTCATTCATATATACCAGTCATCTTCCCTTTTGTCGCACATAACAAGCTTGTGCAGCCAAACACCGGCCGAAAGACGCTACAACGCCCTGCTCGCCGTTCACCACCCACGCTCCCCACTGTGGACAGGCACAGTGGGCCTGCAGGCAGCTGGGCCGGGGCTCAGCTGACCCCCGGCGGCGACTTCAGACGCCAGCCCCACCCCCTGCACCGGGTGATACGCGGCGAGACCACACAGCCAGCTGGCTCAACGCCACGCCTCCGCGCCGCTCCGTCAGACCAGCAGCCCGCTACAGTCCGTCAGACCAGCAGCCCGCTGCAGTCCGTCAGACCAGCAGCCCGCTGCAGTCCGTCAGACCTCCAGCCCGCTGTAGTCCGTCAGACCAGCAGCCCGTCAGACCTCCAGCCCGCTGCGGTCCGTCAGACCTCCAGCCCGCTGCGGTCCGTCACACCAGCAGCCCGCTGCGGCCCGTCAGACCAGCAGCCCGCTACAGTCCGTCAGACCAGCAGCCCGTCAGACCTCCAGCCCGCTGCAGTCCGTCAGACCAGCAGCCCGTCAGACCTCCAGCCCGCTGCGGTCCGTCACACCAGCAGCCCGCGCTGCACTCGACTCTGGTAGAGGCCACGCCAGCTGACATGCCGAGGATGTTCTGCCTGGCGGCGTCAGTGAGGAGGGCTACAGTTCCCCAGCACACACACGCCACCTGCAGGGAACTTGCCTCCGGAGATGAGCTCTGCATGTTTCCATCTCACCTACACAAAATCCCACGCCTGGCGCTGGCTCAGAGACAGTAGTTATGGAAAAAGAGGTCGCCGTACGCGGAACAGTCGCAGAACAGCGCGATACTCGGCCCCACTGCGCCGTCTGGCGCCGGCTGCCCGGTCCCAGGACGCGGGCTGGCGGGCGTGCAGAGCCGGGCCGGCTCAGGGCCGCGCCGCCGCCGCCGCCCTCTGCCGCTGGTGCGCCTGCCAGCGGGCGTCGTCCGACTCGTGGGTCAGGTAGCGGCAGTGGAGCCGCTGCTCCAGCGTGCGCAGGTCCGTCCAGCACTGCAGGTCCTGCGCCGACACAGAGCTCTCTCACCCACCGCGCCACCGTCAGCGCTGCGCACAGCAAAGCGCTACACACTGCTATGGCTTTGCACTAAGACGAGAAAGCAATGACTCGAGAACAATTTTACAGGAAATATGCTCTAAATGCCGAGAGCCACCTTCAACAAGTACATTGACAGTAAGGGTACATTAACGCGCATACGGGTAAGGGGTAAGGGTTCATTACCGCACATGTTTTTCTGTACAAACTTGTCAATTGACACCGCGTTTCCCTTAGCCAGAAGAAAAGATTAGCCAAGTTTTGTTCCAATCCGTTGGTTTCCGGCATCCCTTATAGATTAAAAAAATCAACATTATCATATAGGCTGCATTAAGGACGCATTCACAAGTTCATGCCGTGTATATCAAACTTCTTAGTTGCAAATACGAGACAAATAAAAAGTATTCGTTTTAACACCTGGCGGCCCGTAGGATCTTAAGTTTTGATGTTGCTTTGGGACTGATACAGCTGAATGTAAGCACAACTGGGTCCAATTCCAACAGGATTAGATTTTCACAATAAAAAACTAAACCGGACGAAACTGGAAACTTTTTTCCGCAAGGTGGCACCCCTTGATGGTGTCCGAATTGCGTGAAACTGGTCATGAAGGTGCCTCGGGACCAGAGTAACATGTTTTCAGCAAACCTGGATCATATTCTAAAATAACGCTCTACGGGGAATCCAAAAACTCCGCCAAAACTGGTCAAAATCGTGAACATAAGCTGCTAGGTGGCATCCCAAAGCCCATCAACGATCTCCAAAATATTTTTGATATGAGCTTTGTGCACATGACGCAACAAAATGTGACTAAAAGCGTAGTCAGTTCATCAAACAAAAATAAAATGGAGCACTGCGCTTGAAGCACCCAATTCCAAACCCAAAATAAGGGATTTTCAGGACGCCAGTGACCTGACAAGATTGGCCACACTGCTGCAGTAGACACATCCATCGACCACTTGCCTGGAGCCAGACGTGCATGAGACTCTTGTCGACTGTGTAGCGCCGCTGCGCCTTCACCCGGAGCAGACAGCTGATCAGGTCAATGGCTGCCGAGCAAACCCAGCACTGTCAGCTTATCAGGTCAATGACTACCCAGCAAACCCAGCACTGTCAGTTGATCAGGTCTACCACTCCCAAACAAACACAGCACTGTCAGCTGATCAGGTCTACCACTCCCAAACAAACACAGCACTGTCAGCTGATCAGGTCTACCACACTGCCAAACAAACACAGCACTGTCAGCTGATCAGGTCTACCACTGCCAAACAAACACAGCACTGTCAGCTGATCAGGTATACCACTGCCAAACAAACACAGCACTGTCAGCTGATCAGGTCTACCACTCCCAAACAAAACAGCACTGTCAGCTGATCAGGTCTACCACTGCCAAACAAACACAGCACTGTCAGCTGATCAGGTCTACCACTCCCAAACAAATCCAGCACTGTCAGCTGATCAGGTCTACCACTGCCAAACAAACACAGCACTGTCAGCTGATCAGGTCTACCACTCCCAAACGAACCCAGAACTGTCAGCTGATCAGATCTACCACTGCCAAACATACACAGCACTGTCAGCTGATCAGGTCTACCACTGCCAAACAAACACAGCACTGTCAGCTGATCAGGTCTACCACTGCCAAACATACACAGCACTAGGTCTACCACTGCCAAACAAACACGGCGCTGTCAGCTGATCAGGTCTACCACTGCCAAACAAACACAGCACTGTCAGCTGATCAGGTCTACCACTGCCAAACAAACCCAGCAATGTCAGCTGATCAGGTCTACCACTGCCAAACATACACAGCACTAGGTCTATCACTGCCAAACAAACACAGCACTGTCAGCTGATCAGGTCTACCACTGCCAAACATACACAGCACTAGGTCTACCACTGCCAAACAAACACAGCACTGTCAGCTGATCAGGTCTACCACTGCCAAACAAACACAGCACTGTCAGCTGATCAGGTCTACCACTGCCAAACAAACACAGCACTGTCAGCTGATCAGGTCTACCACTGCCAAACATACACAGCACTAGGTCTACCACTGCCAAACAAACACGGCGCTGTCAGCTGATCAGGTCTACCACTGCCAAACAAACACAGCACTGTCAGCTGATCAGGTCTACCACTGCCAAACAAACAGCACTGTCAGCTGATCAGGTCTACCACTTCCAAACAAACACAGCACTGTCAGCCAATCGGGTCTACCACTGCCAAACAAATACAGCACTGTCAGCTGATCAGGTCTACCACTGCCAAACAAACACAGCACTGTCAGCTGATCAGGTCTACCACTGCCAAACAAACACAGCACTCTCAGCTAATCAGGTCTACCACTGCCAAACAAACACAGCACTGTCAGCTGATCAGGTCTACCAATGCCAAACAAACACAGCACTGTCAGCTGATCAGGTCTACCACTGCCAAACAAACACAGCACTGTCAGCTGATCAGGTCTACCACTGCCAAACAAACACAGCACTGTCAGCTAATCAGGCCAATCGCTGCTGAACAAACACAGCACTGTCAGCTGATCAGGTCAATCGCTGCTAAACAAACAGTACTGTCAGCTGATCAGGTCAATCGCTGCCAAACAAACACAGCACTGTCAGCTGATCAGGTCTACCAATGCCAAACAAACACAGCACTGTCAGCTGATCAGGTCTACCAATGCCGAGCAAACACAACACTGTCAGCTGATCAGGTCTACCACTTCCAAACAAACACAGCACTGTCAGCTGATCAGGTCTACCACTCCCAAACAAACAGCACTGTCAGCTGATCAGGTCTACCACTTCCAAACAAACACAGCACTGTCAGCCAATCGGGTCTACCACTGCCAAACAAATACAGCACTGTCAGCTGATCAGGTCTACCACTGCCAAACAAACACAGCACTGTCAGCTGATCAGGTCTACCACTGCCAAACAAACACAGCACTCTCAGCTAATCAGGTCTACCACTGCCAAACAAACACAGCACTGTCAGCTGATCAGGTCTACCAATGCCAAACAAACACAGCACTGTCAGCTGATCAGGTCTACCACTGCCAAACAAACACAGCACTGTCAGCTGATCAGGTCTACACACTGCCAAACAAACACAGCACTGTCAGCTAATCAGGCCAATCGCTGCCGAACAAACACAGCACTGTCAGCTGATCAGGTCAATCACTGCTAAACAAACACAGTACTGTCAGCTGATCAGGTCAATCGCTGCCAAACAAACACAGCACTGTCAGCTGATAAGGTCTACCACTGCCAAACAAACACAGCATTGTCAGCTGATCAGGTCTACCAATGCCAAACAAACATAGCACTGTCAGCTGATCAGGTCTACCACTGCCAAACAAATACAGCACTGTCAGCTGATCAGGTCTACCACTGCCAAACAAACACAGCACTGTCAGCTAATCAGGCCAATCGCTGCTGAACAAACACAGCACTGTCAGCTGATCAGGTCAATCGCTGCTAAACAAACAGTACTGTCAGCTGATCAGGTCAATCGCTGCCCAACAAACACAGCCTGTCAGCTGATTAGGTCTACCACTGCTTAACAAACAACACAGACACTGGAGGATCAAAGGGGGATCATCAGCCCCACATTTTTTAACGGCTGGGTTGACACTTTGGGGAAAAGTTTTGAAGTGGATAGATATACGTTTTCGGGTCGATGTTACCTTCTATGACTCTAGCAAGGCTTTTGACAAGGTTGAACACCGAAGACTGTTCGAAAAAGTGAAGGCCATGGGAATTCATGGTACGCTGTTGGATTGGCTGAGAGATTGGGACACAGGAAGAAGTGTGAATGAAGAGGTATCCAAATGGGTTGAAGTTCTCAGTAGTGTGGTCCAAAGCCCAGTCCATGGAACCTTGCTCTTCATTATGTTCATTTACGACATTGACATTGGTGGAGATTTACGGCATTGATGGATTTTTGAGGGCACTGACCTCTGAGTTTGCAGACGACACCAAGTCGGTAAAACAGTGAGGTCAGAATAAGGGGCCCGGGAGTCAAAAACACCAGAGAGGTATGGAGAAGTGGGGAGATAAATTTTTGATGATTTATAATCCCGGAAAATGCAAAGCAGTGCATTTTGGGACACAGAAACCTCAAATTCGACTATGACATGGGAGGTTTCGACTGAAGACGACTGAGGTGGAAAAGACCTCGGAATATTGGTAAGCAACAACATAAAACCGAGCAAACAATATTTGAAAGATGCTAATTATGGAAATAGAGTTCATTGTCAGATTTCACGCCCTATTACAAAAAAAAACAAAAAAATATTACGGCCAAATTGTTTGACGTTTTCGTTAGACCCGAGCTAGCGTATGATGCACCAGCGTGGTCGCCGTGGTTGATGGGTGATTGTGAAGTTTTAGAGAAGGTACAGAGACGATGTGTAAATATCATGACGGATGTGAGAGACGCAAGTTATAAGGAAAAGGATGCAAGACTCGAGCTGTTGGTGGAGAGAAGGAAGAGAGGAGATATGATTGCGGCGTATAGGGTGATGACGAATAGGAGGAAGGTACAGAAGGACGAATGGTTTAAAATAATCACTGCAAAACATTGAACTACCAGGCAAAATTGGGTCATAGGAGCAAAAGGCGAGGTCTTGTGAAGGGAAGGACAAATGAAAATCAGGAGGGCGAGGCTCGAAATCAGGAGAAGCCTACGAAGTTGAAGAAGTCTACGAGTTGAATACTGGAACAAGTTACCGGGAGAAGTAAGGAATGCACCGAACGTGCACTGCTTCAAAAACCGGTGCGACAAATAGAAGAAGGTGCAAGACCAAGAAGGTAGTCATGCGCGAAGTAAGGATAAAGTTGGAAAGGAAACTCGGAAAGGACGCACAGCGACTCGAATATGTGGAAATGACTCAGTTATACGTCAATGATATCCAACACATGAAGGCCGACTAGGCTTCCTAATGGATAACTCCTTTAACTTTAACCGCTTTAACTTTTAAGTAATGAACCATCTTGTCAATCGAAAAGAAAATCAATCAGCAAATCAATCGGAAAAACACAAATGACACCTATACTATCTAAACAACCATTCTGGGGGCGCGGTAGTGGAGTGGTCAGCGTAGCTGGCTTCCATTCAGCCGACCCGGGTTCAAGGCCCGGTGGCTTCCCTGAACAAGGAGCAAGCTGGCTCCCGAGAAACCCTTCCAACAGGGAAAGAGTTGGCGACGCCATATGACCCTGGCAGTTGGTGCGTCGATAAGCTCCAAAAATTATTAAACAACCATTCTCTTTATTGACTTGATAAAGCAACATTAAATTATATACAATTCGTCACAATATCCCGCCGTTGAGGTTTGCCCATCACCCCCCCCCGCCCCGTCATCGGTATTTTTCGGCCCAAACAAGTGTCGCGCTCTAGCCCTCCCCTCCGCTCGCCTGAATTTGGGACCAGCTGCCCCCCCCTAATCGAGCTCTGGATCTGCCAGTGGCCAGACAGCTGATCCGATCACCGTCAAGCCGCCACACACCACTGTCGGCTGATCAGGCCCATCACTACCAAACACGCTCACCATTAGCCGACCGGGTCAGTTACGACTGAACAGACACCCCACCGCAGGCGGGGTGCTCCGCTTCCGAACTGCCTCCAGTCCACACTGAAGCGCCAAGACTCAGTAACAACCAGGTACAGAACAGCGCATAACACTACAGGTCCGAGCCTGACCTCGCCCTATCTGAATAATAAGCAAGTGGACGGCGAAACGACCGTTTAAACTGGTCCTTAACCGGGCTACATCTAAGAACGGCCTAATGATGGGAAGGGGAGAGCACTAACCCTCTTGACTGATGTTCTTCCAGGGGTTCGGAGGGAACATGAATGCGGCGTTCTGGATCTGGTCGTTGATGTCCTCGTCGTCGTGGAAGGGGAAGGTGCCGCTGAGGCTGACGTAAATGATGATACCCACCGACCACATGTCCAGCGAACGGTTGTAGCCCTTGTTGCGGAGCACCTCAGGGGCTGCCGGCGTGGGCATGGACAGGGTCACTGGGGCTGCCGTGGAGAGCGCGAGGTACAGTAATTGAAGAACTTACTTCGTAGTAATCTTATAATAAATGCACCGAAACACTGAAATCATACCATTCGTAATCGGTTGACTTTTGAAGGGAGAATAATGTAATTGCAATAGAAAACATTCGCCAAAACTGACAACAAACGTCAAAAATGCCCTGCGTTCATCCAGACCCAGGACAAAATTGAAGGAGAAAAGCAGTGAACGCTCCACATGGATTTACGAACCAGATGGTGGGGACCACGCTGAGAACGTACCCAGATAGGCAGGCGTGCCCACCACGGACCGGCGGAAGGAGCGCTCGCCGATGATCTTGGCGTACCCGAAGTCGCAGATTTTGATCTGCGGGAACTCTTCCTTGCTGGCGAGCAGCACGTTCTCCGGCTTCAGGTCGCAGTGCACCACGTTTTGACTGTGCAGGTACTTGAGCGCCACCAGGATCTGCCGCCAGTCAGCCCAACGAGGTGAACGGGCCGCGACTGCGACCGCTGCTAGAGTACGGTGGAAGGCACTCACGTGACTGGTACAGGGCAGAAGCCGACTCGCCGACTTGCTGGCACGTTCGCACCCTTTGAAGTAAGACATCCGCACCAGATTTGGGCGCTTTCTCTTCGGGGTTGCATTTTTGTGAGCAATTTAAAGAACTTATGACAGTCAATATAATCTGCTCATAAGATAAGAAAGTCAATGAGACAATTGAAAAATTCACATCCCATCCACCTCCACCACCAGTAGCCTCTCATCCTTATCCAACAAGATAAGCGGCGCCTTGGAAGTCCAGCAATCATACTGAGAGGGACAGGATACAACACTCGGACAGCACACCACCAGGATAAGGAGTGAACGTTAGGTCATCTCGTTCTTTCATGAAACTGAAGAGATGAATGGATAATATTTCGGCCTTGAATCACAGGCCCGATCTACTCCATAACGAATGAGCTCTCCGGACCCAGCAACACACCTGCGTGATCAGGAAGCGTGTTTTTCGTTCGCACAGTTTCTCCGCCTGCAGAATCATCTCCAGCATGTCTCCGTCCATCTTCTCCATTACCACAAACACCTCGTTCGGCGTCTCAAACATCCGCTCCAGCACCACCTGTCGGACGAAAGCAAACTAATGTCTCTACGGAACACCGTCGTGGTACCATCAACAGCTCCGGGACGACTCATTCATTATTTAACGAGGCTTCACAACCTTACCAACTTGTGGCTTAGAACAAATATGAGACCATGAATAGAAACAGGTATTATTTCAAATTAACATACAGGTTATGACTTCAAGTAAGGTGAAAACGTCACAATATGGAAGACATTGGGTACCCAAAAGACGAGCTACACTCTCCCACTTCGGCAAGATTACCGAGTGCATACGTATTGACGTCACCATTCCCATATCAAAGCCTCCAAACTCACAATGCCCGGGTGCGACACCGTCTGCAGGATGGACACCTCGTTCTTCAGCTGCGTCTCCTGCTTGTTGGGGAAGCGCAGCTTGTTGATCATCTTGATGGCCACCTGGCGGCCGCTGGTGCGGTGCACCCCTCGGTAGACGATGCCGAACTGACCGGAGCCCAGCACGTCGTCGCTGTAGATCTGGTAGAGAGTGGTGATGTCGGTGGAGGGGTCGGGCTCGGCGGTGTCGCGCTCGGCCGGCTGTGAGGGCGGCGCGGCGGTGGCGCCGGCGGCGGGCAGCGTGCCGGGCGGCTGCATCAGCTGCCGTATGGCCTGCTCCCAGTCGCGTCCCACTTCCACGGCGGTGCCGTCCGGCAGGGTGATGGACGGCGGTGGCGGGCCCTGCGCCGCCGACGGCCGCTCCAGCACGAAGTAGTCCAGGTTGGCGGTGCGCAGCTCGAAGGAGTACGAGTCGTCTGCGCGAGGACATGCACATTTCCAGTCACTACAGGCGGCGCAGGTCTACAGGCGCTAGTCTGCCCTATATGTACAATCTACTAAACATTTGGGAAAAGGAGAGAGCAGCGAGCGGGAAGAGAGAGCCGATGTGGAAAAAGAGCGCTTGCCTCGATCTAATTTGCGCTTCAGACCCAGTGTGTTATCCCTAATTTTAAACACTCGGCGATGTATCCGATACCAATGCAAACCAGCTCGTTATTATCCTTCCAGAAAACATCCTCGCTCACCGGCGCGCCTCACCATTGGGCTTGCTGGCCTCGATGACGAGGATCTCCGAGAGCGCGATCTCCTTGTAGAACTTGGAGTCGACGGTGTTGGCGTACAGGGTGGCGCACTTGGTGTCCAGCCGCCAGAAGTGGCGTTTCTTCTGCGGAGGAGGACAGCAGCGTCAGGCGCCGCGGCCCGGGCCGCAGCTCACCACATACACCAGCTCCGGAGAGCCCTTTCAACACCAGCTTCTCCTACCATGCGTATTGTGAACTTCAGATCAGGAAGAACTCAGCTCCAACACGGCCCGCATGGGCTCTTTAACATTACCAGGTCTAGTGGTGGACTTGTTTTCCAATTACGCCTATGCACAGGTTTAATGAAAGGCCGGCCACGGTCTTTTGTTGATTTAATGATGTAAGCGCCTAATTTGGTACTTTCTTTGTGGATGTGAGCCTCCAGAGGGCGAATACGCCGCTGGACGCACCTAATGAAACAGCATCCAACTTAATGGGGTTGTGACAATGGGTTCTAGTTTATTCATTTACATCGCCAACAGACGAACCATGCAATGATAGGCAACGTCAGTTCAGGAAAACATGTACACTTCCCTGCAAGTAAATCTGTACACACTAGGCTCGACCAGTTTTCAGCTAATTGCCAGCGAACTAAGGCTTACTTGGGCGTGATTCAACCACCGGAGTGTGCTTTTTAGCCGCAGGTATCTATTTAATACCCATGCACACTTGGTAACTTCATAATGAGGATACAATTTACAAAAAACGTTCTCAGCCGCTTCCCAGCAGAGCAGGCCTCACTAGACTTGACAACGCCTCTGAAATACAACCCTCCCCTCAGCCGACCACGGTCACGTGACTACTACGTTTACGCATTGCTGTGCACCCGGCACAATAACGCAGCCGTAGTAAATTCTGCGTGCTGCACACTTCAAGGTCAATGTGTAGAATGTTAGAATCAAGATACCTTTACTTAAAGGTACGTTCAAGAGGTATTCATTCACGCCCGGGTGACGTCACATAGGCGTGGAGGAATTCCTTCACCTATGGGCCGTATGTCAAACTGCTGCTGATGGCACTGCCCGCTGACGAATTTGTAAGAATACACAGCAATCAGGTTTATCCCAAATGCAAAAAATAATAATTCAATCTTCGATTCTGGGCCTCTTTTTGCAAAAATTTGGACGTTTAATCATTTAATTTTCCCATGTTATATGCTACGAGGTGTGACGTCACATGCGGTGATCTGCGCTTGCTGTTGGAGGGGGACTGAGTATGAACTAGCCTGGGCCAGAGGATTAGAGAAGTGTTGGTAACAGCTCGCTAGAGTGGGTGTGGGACTGAGCGAGACTCCGAGGCTGACGCCAACCTGTCAGGGCGCTTGGGCGGAGCGACGAGTTGGCAACAAGGTTGTGACATTGTCTCGTCAGTAGAAGAGCCAGGTTCGAACACATGCGACCCTGATATTTAAAGAATGGAGTAGATTTTAACAACTGAAAAATTGTAACAGGTTACCTGTCTAGATAACACGAGGCACCCTCCCCTCTACCCACCGTGACGTCTCTGACGGGGAAACCCTTACAGTAGCACGAAAACAAAACACAGCGAAGTATCTAAATATTAAAGTGTATAATGTATTTCTTCGTTGAATTCTCACTATTATTTTATTTAATCATGAATACGGCCAACGGATGGCTTATACCCATCAAACCGTATCAGTCTTTATATACACAGCGCCGTGTCCTGAAGATAGACCATATAAAGTTCCCTAATTTTCTTAACAACACATATGGTTTCCGCCCAAATGGCAACGCGGAGTAGTAGTAGTATTCACGAGTATTCGTGCAACGTTTAAAAATGCAGCAATGGATAAATCTGGGGAAAAGCCAAAAGGTTAACCCGCACCCCGGTGGGCGTCCGAGCCACCTTCACCCTGGTGGGAGGGAGCCCTCAAACTGTTTGAACCCCCTCAAACTCGGCCCCTGTGCGAGATACCGAAGCTGTTGGATAGCTCGTACACATTAATGAAGAAACTATATGAGTCACTTTTTTGCTCAGGTCAATATTGAGGTCATGACAGGTCAACAAAAGCGATATTTTGAGTAGTTTTTGGGCTCTAGCGTTGACAAGTTGAGTTAGAATCATTTTTGGGCACCAATCGCTTCCTCTCGTCATGGCGAATAAAATAATGTATAATATGATCATACTAGGTCAAAACACAAAAATGATCTGACCTAGGTCATGTCAAGGCCACTTTTTATTCTAGCAAAGTCAATATGCAGATCAATCGACTCGCAATAGCAATCCAAACACAATACCAAAATAAAGGCTGTATCATCATTTCATGCTGATGACCTCTTAGAGGTCACAGGTCAAAAAGTGCAGCATGAACCTGGAAGGGGGCCCAGGATACTACGATTTGGAGAATATGAAGGTATTCTCAGCTGTATCTACACAAATACAGTCCAATTTCTGTTTCCCCATATATTTACAATGTAGAGGTCATGGTGCGTACTTGACCTTAGGTCATCGATATGAAAAAATCCTGGAATATATGTCGTAGCAACCGGTGATCCATTATTTGGTATAATTTTCAATTCGATAGATTCGCCCATTTCTTACTTATGCCCCTTAAACATTTTTTAGGTGAGGTCACTTGACCTGCCCCAAGATGACCCAACCTTAAAGCTTTGAGGAAAGTTGCGGAATTTATCAAGGATAAGGCGTGCCAAGAACGGCGGCGCTTCGCGCCGCCGTTTTTCGTACCGCCGGAAGAACCCGAGGGGAGTGTTCAAACACCCCCACCGGGGCGAGGGTTAATGTTGTAGTTTTACTGGATAGTATCAGGCACGTCGACGATTTAGTCATGGAACAAATTGTTTTCCAACAGATAATATACTGCGATGTGGCGCAGCCCAACGAGATTATGCGAATGGTTTTGTATTAAACTGTAAATTGTGGTAAATTAAAAAGCAGCAGAATGTGAAACTTTGTGTATCATTTTGAAATGGGGCATTCAACCGCTCTGCTAAAAGAACAGATGAACTACACCATACTGAAACACCAGCACTTTGATTGCCAAAAGAACACCTTAGTTGCACATTCCGCAAAATACACCAAGTTGCAATCACAACATAAGTCGATTTAAGATACAGAGCTTATGATTCTCCAAAAGAATTAGAACTGCCCAATTTGATAATGCTGAGAGCCATCATATCAAAGGGGACAAGGTTAAGGTTTCGGATACAAGATACCTAATGCAACCGTATTTCGGTTTTATTTCTACGTTTTATTAGCGGTGTGTGTAAACCCATAAAATGCGCAATTGTGATGAAAGAATCACATACAGCTGAAAATAGTTAATAATAATCACAATGTTCCAACTGGCAGCCCTTTCGCTATAAGATAACAATTTTTGGTGGATAACATATTACCACATAATATAGATACCGACAAAATGTGTCATGTAGGTGACGGGTGTCATCATGTTAAAAACGCTGGATTTTTAACAAGTTTTAGCTTTAACACGCGCCGATGAGGGGTCTGGCGTCAACGTGGAGTGGACCAGTGGAGGGGTCCTAAAGTGTCCCCCTGAGATTCCAGAAACCAACAGAGTTAGAAACATCCATCGAGGGGTCTGTGGAGGTGATGGTGCTTTACACTATGGTAAGTTTAATTGACCTAGGTCAATATCTTAAAGATCAAACAAGGTCGTAAAGGTCAAATCCGGGCCTTGCAGACATTATATTAAAGAACTTGGAAGACTCCTATCATTTGGCAGTTTCCAAAGTTAAAGTTGAGTCCCCTGCCAAAATCTGCAGCTTATTACTTTCCAGTTTATCGAGGAGCTTTTCAACACCTTACAGGAACACATATTTTTTATAATTTGGGGGTTTATACACCTCCCCGAAAATAATATTTTGCTGCATATGTCCGTTTTTAATGTTACTTCTGCAAATGTTGATTCTGTCAAATTCCTTCAAGATCATTTCTGTGTTTGCATTCATATTGCCTATTCACGTATATTGGGTACCACCTCCACCCTGTGTTGAATTTCTACTAGAGGCAAACATGGTATAATTGTCTAACTCAAAATATTTTTCGATTTCCTTTCTAAGCCATGTTTCAGATATGGAAATAATAGACCAATCTATAGGGATTTTTGCAAAGTTGTTTAATTTCGTCAAACTTGTTCTTGACGGACCTAGCATTTACATGTAGAACTGAAAATCCTTCATGGCCTAAAACTGGAATGGGTAGTTCATGATACGTACATCGAGATGATACTCTAATAAAGGCTGAACCTGGATTTACATCATTCTCAAGAAAGCGAATTCATATGGGTTTCGAGCTTCACATGTCATTTAAGGTGCGGTGATTGTTCAAATTATTCTTCTGAAAATGCAAATTGATCATTTGGTCATATTATGATAGGATATTTCCAGTTTTCATAACAAAATCATGGTGGTATTGTGAAAATCGTAAGGGAAAATTCAAAGCTAACCAGCTCACTATCATCTCCAAATCTTGATCCAGGAAATGCAGACTTTGATGTGTGGAATCCATGTCCACCATTTGTTTTATTTTTGGGACTTTCTTTGTTTTGTCGCTTTGTGGTGTGGTGTTTTCCAGGTGAGTTTTTATTTTGGAGGTACCGAAAGTATCCAATGTTCATCAGACCTACCCTTTTCCCGTTCCTCCTCCGCCCCAAGCGTCTTCTGTCTGTGCCTTCCTCCATCTGTTTCGAATCTACCTTAGTACCTGCATGTCAGCCCCGCCCTGTAACCTCTCCGCACCTCCGGCTCCCGTGTTTCTCCTGTTTGTGTACTTTTTCCCATCGTCTTTACATTGGCTAACAGTCTCCCGCTCTTCATCAGCCATGTTTGCGTTCCTAGGTCCATGCACTTCCTTCTTCGCTCCCTCCCCTGCTTCCGCTGGTACTGTTGCATGTGACCTCTCCATGTGAATTTTTCCTTTTTAGAGCTACACACTTTTCCATTAACTTGGCCTTTGAAATTGTCAGAGATTCGTGAATGTATAGTCCTCTCTTGGTTTTGTCTTTCGAATCTCTTTTGCTGTAGATAGTGTTTCTAATTTCTTTGTTGTTGAATCTGATGATGATAGACTTCCCAATTTCACCAATGAGCCATGTTTATGTGCCAATTTTCAATTTACTCTTGTGTGAAGTATATCAGTTGTGCCACCTCACTTCTCAAACTAGCCCCGGGACGCAGGTCAAGAGCACCCCTTAGGATGAGGCAATCCTGGCGGCTGTAGGCCTCAGCATCCTCTGCCATTTGCATGGCCACTTCAACCTTAGCTTCCAGTTGCATTATATGAAATGTTCTATGAAATGTTATGTGAAATGTTATATGAAATGACAATATTCTCTGAAACAATGGAGTCAAGGTCATTCAAGGTCAATGGTCTAGGACGTAACAATATGCCATATACCCAATAATATACAATATAACTGGCAATATAGCAGACGTTGGGCAGGAAATTAGGGTTTGACCTTGAAAAAGACATTTGACCTTGAACTGTGATCTTACGTTGACAATGAGTAGCCTTAACAATGAAGTTATAGCATACTGAATAATGTAATCTAAACGGAATACTGGGGTTAATGACATTGAACTGTGACACTTGACCTTGACCTTGGCCTTTATTTGGATTGACCTCGACATATAACCTGATTATATGCAGTTATGACGTCAGCACTCGGTCTACAGCCAGTCAAGCTGGTGCGACCACGTCATTGCGACGGTCTCAGAATATAGGTCTGACTTTGAAAGCCTATAAGTAAAAAAATTATCGACTGATTTTCAAAATTTTCGCCAATTGACGTACTCATAAATTCTCTCAACTGTGGCAACGTAGCGTTTTCCGGCGGTGAATGGCTCTCCGGCCACCTTGGAAAAACAGGTGGGGGAGGGGGAGGGCACGTAAGAACCTCCTCCCCTGCGCGTGTTAATGAGTTGGGAGCTCCACCTGTGACAGACCCTCTGATTCATCCACCAGTGACCGCTGAAGGCTTTCTCATAGGAGAGGGGAAAACAAAGCCCCATAGGGCACCTGTATGCAACATAGCCTACGTAGGGGTCACGTTCGAGAATTACGAAGGGGTCTTCTGACACCCATCTTGGATTTTATGGGTGGGTATCTCACAAATCTCATCTGGAAGTAACAGCTCCAGGAGTTACGAACAGGAGGCCTACAGTGCTGTAGGCTCTGCTCATTAAAAAACACACACACACACAAAAATAACCGCGATCAGGAAGCTGCGAACAACGCATAGCTCCGTCTGTGTCATCTTCTGAAGTTAGCTCAAGTGCGTTGAATCACCCTATTGTATCTATCAGTCATTTGCCCCTCCGTACAGGGCGCACTCGGTGCCCAACATAGGTATCTGGACAGGAGGACTAGAGCAGACCGAAGTGATAAATTGACTTTTACCCCTGGGAATCTTTCCTTGATATCTGTAAATACGTGTGTCAGGGGCTGATCCAAGGAAGGGAGACAATGGGGCGATCGCCCCCCGCCTTGGGACAACCTCAAGTATTGGAAAGAAACGCCTGCTGCTGCAGCCGGGCCCCACAAGTTGCCTTCCAAATGTCACCCAGATGTGGGTCTAGGAGCCCCCTTATAATGTATCTGAAGGTCCCTGAAATTGACCACAGTGGTCCTGAGGAGTTGTCTTCTGGGATCCCCGGGGGTTGCGATCATGCCCCCCTCCCCAATGTCGGTTTCAGAGCCTCCAGCTCTTGGTCTCAGAGGTCCTAGAGTTGACCTCGAGATCCCTAAATAGGCTTTCCCGAAGTCCTCAAGAATTTGGCTGCATTAACTCCCAGAGCTGTTTTCGGGCCCCGGCCTCGGAGGTCCCACGAGCCCGACGACCAAGCCCACAACAATCGTCTCGGGGGCCCACTGCTGCCCAAGCCAGGCATCGATTCTGAGCAGTTGTAGGTCCCCATTATTCCACCCGAGTCCCCTGTGGCTGCAGCCGGGCCTCCTGCGGCTCACCCAGGCCTCCTGTGGTTATCCAGGCCCCCTGAATTGCTTCCGGGGCCTCCTTTGCTCCACTTGGAACCTCTCTGTCCGCGACAGGGCCTATCAAAATTATCCCGAGCCCACTGCTGCCGAAGACGGGCCCCTATTCTCAGCAATTGTAGGTCCCCTGTATTCCACCCGGGCCCCTGTGGCTGCAGACATCGGGCCCCTGTGAAATCCACTTGGAACCTCTGAAACTGCGACCGGGCCCCTCAGAGTTATCCCGGAACCTCTGCTGTCGAAACCGGGTCCCTATTCTCAGCATTACAAAGAATTTCCCTGTATTCCACACCGGACTCCTGTGGCTCCAGCCGGGCTCCCTGCAGTTCACCCGGAACTTCCTGTGGCTATCTGGCCCCATGAAATTTTTCCGGGCCTCTTGTAGTCCACTTGGAAATTCTGTGTCCACGACCGGGCCCCTCAGAGCTATCCAGGCCCCACCCTCTGCCGAAGCCGGGTCCCTATTCTCAGCAGTTGCAGCATATTCCCCAGTAGCATACACCCCCAGGTGAGAGGGTGACCTGAGCGGGGCGGCCGTCCCTGTGCTTTGTGGGACGTTAAACTTTGGCTTCTAAATTAACCCTCCATTGAGGAAGTTGCTCGTTCGGGTGGTGGGGTCGGGGTCTCCGTGACAAGTCCCTTGATGACTTTAGTGAGACTCCGACTCCAGCAGCCTTACCAGGAACAACTTGAACAAAATTTATAAAAAAAAATCACCCGGGCCCTCTATGGCTGCAGCCGGACCTCCTGCGGTTCAACGGCCCCTGTGACTATCCGGGCCTCATGAAATACCTCCGGGCCTCTTTTGGTCCACCTGGAATCTCTTTGTCCGGCGACCGGGCCCCTCACAATTATCCCGGGCCCACAGCTGCCAAAGCCGGGTCCCTATTCTCAGCAGTGGCAAAAAATTCCCTTGTAATCCACCCTGGGCACTCTGTGGCCCTAGCCAGGCTCTCTGCGATTCACCCGGGCCTCCTGTGGCTATCCGGCCCCCTGAAATGCTTCTGGGTCCACTTGTAACCTCAGTATCCGCGACCGGGCCCCTCACGATAATGTCAGACATATTGTAGCAAAAGTCAGTCTCTACTAGGAACAAATGTCACACCGTGCCTAATGTTCGAACCTGCCCAAATGCGTAGATTCGGGTTAGGGGAGAGATGCTTCAACCGCGGAGCATTTCTTTTGTCGGTCAAATAAGATTCCCTGCGTGTTTCAGAACCTAATAAAGACACCACACGTGAAGCTTGGCCTTAAAACACCAGTTCATAGCTTTTTGAGATGCCTCAGATCAAAGTAAAAAAAACTGCATGCGAAATCGTAAAAATGAGAATCTATCTAAACCTAAATCTATCCTGGACTTGAAATCTGTAACGGCAGAACGTCCGAATTTAAGGAGAGGGGGGGATGGCACCATGAGCTTTTGAGCCCATTTATTACCAGTCAACGTCATAGGATTGTACTAGAATTTCGTATTGCAGAGAGGTCGCCTTGCCCCAGTGCTCTCCCCCCCAGTTCCGCCGCCAGTGCTTGAAATCAAACGCGAAAGTATTCTGGAGATAACTGATAGCCATCATGGCAAATTTTCCAACAATAGCCCGCATACAATATATCCAATGGTCTTGGAAAAGCTAAGGTGCCCGAACCATCCCGCTTACCGACCATACCCACTCTTCCTTAAATTTTTGTCTCAGGAAAATATTTCAGAAGACTGACAGCCTGAAAGCAAAAAGCTGAAAACTAAAAGAAACTTCTATACACGTCGTGTGTCACGTGGATGTACATTTTGCTTAATTTACCACAATTTACGGTTCAATAGAAAACCAGTAGCATAATCTCGTTGGGTTGCGCTACATCGCAATATATTGTAAGTTATTTACATATTGTATATATATATATACACACACACACACATATATATATATATATATATATATATATTATCGTTTGGAAAATAACTTGTTCCATGAGTTACCCGTCGACGTGCCTCACACTATCCAGTCAAACTGACACATCCTTTTGGCCTTTTCCCAGATTTATCCATTTTTGCATTTTGTAAACGTTGCACGAGTCTCGCGAATACTGCTGCTTCGCGTTGCCATTTGAGCGGAAACCATGTGTGTTGTTAAGAAAGTAAGGGAACTTTATATGGTCTATCTTCAGGACACGGTGTCAAGTCTATAAACACTCTGATACGGGTTAATGGGTATTAGTCATCCATTGATCGTATGCATGATGAAATGAAATAAAAATGGCAATTCAACGAAAAATACATTATACATGGCACATACTGCAATATTTAGATATTTCACCGTGTTGTGTTTTCGTGCTATTGTAAGGGGTTCCCCTTTAACGCGCGCATTGACGGGGGGCGAGTACCCACCCCTCGGGTTTTTCGAAGATAGCATAAAAACGGCGGCGCATAGCGCCGCCGTACTTGGCTTACCTTTCCTCTCATCATTTTTACAACTTTTTCACAATTTTAAGGTTAGGTCATCTCAGGTCAGGTCACCAGTACAGGTCAAGTGACCTAAAAAAAGGTTTGAGATAGCATAAGTCGGAAGAGGATGAACTGATCCGATTGAAGCCCATATCACATTATGGCCCCACCGAGTCCTCTAAAATATGTCCCGGTATTTTTTAAATCAATGGCCCAAGGTCAGGTACGAGCCATGACCTCTCCTTGGAAATACATGGGAAAAAATGGTTTTAACTGAATAACTCAGTAACAGATGGTAATAAAGCCTTTTTAAACTGTATTAGATTCGCCTTGTCTTTTCGGTTCTAATGATATGAATTTTATCTAATTTGAGCTTGACCTGACCTCAGTTCGGGTCAAATCCTGTATTTGAACTAGCAAGGTCATATTATACATCATTCGATTCGGCTTAATGCGAGAATTCATTAAAGTTCTAGTTGTTTTGCTCTATCATACTTGTTCAGATGAAATGATCGAAAACCTTCGTTTACATGTTATCCCTATGACGACATGTTTTGACCTCTAGTGACCTTAAATGTGACCTGACAAAAAATATATTTTCGATGGAGAAGTAGATGGGCTACCCAACACCGTTAACTGTTTTTCGCTACCTGGAGTGGTTCTCGATCTTAGGGGTACCCCGTCGAAGCTAAGGTGGCTCAGACCCCGTCAATGCGCGTGTTAAAGGCAGCACGTTGGGGAGCGCGGAGGGTGCCTCGTATTCTGTTGCCTTGGGCAGCTAACTCGTTACAATTTTCAAGTGGTTACAACATTTTTACTCCATTCTTTAAATATCGGAGTCGCATGGGTTCGAACCTGGCTCTTCTACTGACGAGACAATGTCATAATCTTATTGTTCACTCACCGCGCCCAAGCGCCCCGACAGGCTGGCGTCAGCCTCGGAGTTTCGCTAAGTCCCACACCCACTCTTCCGAGCTGCCATAACGTAGATCACCATCACCCCCACATATACCTTGACGGGCCTTTTCTAACTCTCTTGGATTCTGGAATCTCAGGGGTGGGGGGGGCACTTTAGGACCCCCTACACTGCTCCACTCCACGTTGACGCCAGACCCCCTCATCGGCGCGTGTTAAAGCGAAAACCTTGTTAAAAACGCAACGTTTTTTTAACATGATGGCACCCGTCACCTACATGACACATTTTGTTGGTATCTATATCATGTGGTAGTATTTTATCCGCCAAAGATTGAGCGTCATCTTATAGCCATCGGTCTGCCAGCTGGAACATTGTGATTATTATTAACTATTTCTTCAGCTACATGCGATTCTGTTCATCACAATTGTGCATTTTATGGGTATACACACACCACTAATGAAACGTTGAAATAAAACCGAAATACGTTTGCATTAGCTATCTTTATAACCGAAACCTTAACCTTGTCCCCTTTTGATATGATGGCTCCCAGCATTATCAAATTGGGCAGCCCTAATTCTTTTGGAGAATCTTGAGCTCTGTATCTTAAATCGACACATGTTGTGAGTGCAACTTGGTGTGTTTTGCGGTTCGTGCAACTAATATGTTCTATTTGGCAATCAAAGTACTGGTGTTTCTGTATTGTGCAGTTCACCTATTCTTTTAGCAGCACGGTTGAATGCCTCATTTCGATATGATACGCAATGTTTCGCATTCTCCTACTTTTCCTCGGCTACTTATGTCTCTTTGGGGGTTCCGAGGAACCCCAAGTGAAAGCTCAAGGTAATGATGGAATATCTCTTTAATTTTCGGGCTTTGCCTTGATGTTAGATATTTTATTTCATTTTATATTGTTTGAAAAGTCTTTGCGGTGTCTAAAACAGGCCTTACAAGCATCACATTCCAATATGGCAGCTGTTGACATTGTTTTGATTTGGACAAACAAGTTATTTAAACAAATTCACGCCATTGCTCGGACCGTGTTTAATTTAGAATATTATTTTTGAAGCTTCGAATTCTTTAACACCATAGCAATCGGAAAAAGAGGTATGAATTTTCCCCGCCAGCCGAGAGGACAATGCATAAGTGAGCGCTGGGATCACGGAGGCCGACTATACTTTTGTCACTTTTTATGCTTAAATGGTCTTTTACCAGCTACATTCAAAGTTTTTCACGGTGCGTTTGAATGCAATATTATAGGGATATTACATTAAATTGTTAAAATTTTAGCGACATTGAAAAACTAGGCTTAAATTAGTTCTTAGCACAAATAACGGCTTGTTTCGTTGAAGGTGTTTGGATTGTCTATGATCCGCAGGTCAATCGCTCCTTGATCGGTAGAACCCGAAGTAAGTGAAAGTAACAAAAAGTACTGTCAAATGAAAGCAGTAGCCACAGTCGCATCATGTTAAAACAACAGCACTCATGGATAAGCTGAAATATGATTTATAAAAGTTCATTGGAACAGTGTCGTGTATCCTTTTCACCTACATCAGTATGGACAGCGCAGGTGCAAGCCTCGTGGCGCAAACTGTTCGTGCCGCCTCTCTGCACGGCTCCAGTGTTGCCGCAGGTCAAGCCGAGTTGTTAATGGCAGCATTCAGATTGTACCGTGGGCAAACCGTAGCATCGCAGTGGTCACGTGACTGTGATCGGCGCAGAGAGGGTCGTATTTCAGAGGCGTTGCCAGTGAGGCCTGCCCCGCTAGGGAAGCGGCCCGAAAACGTTTTATTGTTGTAAATATTATCCTCATTATGAAGTTACCAAGTGTGCATGGGTATTAAATAGATACCTGCGGCTAAAACGCACACTCCGATGGTTGAAGCACGCCCAAGTAAGCCTTATAATTGCTTATAATGTCAGACATATTGTAGCAAAAGTCGTCTCATATAGTAAGCTAACAATTGCTGAAAACTGGTCGAGCCTAGTGTGTACAGATCCAATTGCAGGGAAGTATACAAGTAAGCCGATACGGATTTCTCATAAAAAATTATCGTGAAGTTGATCTGCTCCCGCCTGAACATGAATGTCCTATTTTTCGGGAATAAGTTACATTCAATAGCAAAGTCGCAGCACGCATAAATTTGCAATTACGTGGCGGCCATACCAACAGGCCACATAGAGTCATGAGAAATGCATTACAAATTGAGCCTAAAAGGTGCACACAAAACAGCCACCAATGCATGACGATCCGAGAACGCAGAGTTACAGCGATATAATACGAAAGTTCGGAAGGTAGTTACGCCGCTGAAAAATATATTTGTGCCGGAGACAGCTAGATACTAATTTACGATTCAAGGACCCCAACAAAGATACTGTTGTCATCATCATCATCATCTTTGGGGTTTTCGGACGCACCGACAGCCAAGGTCACTTGGCGCCCATAACACTACAAACTAACACTCCGGAGGGGCTCCGGCAGGTGAAATATTAAAAAATGCATAGTCCTCCTGCAAAGTATTAAACAGGTGGTACATCCTTAGGCGTTTGATCGCTCGGTAGATAAAAGGGAGAAAAAGATACTGCTGCCGAAACAAGTCAGACTAATGAAACAACAAGCGTTGAGGATTGTATTATATAGACCAGAGCTGATGCGGGGCGAAACTCTACAGGACACCAACAGAAGGCTCGAACTTCCTCCCTCACTTGTCGGCAGCGTGGGAGGACTGGGCAGCACGTCACCCACCGAAACCCCAGTGGCGAGTCTAGTACTACACACGCTGACCTGGGGTTAGCGTTGGTGTAATGCTACATCCACCGACCTAGGGTTTAGGACGGTGTAGTGCTCCATGCACTGACCTCATCATCATTGTTGGGGTTTTTGGGCGCACCGACAGCTGGGTCATATGGCGCCCATAACATTAAATGAAGTACTGTGAGGGCTGCAACAGGTCAGGTGCTAATAAAAAGGAGGTTTATACGTAAAAAGTACTAACCCTGTGGTGTTACCATTTGTGTGTGTCTGCTACAGAAATGAAGTGAGAAAAAAAAACTACGAGGGTGAATAAATGACATTGAATGCGATACTCTTTAAAAAAGCCGATATTGTTGCCACATCGACTGACGGCGACTCACCAATAAGGGACCCGAGTGAAAAATCTGCGGGGAAGTGAGCCCTCCTCTCAATCTCAAAGTCCCGGCAGTCAGTGAGAACATGCTTAACAGAGAGGTGTTCCCCACATCGCGGGCACTCCGGTGGCTCCTCTCCTCTCAGAAGGAACGAGTGAGTGGAGTGAGTGTGTCCTATACGCAATCTGGCTAAAACAACCTCGTCCGTTCTGCACCTGGCATTGGCCGATGACCACGCGCCGATCCTGGGCTTCATAAGGCGCAATTTGGAGCCCTTGGGATCATTGTCCCATCTCCGTTGCCAAGACTCGAATGCATACTGCCTGATGGCAGGGAAACAGTCAGAGTAAGGCACTTTTATTCCTGACGGCACGATACCCCGTGACGCATCCTTCGCCGCAGTGTCACATTGCTCATTGCCAGGCACTCCCACGTGGCTGGGCACCCATGCCAGTGTTAATTGTTTTTGTTGGCAGTGTGCTCTGTGCATCTTATTCCGAATAAGTTCCAGAATATATGACGATGAGGGGTGAAAATCAAATGATGTTAGTGCTTGCAAAGACGACAATGAGTCAGTAAATACAACGTATTTGCGTCTCCTCGACCGTAACACCTGGTCTAAAACTCGGAAGATAGCGTAAAGTTCAGCAGTAAAAACTGATGCTGTCACAGGGAGTGTATAACGTTGTTCAATTCCATCACTTACATACGCACATCCGACACCGCTCTCCGTCTTAGATCCGTCTGTATAATATATCTCAAAACCTGAATACATGTCATTTACGTGTTCCCAGAAAATCTGCCGGACCGCAACAGGCGGCAGATTCTTGGTCTTAACAAGCAAACTGGTGTCCACCTGAGGCTCTGGGAGAGTCCATGGTTCTAATAAGGGATTCTGGAAAGTCTCAACCTGTTCACAGTCAACTCCTGCTTCCCTCAGCCACGCTCCAATTCTGAGACCAGGGTGTCTGTTTCGGGATAGATTTTCTTCCGAGTGTCTGATGTCATCAGAGAATAGCTTACTGTATGTTGGATGGTTTGGAGACTGTTTTATTTTTTAGAGCGTATTTCATCGCAAGGACACGACGTCGCAAGTCTAACGGCATCTCGTTTGCCTCGACGAGTATGCTGGCGGTAGGCGATGTGCGGAATGCACCGATGATAATTCGAATGGCATGGTGATGTATGGTATTTAGCATAGATTTTGCTGTCTCCGTGGCTGAATCGTATACCATGCAGCCATATTCAATTTTTGATCGGATTAGCGATCGGTACAACATCAAAAGTGTTTTTCTGTCTGCGCCATACTTTAACTTAGTTATAACCTTCAGAATGTTCAGATCCTTGAAGCACCTTTCCCTTACAACCTTAAAGTGGTTTATATAGGTCAACTTAGAGTCAAAAGTCAGGCCCAGGAACCGTGCATGTGCGACTACCTGGATTCTTTCTCCATACATAGTTAATGTGGGATCATCACACGGACTGCGTCTGCGGCAAAAATGTATACATTTCGTTTTTGTCGTTGAGAATTGTAGACCATTTTTGGAGCTCCACCGCTGCAACTTTGTGAGTCCGAGCTGTAGCTGCCTTTCTGCAGCGGCTGTGGACGACGCCGTTACCCACATGCTGAAATCGTCTACGAATAGAGCTGTGTTGATATTACGTGGTAGGTTATGTGATATGTCGTTGATTGCGATAGCGAACATGGTCACAGAGATCACGCTACCTTGGGCCGTTCCGCTTCCTGCGCTCGCTCCTCTGACTGCACGCTACCTATCCTGAATCTAAACCGACGGCTTCGCAAGAAATTTGAGAGAAACCAGCCCATATGACCCCGTATGCCCAATCCGAACACCTTTTTCAGGATGCCATGCCTCCATACCGAATCATAGGCCTGCTTTACGTCGTAGAAAATAGCTATTGTGTGTTGTTTTTCAGAGAAGCCTTTACGGATATCAGCATCGAGAGAAAGAAGATGGTCGACAGTACTTCTGCCTCGGCGAAAACCACACTGGACGTTCGAAAGCAGTTGATTGGTCTCCAAGAACCACACGAGCCTAGTATTAACCATTCTTTCAAGCAGCTTACACACACAGGAGGTGAGAGATATCGGGCGAAAGTCATCAGGAGACACTCCTGGCTTTCCTGGCTTGAGGATTGGTATTATGGTGGCCTCGCGCCACTGGTCTGGGAAGTCATCCTGCGTCCATATATAGTTAAATATGTCAAGCAGTGATACAAGAGAGCAGTCAGGGGCGTGTCGCAACATCTCGTAGGTAATTGTGTCAGGTCCCGGAGATACGTTTTTTGTATTGTTTAGTGCAGCCCGGAGTTCACGCATTGAAAAAGGAATGTTGTATGCAGCCGAACTGTCGTTACCAAAATTAATCGGTGTTCTCTCTTCTCGCTCCCGAAAGCGAACAAACTCGAGATCCTGGGACTCCCTGCTACATCTTGCCTCGAATGCTGCAGCCATACGGTCAGCCACTGCCTGTGGATTGCTAATTTTGACGCCGTTTTCCTCTAATACTGTGGCAGGTGTTGATCGATGCTTTCCTTGTATACTTTGAATACGAGACCAGACCTGTGTAGATGGAGTAAAACGGTTGATTGTATTGACATATGCCACCCACCATCTCCTTTTAGAGTTAACAACTATACGTCGCGCCAACGCCTCGCGCGCCTAAACGTTATTATGTTAGGCGTCGTTGTGTGTCTTTAAGTACTCTGTAAGCCCGTTTCCTTTCTAAAATCGCTTGTCGGCATTCGTGGTTCCACCAGGGGACAGGAGTTCGTTTGGGTTTGCCGGAAGTCATTGGGATAAAACGTTTGGCTGCTGAGAGAATCATGTCATTAAAATGCTTTACTGCTGCCGTTGCCGAACCCTCAGCACTTACATCCAAGGGGCCACATGCGCCCCGGAAGCCCTCCCAGTCAGCCCTTCGGAGGTTCCACCGGGATGGTAGAACCAGCGGTGCAGCCGACCGGGCTGAACGGATGTTTATTGGAAAGTGGTCACTCCCATGGAGGTCTTCAAGGGTGCACCAGCTGAGCTGGGTAAAGAGTGAAGGTGAGCAGACAGAGAGGTCTATAGCCGAGAGCGATCCAGAAGGCAGGGTAAAGTGAGTGGGACGACCAGTGTTCAGCAGGCAGAGAGAGTTGAGATGGAGGAAACGTTCCACTGTTCGGCCTCGGGGACACGAGCGGTCCGAGGACGCTCCCCATGATGGGTTGTGAGCATTAAAGTCGCCCAATAGAACAAAAGGGGGTTGGCAGTTGGTCAACAAGAGCATTAAGACTATGCAGATCAATGTTGCCACCAGGAGGGAGGTAAATAGAACAAACTGTGATTTTCACAAATCCTAAATCTACCCGGGCAGCCACTGCCTGCAGAACCGTGTTCAAGCGAACAGGGAAGCACGGGGTGCAGTGGTGAACTGCCACCATAACACCACCGTAGGCAATGGTGCTACTGAAAACGTCCTTTCTGGAACGTCTGGAACTGTCGCAGGTTAAAAGGCTTCCAGGCGACAGTTTTGTCTCTTGAAGGCAAAGCACACTAGGGTTATACTGTGATATAATGTGTTGCAGGTCAGAAAGATTCGCGCGAATACCACGGCAGTTCCACTGAACAATAGTCATTTAAATAAAGGGAAACGGGCTTAGTGAGTGAAAGAAAAAGAACTGGCCTACGGTAACTGACCCTAGCCCTTCCAAGGGGGCCGGAACCCCCGTATGGCCCTCTGGCTAGTCCCACGTTTGAACCACCCAGCCGGTTGCGAACCGGTCCGCGGCCTCGCCCGCTTTCGGTGGGAATTACCGCGGGCGCGCGAGGTCTGGGGCTGGCTGGAGAGGACTGCCCGCCGGACGTTTTGTCGGAGACCTACCGCGCGGCACTTCCTCAAAATTTTTCGCATTGTTGCGACAGTGGACGAGGCAGTGTCGGTAGGAAGCTGTGCTGGCTGCGTCTCGGTACCCGAAACGGGTGGTGGCTGTGGCGCTGCAGCAGCGTCGCCAACGGGTGGGATGACAGGGGACGGCGGGCGGCGCCCTCCCGCGGGAGAGGCTTTTCCCTCGTCCCACGACTACCCATCCCTCTGAAACCGGCGGGAATCCACCGGGAGGCGCACCAGGTGTTGGTGCAGAGTCACCGGCACCAGGAGACGGCTGGTGCTTAGGGGCGGTGACAGACCCCTTTTCCCCATCTGGCGGGGGCCGAATGAGGAGATACAGAAGCGGGGGCGATGACCTGCCCCTCACCCCCCACGGAGGGGGCGCGCGGAGGAGGTACCGCCGTCGGCCCAGGAGCCGGGGCGGCGGGCTGGCGTGAAAAACACCAGCCCCATCCTCCCTGCCAGGCGAACAAAGTCCGCCACGGTTAGGGAGCGGATGACCTCCTCCGCGGTCATCCTTGGGGTGTTTGGTATACCTGTAGAGGCTACCTGTGCGAAACTTTTCCGCGGGTGGGACGCCTCGTATGCGTCCCGTGCCTCACGAAAAACTGATACGTTGTCTGGTCTTTATAGATAGTATTTCTTTTCTCGGAGAAACTCTGGGCATGATCGGTCTGTTACCTGGTGGCAACCCCCACAGTTTGCACATTTCAATGCTTCGGCATCACACTCAGTGGTGCAGTGGTGTAACGATGAACACTTCCCACATACACCTTTACCTTTGCAGAATCGGGCACTGTGTCCATATTTCTGGCACGTAAAGCATCGCATGGGGCTTGGCACGAAGGGCCTCACCCCGACTCTTGAATATCCAACAAAGATGTGATTCGGTAACTCTTCTGTGTCAAACGTAAGTATAACAGTGTCAGTGTCGAGCATAGCATCTCCACTTTTCCTACGAATCCTCCGCACCTCCACCACTCCGAGTTCCTCAAGTCCTTCAACAATCTCTTCCTCAGACAGCCCCTTAGCTCCTGACTATTCACCACGCCTTTCTTAAAGTTCTTAGTTCTGTGTGGCTCTACTGAAATGTTGATTTTGCATGTCTTTTTCGATCCCGAGTCCTTCCTCGTGAACGTCAGTTCCGTCACGGAGAGTGCACGCTCGGCATCCTCGGTTCGCGCAAACTCAACTTCCAACGATCCGTCCTGTAACTTGTCACATCTCACGACCTTGCCCAGACGATCTAGTGCCTCCTTTCGCTTAAATGGTGACAGTGCTGCAAGGGATGAGGATGTGTCCAGTCCCCTCATTACCAAAACGCGAGGACAGGAAGGCTGGCTCATCGTCTTTTGCGGTTTGGGCGCAGGTGTCTGCATGGTCCCTTCCCCTCTAGGGGGTTGAGAGGTGTCTACCTCCAGTGGAGGGTGCGGAGAGGGATTTGTGGTGCGTGTGTTATCCATGAGAGTATGATTAATTTCGGCCAGCCACGTGCGCCCCCCTTCCAACGAGGGTGCTACAGGGCGAAACGACGCACGGGCTGGCTATACGGGGGAGACGCCGCCGTTACAGAGGGGGAGAGAGACTCACCAAACCCCCACTGCCCCGACGACGGTCCCCCTTGCACCTAGCCTGACGACCCCGGGCGGGACGCGGACACCCCCCCTCCCCGGGTGAAGTCGGGACCTCACCAAAGGAGGGAGGGACAGCCGAGCCCCACCAAAGGCCGGCAGACTTTTACAATGCTGCTACTCTTGCCGATGCCCTCAAGAGTACCCTGCCCTTGCGGAAATCCAGACCAAAGTAGAGTGTTGCTAGAGGAACACGAACGAACACAGCGCATCCCCCAGCTCAGCTACCAGGACTCCTTCATCCCGGGGTACGGGCTCGGTGCGCAGCTCACCTTAAAAAGACAGGCGCCCTCGCACGGCCTCATCGGAGCAGGCGACTACCACCTGCTCGTCACAACTGATTCCCGGCTGGTCCGAGAGAAGGAGCCCCCGGCCCGCAGGGCCGGCGATTAGAGGGATCCAATCGCCAGCCACACGAGCCGGAGGCCTACATACACCCAGACCATCCAGGAATCATAGGCACGTGCAAGGACGCCCATGATACTGGGATAATGTGGGTAACTGGGAAGTTATGAGTTGGAAAAGGAAGAGGGTCGGTCTGCGCTGTCCAGCCCAGACACGCGCCGCACGCGACCGAGGTGTCCACACTCAAGACGAGCAAGAGTGCACACACCCGCCACCCGCGGAGACACGCCGGGCCAGACAACGCAGACAGTGGGCAGGAGGGGTGTTTAGGAGTGGACAGAAAGGATACGGGTGGAAAGACATGGAGAGATAAGGAAATAAGGAAAGAAGAGGAAAAGGAACAAGGAGTTGGTGGGATTTGAATTTAGGAAGGCCAAGAAAGGATGAGGATGGCAGTTTCGATTTGGCCTCTCGACCGAAGGCGAGGGGCGAAACCCATCCTGCCAACTGGGGTCGCGGGTGTCGTCACATCCCGTACCCAATTATCCATGTGCCGGACCTGTCAGCAGGTGCAAACGAGTCCGGCAGATGAAAATCGGTCCCCTGCGGGGATGCACTGACCTCGGGGCTAGGGCTGGTATAGTGTTCCATACAATGACCTAGGGTTTAGGACGGTGTAGTGTTCCATACATGAACTAGTGGTTTAGGTCAGTGTAGTATTCCATGCACTGACCTCGGGGTTACGGTCAGTGTAGTGCTCCAACCAGCCCTCCTTGATAACGGCGGAGGGCGCGGCCTTCTTGTGCTTCACCGACTGGAAACAGCCGCTGCACGGGAATGTTCTGAGACTCGGTACTGCCGGTGACGGAGAGGTAGACACGTTAGCCGTATACAGGAGACTCGGTACTGCCGGTGACGGAGAGGTAGACACGTTAGCTGTATACACGAAACTCGGTACTGCCGGTGACGGAGAGGTAGACACGTTAGCTGTATACACGAGACTCGGTACTGCCGGTGACGGAGATGTTAACACGTTAGCCGTATACACGAGACTCGGTACTGCCGGTGACGGAGGGGTAGACACGTTAGCTGTATACACGAAACTCGGTGCTGCCGGTGACGGAGAGGTAGACACGTTAGCTGTATACACGAGACCTCGGTGCTGCCGGTGACGGAGAGGTAGACACGTTAGCTGTATACACGAGACTCGGTACTGCCGGTGACGGAGATGTTAACACGTTAGCCGTATACACGAGACTCGGTACTGCCGGTGACGGAGGGGTAGACACGTTAGCTGTATACACGAAACTCGGTACTGCCGCTGACGGAGAGGTAGACACGTTAGCTGTAAACACGAGACTCGGTACTGCCGGTGACGGAGGGGTAGACACGTTAGCTGCATACACGAGACTCGGTACTGCCGGTGACGGAGAGGTAGACACGTTAGCTGTATACACGAAACTCGGTACTGCCGGTGACGGAGAGGTAGACACGTTAGCTGTATACACGAGACTCGGTGCTGCCGGTGACGGAGAGGTAGACATGTTAGCTGTATACACGAAACTCGGTACTGCCGGTGACGGAGAGGTAGACACGTTAGCTGTAAACACGAGACTCGGTACTGCCGGTGACGGAGGGGTAGACACGTTAGCTGCATACACGAGACTCGGTACTGCCGGTGACGGAGGGGTAGACACGTTAGCTGTAAACACGAGACTCGGTACTGCCGGTGACGGAGGGGTAGACACGTTAGCTGTATACACGAAACTCGGTACTGCCGGTGACGGAGAGGTAGACACGTTAGCTGTAAACACGAGACTCGGTACTGCCGGTGACGGAGGGGTAGACACGTTAGCTGTATACACGAAACTCGGTACTGCCGGTGACGGAGAGGTAGACACGTTAGCTGTATACACGAGACTCGGTGCTGCCGGTGACGGAGAGGTAGACACGTTAGCTGTATACACGAAACTCGGTACTGCCGGTGACGGAGAGGTAGACACGTTAGCTGTAAACACGAGACTCGGTACTGCCGGTGACGGAGGGGTAGACACGTTAGCTGCATACACGAGACTCGGTACTGCCGGTGACGGAGGGGTAGACACGTTAGCTGCATACACGAGAATCGGTGCTGCCGGTGACGGAGAGGTAGACACGTTAGCTGTATACACGAGACTCGGTACTGCCGGTGACGGAGAGGTAGACACGTTAGCTGTATACACGAGACTCGGTACTGCCGGTGACGGAGAGGTAGACACGTTAGCTGTATACACGAGACTCGGTACTGCCGGTGACGGAGAGGTAGACACGTTAGCTGTATACACGAAACTCGGTACTGCCGGTGACGGAGAGGTAGACACGTTAGCTGTATACACGAAACTCGGTACTGCCGGTGACGGAGAGGTAGACACGTTAGCTGCATACACGAGAATCGGTGCTGCCGGTGACGGAGAGGTAGACACGTTAGCTGTATACACGAGACTCGGTACTGCCGGTGACGGAGAGGTAGACACGTTAGCTGTATACACGAGACTCGGTACTGCCGGTGACGGAGAGGTAGACACGTTAGCTGTATACACGAAACTCGGTACTGCCGGTGACGGAGAGGTAGACACGTTAGCTGTATACACGAAACTCGGTACTGCCGGTGACAGAGAGGTAGACACGTTAGCTGCATACACGAGACTCGGTACTCCCGGTGACGGAGAGGTAGACACGTTAGCTGCATACACGAGACTCGGTGCTGCCGGTGACGGAGAGGTAGACACGTTAGCTGTATACACGAGACTCGGTACTCCCGGTGACGGAGAGGTAGACACGTTAGCCGTATACACGAGACTCGGTACTGCTGGTGACGGAGAGGTAGACACGTTATTTGTATACACGCCGGTGACAAATTATCCGGCGAAAACCTCAACACGGGGACTGAACAGCTAAGGGCTTTTCATGACCGGGATCTTCCGTTTATTCTCCGAATATTTGGCCGCCCCGGTAAATTTGGCCGCCCCGGTAGCTCAGTTGGTAGAGCGTTGGGCTCCGGCCCGCTGCTCAGAAGCATGCAGTGGCAGTGCATGTCCAGGCTTGGGATCGGTTCCCCTGAGACGCTCCGGCGCTCAATAGTTTACCCGACGTACAGGTCGGCTGGCAACTGACTGGTGAGAGGGTGACCTGAGCGGGGCGGCCGTCCCTGTGCTTTGTGGGACGTTAAACTTTGGCTTCTAAATTAACCCTACATTGAGGGAGTTGCTCGTTCGGGTGGTGGGGTCGGGGTCTCCGCGACAAGTCCCTTGATGACTTTAGTGAGACTCCGACTCCAGCAGCCTTACCAGGAACAACTTGAACAAAATTTATAAAAAAAAACCTTATTTTGTGTTCCCACAATAAGTCATGCGTTTCCGTGTACTGATTGGCTCAGGAAGGCTCCTGAGAAGACCATACTTAGCTCCCATCTCTCGTGATTTGACACACAGCCTGAAGGGGAGGGGTGAAAAACTCACTTTGACCTAGTTTTGTCTGGGTTTTAAGAAATTTAACGTTTATTTGCGGAATTATCGATAACGCAGGGTGAATAATGACGAACTGACCACGACCGGCAGTGGTCTAAAAATATTTAGCAGGTCAAGGATACGATTCACGTCAAACCATACGCAAACGCTATATTTCTTATTCACTTTATCTATAAGCCGTAGGGCTTATAGATTATCTTTGGTTGAAGATAAGTCTGCCTTATCTTCAACTAAACTTCACAGCAGTCACGCAAAAATCCAGATTCAAGATAAAACCCTTGCCAAAGAACTTTTGGCCAGGACAAAAATATACGTTTCGAAACTGAGCTGCGCGGCGTCCCCTACCGTCCAGCCCACAGTGGGCCCTCTGCCAGCCACGCCTCGCCACTGACTTGCAGAGGGACTCCTTGTCCGGGTCTGCCGCGGCGGCGGCGGCGGCGCGCTCGTCCGACTTGCGGGCGGCCACCGGCGAGGCCGGCTCTCCGTCCTCCTCTTCGCTCTCGGCCTCCGGAGCCTCGCAGTCGGGGTCGCTGGTGTCCTCCTCGGGACTGCGGCCGCCCGGCTCCAGCGGCGCGTCGCCCGTGCAGGCGCGGGGCACCGCCCGCGCACTTCTTGTGCACATTGTACTTGCAGTCGCGGCACTGCAGGCCCTGTGGGGTGGCGACAACAGGTTTAGCTGTGTTGGCTCACATCCGAGTGAGCCAACGAAACCGTCCCGGCGGATCGGCTCATCCGTCGCCGGCGGAAAACAACCGCGTTTTCACACATTGATATTCTTACACCGCGGGGAACTCGGGTTATAAAATCAAATCAGTTTAAAACTTGACTAGCACTGAGATCAACGCACTCTTCGGTGAAAAAATGTTTTGAACACCAGTTTTACCATACAATGCAAACTTTGTTTCAGAAACGGCTTTTAAGGCATCTGCCGACGTGCTCCTTGCGCCTACTGTCTTCCCCCATTCCTATGACCACCCACTTGTTGTCCTCCTCACGGAAGCCTTGTATTGTTCCCCCCAATCTTGCTTTTCTAACTGAATTTGGAACTCCAAATATAGTCTTCCCAAACGTGTATCACGTTTTTCTGTACGCGACGACAGATGGACTAGACAGTTGCGCATCTTATAAATCTAATTTTATACTTTTCCAGTCGTTGCTATTAACCTTTAGAGACACTTAACCCTGCAAGGTTCAGGAAATTCGTTGAGCCTTCGCGACCTTTAAATTGACCACAAAGATCACACCTGGCTGAAAACCAGAAAGAGCGCATAAACTCCTAGGTACCATCCGGCTACCAAACTTGACGAGAATCGAAAGGGGTGGGCCCCAGGAGTACCCGTTTCTGAGCGATTTCGTGTGTTATGACTCAGCTATAAGCGGAATCGTCAGTTTTACCCCAACTGTCTTGAGAAAAGTCTGCAAGTACAGAGTGTAACGAACAGAGTGTTCCTAGCAAAACTGTCTTCAGTCACAAAGGATATTCCTTTGCACCGTTACGTTATCCAGCGGACTAGCAAGAAGCCTTTTACACACCCGAAAGGCCACCTTTACTGGTGCGGCTCCGTTATGCACCGGCCCCAGCGCTCACCTGTTTGTACACTCCCACCAGCAGTTTGTTGCAGAGCATGCACTTGGTGGGCTTTTTGTACGAGTGGACGACAAAGGTGTGCGGGATGCGGATGCGGCCAGCGATCTCGCGCTCGGCCCAGGCCGGCCGGCCCGACAGCGACGGCGAGCGCGACTTGGCCGAGCCGTTCAGCACCGACGGCGGGAAGCCCTGCCGGCCGCCCTGTACTCTCAACAATGACCACGCCGCACCACATCTCTACACTCAGCAATAACCACGCCGCACCACATCTCTACACTCAACAACGAACGTCATCGGCAGCATTGCCTCTCCAACACACGTCGATGGTGCCATACTGGCGAAATCCGTTGGCGTAGGTTAGCATTTTTACGATATATATTTAACCTACGGTACGTTCACAAGAAGCATGCGCCCATGCCATGTAACATGTATATTTCAAATACAATTCTACTTATAACCTCTGATAATATCTAAAAACTCGTCTTTTATTTCTACTAAGCAGTAATAATACGTTGGTAAACTTTCATTAATTTAATTTCAGTGCCTCTTGTAACTATATTTGCACAATTTGTGTTGCTTATTTGTCACTTATTCAAGGGAAGCGAAACACCACTGTAAACAATTGCGACAGAACTGAGGAAGCGTGTGGGGCAGCACTACTCACCGAGTCCTCCGAGCCCTGTGAGATGAGCGAGGTGACTGACGAGGACTGGGGCAGAGTGCTGTGCGCCGAGGACGATTTGCGACGGCGCTGCCGCGGCGAGCAGTTGTTCGGCACGTTAATGGCGCAGCGTTTGTGAAAGTTTTTGCTGCAGCCTGCCGGACAACGGGCAAGCGATGAGGAATTAGCTCTGACGAGGGCTCCGGCGGCCACACCAGAAGCTGACTCACGGGACACGCTCTACTTGCTAAGAAAAAAAGAACAATAACACGCACTAAACGGGAGACAAAACGTTTAGGTAACCCATTATTTGAATGTATTGCGGTCCGTTTGACGTGTTACACATATTTCAAACAAAGCTGGAAAACTAATTCTGTCGGCGAAGGGCATCATTTCTATGATCATTCACCCCGTGTACTTGCTGCGAGCTAGCGCTAACGCCGCAGCAGGTAATTTTTAGACCATGTATTTTCTCCAGCTTTTAAGTAATGTTTTACTAGTATTATTCATCCTCGGCGAGGAACATCCCAACCTAGGGTGATTCATTTTATTGTTCTCATGTGTGATGCGTGTCATTTACTTGAAGCATATTGTGTTTATTTTTCGGCTCTGACTTCGCCTGTAAATTGATATCCATCTGTTGGTGATATGAATGAATAAATAAATAAATAAATAAATTTCCAAATGGCAAAAAATACCTCATGATGGAAATGAGACGCAGTGTTCTTAATCTCGCCAAGGACACTGTAAGAAGCACAGCGGTGACTGACGGTGTTGACAATGCCAGTGAAGCAGGAGCGGCGACACCGCGCCCTTTGCTCCCCTCCTAACCCAACATAACGCCCCAACTGATGACGGCACAGGCCGCTGGCCGGCTCTCTGAGACAGTGGAGGGCGCGATGATAAGGTGAGTGAGCAGAAAGCAGACTCCAGCTAAAGCGGCACCTATGGCTCTCAGCAATGTCGGATCCAGGGCGATCCCTAGACTATGTCCGACTCCGGGACAGAAAATGCTGATGTTTTTTTCAACAAGAGTGTTTGAAAAGTGCTTACGACAACCCACCCAAATTAATTGTCTACCAATACTGTACCACTAACTTCCCCCGGCAACAAACATCAAACTAATATCAAATCCAGCGGATAAAATACTTTAAGGTTGCGCATACGATCCAATGGTCCTTTCAACCATGAACATTAACTCTGAAACGCGCGGAGCCGCAGGGAACTCGGAGCGCAGTGTGCATACTGCCTGCATCATTTACATCAGTTTTGCGGGCTGACAGAAAGTTTCATCAAGCACGCACGGGTGGACGACCACATGGAAGTGGGGGCTCCTGGAATGTTTCATATTGGGTCAGATTGCTGGACATCTGTTCAAAATAGTAATAATAAACACCGCATGGAACTATAAAGCAAATGATTAAGTTATTTTCTCCCCAGCACTGCCCATCAAAAATTTTCCACCACATTTATGATAAGTTGCGTTCCTGGGGAGGGTATGAATTGTCTCAGTTATGCGCCGTACTGCAGACGCCGCAGCGCTCCTCTGCTACGGCCCCAGCGGCGGCTGCACGCCGCTGCACCCGTGACATTTTCCCTGTCGCACGGTACAGCAAAGGTTGCCGGCCACACGGTAAGTTGGAAACGTTTCAGCCGGCGATCGCTCGCAGAGCGACGGTTCACGTGGATCGATAGGCTCAGTTTTGGGAGCTGAAACAGCGGCCAGCGCATTCAGAAGGCCCCCAGCACTGATTAGTTTTGAACATATTCTAAGGGAGCGAAAATATATACCCGGCGCCTGAGTATTTTTCGGCAAAGGATCGGCGAAAGAACATCAGCCCCAAAAGCAGCAACCGAACGTTTGCTATCACAGAACATTTGAACGATGTATCACTGAGCCTAACGCGTCGTAGGCGATACACTTTCGGCTTATCTTGGCTTGTCAAGGAAGCGATGGGCGCATTCAGAACCATTTATATAAAAGATACGCTGATTCAACACACCTTTACAACCCCGAGAACGCAGCGTTGGTGTCAGTTGTCGGCCATCCAGGCTTCAACAATGGAAATTCGGCCAAAACTGAGACGTCTAGACGGAAAAGGAACGATTATTCCTCACGAAAACATCCACAAAGGCATGGGTTTCCCTGACAGCGGCGGTGAGCGTGGACACGCTGTCGAGTGTGGCGGTGGGCGCGACACGATGTCGGGAGCGACGGTGGGCGCGGACACGCTCTCTGGTGGGGCGGTGGGCGCGGACGCGCTGTCGGGTGCGGTGGGCACGGACACGCTCTTTTGGTGGGGCGGTGGGCGCGGACACGATGTCGGGAGCGACGGTGGGCGCGGACACGCTCTCTGGTGGGGCGGACCGGTGCTGCGGTAGGCACGTGCTACATCGCGGTCGACATCACCAGTCAGATAGCAGACAGGTATGCTGCAGCCACTTATGTTGCTTAATTTTTCTTAGACACTCATGTTTTCATAGCTCTTATCTGATATTTACTGATTGGAGGTAGATGTTTCGATGCTAGATGATATTCGCGCTGCATTTATCGCAAGACATAATATAACGGGGCTACAGGACACAAGCAAATCGTTTGATCACCGATGTACTCTGCCTATTTTTTTATCTCAATATTTTTTTATGTTTCAGTCATTTGTGATCTTCCAAAAATAGGTAAAAATTGGATACTGATGGTTATTATTATTATTGAAGTAGTTACCTACAATATTAAACGATACTAGCATAGTATCGATATTAATATTGATATAGTGGAAGCGATTTTAGTTTGAAACTCGGTGATCCGACAAACCCGCAACCTGCGCCTAGGTCCAGGTAGCACGGAGTAAATCCCACTCCGTATCTTACAACTTGCGGCAGCGTCCATGCAGCACAGAGTAAATACCGCTCCGTACCTCGCAGCTAGCGTCTAGGTCTACGAAGTAAATTTCACTCCCGTTTCCCGCAGCCTGCGCCTGCGTCCGGGCAGCACGGAGTAAATCCCATTCCGCGCGGCGGCCGCTAACCGCGCTCTTTTCCGGCCGACCCGGCAGCACCTCCTCTGGGAAGGCACGCGGCAGCTGCCCCGTTCCGTGCAACTAGCGTGACGCCAGCAACCAACTGAGGCGAAAGCTTGCGAACACGGAAAAGTGAAAACAAGCATTATAACAGGGCTCCCTCAGACAGCTTTACACCGGTGCTGATGGTGAGAGACGGTTTGAAATGGTCGAATACACCGCTGGATAAGGAACGGTTTGGAATGGTCGGATACACCGGTGGATAAGGGACGGTTAGGAACGGTCGGTTACACCGGTGGATTAGGAACGGTTAGGAACGGTCGGTTACACCGGTGGATTAGGGACCTTTAGGAACGGTCGGTTACACGGATGCTGACTGTGAGAGACAGTTAGGAACGACCGGACAACAATGACCACTGAAGCATGAGAATCATAGCAATATTAAAGAAGAAAAACAGCAAGAGCCCTGCGTCCGCTGACAAGGTAGCGGTGCCAGTGGATATCTACGATACGTTATTCAGAGCCGCCATCCCTGTGCATAGCCTTCGTTCTTTCGTTCCTAACGTTCGTTAGAGAAATACCTTAGCAGCGTCACAAAATTTAATTTTGTTTCCTCTCACCCGCAAGCCACTCTCAAAGGCCACATGTATCATTTTCTTTATTTCACAAATGATAGACTAACACAGTCAAACCAACAGCTACATTTCTACAGGCCGTTCGAAATGACTGAAGTCACACCTGAATTACACCGGTAACAGCTCCTCGCTGATACCCCCGGATGCACTGCTCCCACAGTCTGCTCAGATGCACTCGGGCGGGCCGCCGCGCAGCGCGCAGCTCTTGCCCGGCGGACACTGGAAGCCCTCGCAAGGGGACGGCGGCGGCAGCGCCACGCAGGCGGCGCGCAGCGAAACCTGCCGGAACGGATTCGAGGGGTGCCGCTCCCGCTCGATGCGACACTCCTTGCCGGCGGGGCAGGGTGCGGGGCAGGGGGTGACACACTGGCGGCCGCAGCCGTAGCTGCAACACAGCTGTTTTGTGGCGCAGCGCGGCTTCCTGCTGCTGGTGTCGCCCGCCACGGAGCACTGGTTCAGCGCATCCGGGTTGTTCGGGTCGAAGAAACAGGAAATCACGGCTGCGATGTCGTTGACGGGACAGACGGGCCTGTGTAGCGGTTGCGGCCGTGGTCTCCGCCAATACGCCTCACAGGTCACCAGCACACAAGCTGCGATCAGCAGGGCAGAGATGCGAGCCTGGCACGCCATGTCGTCTCCAGTGTGGTCTCCCGACGCGGGCGCCGCGACGTCACTGGCCGCTCTGTTTCAGCGCCCCCACCAGCAGCCCTTTTGTACGACAGCTGTCAGAGGACATGGCTAGGAGTTGAGTGACTGGTGACGTTTGGAAAGCCCGCACCGCAACAAGGCGGAAACACCGCTTACTGCTAATCCGCAGCCGGTGTGGCCAGAGGCCCGGGGGCGGACCCAGGGCTCGTGTGGGAGGGGGAGCAGAGGCGCAGTCCCCGCTCCTGCTGCGGACAAAGCCTGGTGGCCAGCCCCAGGGGCGGACCCAGGGCTGGTGTGGGAGGGGGAGCAGAGGCGCAGTCCCCACTCCTGCTGCTGACAGAGTCCGGGGTGGCCAGCGCCCCAGGGGTGGGCCCAGGGCTGGTGTGGGAGGGGGAGGCAGAGGCGCAGTCCCACTCCTGCTGCTGACAGAGTCTGGTGTCGATACCGGGTGTGAACAGCGTACGCTTTAAAACAAACGCCCATGGAGGTTCGATGTTTTGGGAGGGCGTGGAAACAATGGCTTCATGCACCATTAAGGTGACTGTTAGAAAGATCAAGACCTGTTCTGTAAGAAACGGGGTCAGTCCGTCTTTTAATCGAGCAAGGAGTAGGAAACACGTTGATAGGAAACAATTTTCCAATTCCGTCAGTTTTGTATTACTTAGGATTTACTGCAATCGCCTCCGTTTGGAATTTTGATTAGTTGTGATCACATGCTGTTACCAGAGATGGCCTACGCTACGTTACGCAATCATTTTTCCGTAGCCGTAGCTCTGGAAATGAAACGTAGAGTAGCTGGGCAAATTCTGTAGCGTACTTCGCCAAAACTTAGCGCATCATAGCGTAACTAAGAAAAAAGTTACCGTCATATATGTATATACCTTCTCGTGATCTCGATTGCGGTACTTAGGATTCTTGGTAACGATTTGCTTTAAATCGAAATTTGAAATAGAAGTGATAATATTTGAAAAGGTAACGACCAAACCATTACTTTAAAATTACCAACTCAAAACAATTTCACGAGAAATGTATCAAATCGCTGTCAATTAATGTCGGGGCCTTTTGGTGCATAGTGTAAATCACGGCCACATTTTTTGGGCCTGTAAAATTAGAAGTCGGTTGATTTTTGGTTTATAAATTTGTTTTTCAATTGGTGACAAGAATTCCCGACCATTGATCACACATCAGGTCACACATCAGGTCCAGTCAAGGCCACTATCTAATCTAGCATAGTCAATATGTACATCAATCGACTCGTAGTAGCAATCTCAACGTAAAAGTATCAAAATAAAAGTTTTATCGTCATTTCCTGCAGTTATTGACCCAAGTCTGAAAATCTGCTTAAGTAGCTTAGATGACCTCTCAGAGGTCACAGGTAAAGCATTGCAACAGGAACCTAGAAAGGGCCCAGGATACAACGATTTGGGGAATATGAAGGTATTATAAGCTTATCTACACAAATAAAACCCAATTTTTGTTTTCCCAATGCATTTCCAAAGGAGAGGTCATGCTCCGTACCTGACCTTAGGCCATCGTATGAAAAATCCCAGAATATATGTTGTAGTACTCGGTAGGCCCATTATGTGGTATCAGTTTCAATCCGATATATTCACCCCTTTCTCTCGTACTTATGATACTTTACATATTTTTGGAGGTGAAGTCACTTAACCTGCACTGGTGACCTGACCTGAGCTAACCCAACATTTAACTTTTGGGGAAAGCTGCAAAATTAATCAAGGATGAGGTGTGGCAAGTACGGCGGCGCGAAGCGCCGCCGTTTTTCCGTGCCGCAGGTAAAACCCAAGGAGGATTGTTCAAACAAACCCCCATCGGGGCGAGGGTTAAAGTATGAATGTGTGAACAAAATGTTGATATCGTAGTACGATACATTTTTACCGTAGCCGTAGCTCAAGTACCGTATTCTGTAGTCGATGAAATATAACGTAGCGTAATTCTGTAGCGTAGTTTTGGCCAAAATCGAACCGTAACGTAGCGTAATTCGGTAACGTAACGTGGCGTAGGCCATCTCTGGCTGTTGCACTGATTGAAAGCACCCGCATGACACATTGCATGGGCTTTGGACATCGACTGGGGTGCCACCTAGCGGCTGAAATTATATTTTTGCGGTTTCTAGCGCGTTTCTTATCTATCGTAAAAATAGATTCCTTTTGAAATTGTACCCACCTTTCGCCAATTTATGTTATGTTATCCCAAAGCATCCGCATGAAAAGCTATATGCCTTTTGGACACTTTCTAGAGGTGCCACCTAGCGACGAAAGTCTCCAACTTCGGCTTTTCTGGAGACGTTTTGGATTTACCGTAAAAACAGCTTCCTTTTATAATCAGACTGAAACGTGATTACATGCCGTTGTCTCGGTCTCAGTACCCACAAGAAGTACCCACAAAACATGTATAATTCACTTCGGAAAATGCCTAGGGGTGACACCTGGCGGAGCAAGTACTCATAGCCTATTTACATGGCCATATTCATGACTATTTGAATTACTTTAACCAAATTTGATTTTAAGTACTGCAGCCGGATGCAGTGAGCCCTCTGAACGTGCCCCAGCTTTGGCTTACTCCGGTCTGGCCCCAGAGATAGCCGCATTTCTCCGTACAAGTGGGGGAAACTGTGGTCAGCGTTCCCAAGAATGGCTACGTTCCCAACAATGGGAATATTGACCCATATTTGGAAACGCTTGTTCCATAGATGGAAACGCACGTTCCCAAGGATGGGAACAGCCGGAACGATGTTTTCGGAAAACACAACAGGAATTTAGAAAATATAAGGGAAATCTTTCTACCTGGTCACATTCAACTCTTCTTAAAATTTGAGGGGGCTCTACTTTGAAATAGAAAACTGTCTTTGAACGCTCCTCAAATATTCATCTAAACGGCGTGATCCAGTCCCAACGGTAAACATGTAAACAATTAAAAGATTGTTCTGAAACCGCACAAACAGACAGATATTATTTTTTTGATAATTTTCAGGGAAAGTTAATGAGAAATGATGGGGTAAAAACAAAATTTAAAAATTGCAGACTGCAAAAATATTTTTATTGGCATCACACAGTTGCTGCCCACCATGTGCCCGACGAGTGAGGAAATAGGGGAAACCTGTGCCTTTTGTCTGTTTAGGAAGTAAGTGGAGCTTAAAAGTGGCATTTTCGTATTTCTTAAGCTGTTTTATATTGATTTGTATCAGAAAGTTTTTAGTTCTTGCAGTTTTTGTCCCCCAGATCGTTCGAATTATTCCGTAGTATTTTGATGATTTATGGTGCGCCACTGCTGCATCAACTTGATATTTACTGGGATGCTTCACTCATAGGCAGATCCAGGCGGGTACAGGGGGGGCACGTCCCCCGATCAACCCTCAGCGCCCCTCCCCCATCGACCCTCGGCGCCCCCCCCCCGATTGACCCTTGGCACCCCCTGAAATGATCACGGCGCCCCCTGAAAGGTCGATGGCATCCCCTGAAATGTTGCTTCCCACCGTCCCCTCCCCCAAAGGACGCGAAGATCGGCGCCCACCGATAGGATTTTGCGCACACCTGATAGGTGTTGCCTAGGGACTCAAGCTTCCCCCTCAAGATATCAGAGTGCATGTAGTAAAAACATACGCGGAGACTGATCGAAGGCAATGACGGGAGAGACTCGAGGCTCTAGCCCCCCCCAATTAAGTCCTGGATTCACCACTGCCCTTTGATGTGAGAATTGGCGACTCTGCGATAGAATTTCGCCGCCCCGGTAGCTCAGTTGGTAGAGCGTTGGGCTCCGGCCCGCTGCTCAGAAGCATGCAGTGGCATTGCATGTCCAGGCTTGGGATCGGTTATAGTTATATAGCTCAATAGTTTACCCGACGTACAGGTCGGCTGGCAACTGACTGGTGAGAGGGTGACCTGAGCGGGGCGGCCGTCCCTGTGCTTTGTGGGACGTTAAACTTTGGCTTCTAAATTAACCCATCATTTTGGAAGTTGCTCGTTCGGGTGGTGGGGTCGGGGTCTTCCGTGACAAGTCCCTTGATGACTTTAGTGAGACTTCGACTCCAACAGTCTAACTAGGAACAATTTAGACAAAATTTATAAATAAAAAATTGGCACCCCCTGCCCGGATGACGCCACCTTTCGACGTTCCCTCCCCTGGGAAAACTTGGATCCGCTATGCCCCCTTCCACTCCTTTGAGTCTGCTTCTTCCAGGGGCAGGCCTTTTTTCCTTGGGCCGCCATCATAGGCGGATCCAGGATTGCCGATCGTGGGGGGGTCACCTTCCCGCGGGGGTGCCATCCGGACTGGGGGAGCGCCATTTTTTGACCGGAGAAACCTATCAGGTGGGCGCAAAATCCTATCGGTGGGCGCCGATTTTCGCACCCTGGGGGGGGTGCGAAGCGACATTTCAGGGGGCGCCGAAGGTGAAGATCCATCGGGGGCATGTGCCCCCTTTGCCCCCTGGATCCGCCTATGGCTGCCATTCATATTTAGTCAGGGAAACTGACATATTAAAATAATTCGGTAGATATACGCCTTTATTCGTTTCAATCTGTCTGAAATTCTAGTTTGAATCTACGATGGAAAATGCGTTTCCAATTATGAAACAAGCGTTTCCAAATATGGGTCATTGTTCCCATTGTTGGGAACGTAGCCATTCTTGGGAACGCTGACCACAGTTTCCCCCAATGGTACCATCGCCCAGCAGGTAAACGTGCTGTTTCCAGTGGCGTTATCTATGCACACTGAGTCAGAACTGATCTGCAGCAACAAATGAAGGGGGCATCAATTTCGGGCTCTGACTTGTGGGCAACTGACGAAGGGGATATCAGTGTCAGAACTGATCTGTAACAACAGATGAAGGGAGCATCAGTGTCGGAACTGATCTGTAACAACAGATGAAGGGGCATCAGTGTCGCAGCTGACCTGTGGCAACTACTGAAGGGGGCATCAGAGTCGAGGCTGACCTGTGTTGAATTATCTTCGCCCTAGTGGCACGGAAACCGCATTGTGGCGGTGACTTTGTTCGGGCTGCTTTGCTAGAAGCCTTTTTTCTCTATTCTTTACGTTTTGCTTTTTTGTACATATGTGGGCCTTCCACTTTATGTATGCGTAACATTTGTTTTCTTGTCCTCTTATTTTAGCCTTTTCAGCAGCGCTTTTATTTCTATGTTTGTTTTTGGTCTTTTCGTTTTCTTTTCATTTGTTTTGTGCTTCGCTTTCCTTTTCCTCTTGCTTTATTTACCGTTTGTTTTGTTCTATTGACTGGTCGCATTATAATTATCTCTTATCCGACACTAGACTAAATTTCCGATTTTCTTATCTGTTCCTTTGCCTCTGAAGTGTATTTCTATTATGTTGCTCCTTACTTGATTTTGCAATGCTTGTTTTCTCACTGCTCTCTTTGTTCGTTTCTGGTCACTCTCATCTATCATTACGTAAAAGCAATAAGCAAATGATGATGATCAACTTGGAGGTGGGTTTCTGAAACCCTTAATTTGTTTTCAAACCAGAGTGCTTTTTTCATATCAGCTTCATCCAAACAATTTCTTCGCGTAAGAACACCACTCAAATATCTCCAGCGCGTCATAACAAAACAAAACTTGTGTGTACCAAATTACTTTGAAAATCAACCGTGGTATAAAAGCAAAAGGACCTTCAGTTTTTCTTCCTCTTCAGAGAAGTTTCTTCCATCTTCAAAACACACACGAAGTACCTTCCGAACAGACAAAAACGTTTATTTGTACTACCGGATACGTCCAACTCCGACTGATCAATCAAGAAACACTAGCTGCGCTCGGGGGGGGCAAAAACAAGGTTTGGTCTCCTCTATTTCACTTTAGGGGCCATGACCAAATTAGGCCCCCTAGACTCGCTCCTGCCCTTCTGGTACCGGCATGCGTCCTTTCACCTACATTGGTACCAAGTTGGCTCGCCAATCAGGATTTAGAACCGGCCTCAGTTTTGTCAATGAAGAACTCTTGTGGCGGATTGTGGACCTGACGGGGACTTCGGGTCCAAAATAGGCCTGGCTTACGACAGTCTTACAGCCATTTCCTCCCCTTTCCAGACCACGCGGTGCAACTCTAAGTAAACACTTTGGCTGGCGTGAGCACTGGGATGGAAAAGAGCACTAGAGCCGATCAATAAAACGCAAGGAGGTTATATCAGCTCCCAGGTTCCCATTAACCTGTCGAAGATCCACCCAGGCCATTATCAGGAGCCCAGAAAGACCCGACCTGCCCGACCTGTACTGGGACCTGTGCCAGAAGCCTGTCAGGAGACGATACCTACCACGCTCCCCGGGAACAGCCCGCTCACACCACTGAAAACACATGGTGCTAGTGTCCCAGCTGTGCTTCAACGCATAACGAACCCTACATATAACGACATAATCTGTAGCAAAATTTGTCATAGCAGGCGACTTTAACAGGTGTATGAAGAAAGTTGGGACAGATGGAAAGCATGCATTACTTGAAATGTTTCGAACATATGGTTTTACTGTTGCAAAAATGTCCCGTGCTACCTACAGGCCTTCAAATAGGGTTCTAGATGTAATCGCCACAAACTGTTCAAACATTGTACACATGTTTAGTGTCACGAGGTGTCACTACGATAGTCCACATGAATTTTCTCGAGTGATGATGCGATGTACAGGTGCCCAACAGAAAGAAGTGATAAGAGTATAAAAACGATGTCTAGGCTCCAGGGAGGGTAGATGAGCAAAACCTAGATTATAGGCTTTTGGAAGTTGACTGGTCTTTGTTCTATCTAGCCATGATGCCCGACTTAAATGGGATTTCTTCCAGGTGGCCGTTCTAGACATTTTGGATCGTGTTGCACCAATTAGACGTGTACCGCTACGGGAGACGCGCAATGTGCCACTTAGTTATCGGACGCGACAGTTGTTACGTCAACATCAGATGGCTCTGAACTCTAGCACTCTAGATGAGTACAAGAGACTGAATCGGGAGTCTCAGTCGGCAGTTAGATCCCACAAGCGTGACTATTTTACGCCCGAGATAAAAAGGAGGGAGCGGTAGTATCTGGCGCGTTTTGGAGACAAAATGATACAATATGGGATAGATATCGAATGGCTGTCTTCTTAGTTAACTGGCCACAGACAACAGGTTCAAATTCAGACACAGAATGGATTAACCATGACTTCAAAGGTGAAAGAAAAATCTAAATATGTCAATATTTCAGGCTGGCAGTATCTCATGTGTGCTCTACCTCTTATTCTCAAATGATTTGGGCCTGTTCGTTGAAGAAAAAGACACCCTCGTAAGTTCTGCTAATGACTGCCAAATTCTTATCACTAGAAAGAAAGATAACTTAGAGGGTCTTAATCAGCGGATGGAGCACGCAATGTCATATTTGTTCCAGTGATTTTGTCGCAACCAGATGAAATGGAACATGGGGAAAACTCAAATGATTTTGTTTGGCACTCCTCAAATGCTGAGGTCACTGCCAGCAGTCACATTAAATTTCTGTGGTTATAATTATGATCTATAAAATTAACCGATAATCTCTCATAATCTAAAGCAATTGAAAATGTCAAAGGGTATATTATAATATTTCGACACCGTGTCTTCGTCAGAAAAAGTAAAGTCCAAATTCAAAACTTTTTCCTGACGATGGCAAGGTGTCGAAATATCATACTATACTCTTTGGAATTTTCAATTATTTTAGATTATGAGCGATTATCGGTTAATTTTATGTCATAATCATCATGACTAGCACGCCCAAAACGTCACTTCGAACTCATAAATTTCTGTGGATCAGTTATTCTCGATTCTAGAGTAGTTAGAAATCTGGGCTTGGCTATGGACAGACACCTGAGCTTCGAAGCCCATATCGACTCCGTAAGACGAAATTGTACAGGTACACCGATAGCACTAACTTATGCATAGCACACCATACCACGACGGTATTTGGTACAAATTGTTCAAGGGCTCGTGACTTCAAGCATACGGTATTGTGTCAGCATTTATGGCTCCTGTAATATTACGCAAACCCCACGAATACAAAAATATCAACTTTGGTGCGAGGGTGGTGACCGGTAAGCGGAGAGACGACCACATATCCCCAGTGCTTGCTGAACTGCGATGGCTCAGTGCAGAGCAGCTAGTGCAACACAGTGCAACACATCACACTCTATGTGCGCTGTACCAGGCCATAGAGATGGGGCAGCCGCCGGCCATTGCCAACGCTATCGGAATTAGAGCGACCTCTGTACACGGACATGGCACACGACGATCAAACCAACTGACTACCGCGCATCAGGACAGAAGCGGGCAGACGACGACTACGTTATTGCGGTGTCAAGCTTTTTTAACGAGTTAGACTTTGACACGACAGGACCATTTGGAGCTGCGTTCAAAGACAAGTTGATTACTCGACAGTAAAGATGCGTGTGTATGTGTGAAAGTCTAATATGCGTTTGTATGTGTGATGGTTACGGCTTTTATGGTTACGGCTGCTATGCTTTTATAGCTCTTACTGTGTTTTTATTCCTGGCCCATTTTGTACATATTTTCCATGTTTTACAATGCGACGTGCCATCGTGAATAGCCACATCAGTGTGGAGCCTTAACAAAATATATCTCAATCTATCAATATCAAGCCCGGCTTATACACGGCGCGCACCTCCCTTACCCTGATCACACCCAATGCCACTTTACGACCAGACGGAGGCCCATCAGCGCTTACTTTGTCCATTTATCACGGACTCTGAAGGTGTATCATACTAACGACAAGAATGTTTGACATCAGCTCATTCGTTGACAACATCAAAAGAAGTGAACAAAAACAGGTATCGGGAGCTGGGAGCTGCTCAACACCGCACAAGAGACCGTTGTAGAGAGCGCAGTTGTACTCCACTGGAGCCGGACCTTCCGGCGGCAGCACGCCTGGTTTTCCCTGCGTGTAGTGACAGGTCCTGGCTGTGCTGCCGCCGACAGTCGCGGGCGGCTCAGTGCCGACCGGTACTGAGCAGCAGTGCAGCAGTGCCGCCCACACAAGCTCCCTCTGAGCGGCGCACTGCCGCCGACAGTCGCGGGCGGCTCAGTGCCTACCGGTACTGAGCAGCAGTACAGCAGTGCCGCCCACAACGACTCCCTCTGAGCGGCGCACTGCCGCCGACAGTCTGCCCTCTACCGCAGCATCTGCCTCCGAGAACCACACAGCTACCCCTCCCAGCTTCCCGCTGGCAACGCAGGCCAGGTGGAACCCGTGCGCAGCTTATATCGCTTATTCCCAACAGACGGGGCTTCCGACAATGGTAAAGTTAATATGTGACAGATTGAGCAATACAATCACACCATACCATGGTCACATATATGGCGCAAACGACACCATGAAGTAAACCAGGACTAGGAGAATGTCACGCCCGAGAGCGTTTTGAGATATGCCTATTTTAACCGTAACACAGGTTTGCTGGCAAAAGACAATGAGAAATGTATTTCTAAACCCAAGAGTAGGGAACAAAAAATGGTTGAAACTCATACATTTCCAACTTGGCCAGCTATCGGTGACCTTAAAAGCAGCAAATAGGCCGCCCCGGTAGCTCAGTTGGTAGAGCGTTGGGCTCCGGCCCGGTGCTCAGAAGCATGCAGTGGCAGTGCATGTCCAGGCTTGGGATCGGTTCCCCTGAGGCGCTCCGGCGCTCAATAGTTTACCCGATGTAGGTCGGCTGGCAACTGACTGGTGAGAGGGTGACCTGAGCGGGGCGGCCGTCCCTGTGCTTTGTGGGACGTTAAACTTTGGCTTCTAAATTAACCCTCCATTGAGGGAGTTGCTCGTTCGGGTGGTGGAGTCGGGGTCTCCGTGACAAGTCCCTTGATGACTTTAGTGAGACTCCGACTCCGGCAGCCTTACCAGGAATAGCTTGAACAAAATTTATTTAAAAAATCCGCGTTCTTTGAAGGTTTCAATGACGAAAATAAACATTGAAACTGTTTCCATGCGACGCTCATGCATCTCGACAATAGCTTTAAATGGCGCGATTAACGCTCACGAAAGCCTGCCGAAAGTCTACTACCGTCAGAGGACTAGAGTCCCAAAAGATCTGGTGACATCGACAACGAGTTCCAACTAGCCTACTGAAAAGAAAAAAATCATACTAGTGATGTTGCCTGGTATCATAGAGAAGCAGTGCCTGTTCTGAATCTGGCGACGACGTGCGCATCTGGTAACTCTACAGCTAGACGCAGCAAAAAGCAGTGAACGGTAAGGAGAAAACGACGCAACACTAGAAGCTACAGTTTGCACCCTTTGTTGAATCAGAGGGCTCATGATCTTTCAACCTGCAGCGTACAACCGGGCTCCTGCAGCACGCAATCACCACCTGCTGCGTACAACCGGGTTCCTGCAGCACGCAATCACCACCTGCAGCGTACAACCGGGTTCCTGCAGTACGCAATCACCACCTGCAGCGTACAACCGGGTTCCTGCAGCACGCAATCACCACCTGCTGCGTACAACCGGGTTCCTGCAGCGCGCATATATCACCTGCAGCGTACAACCGGGTTCCTGCAGCACGCAATCACCACCTGCTGCGTATAACCGGGTTCCTGCAGTACGCAATCACCACCTGCAGCGTACAACCGGGTTCCTGCAGCACGCAATCACCACCTGCAGCGTACAACCGGGTTCCTGCAGCACGCAATCACCACCTGCAGCGTACAACCGGGTTCCTGCAGCACGCAATCACCACCTGCAGCGTACAACCGGGTTCCTGCGGCACGCAATCACCACCTGCTGCGTACAACCGGGTTCCTGCAGCACGCAATCACCACCTGCAGCGTACAACCGGGTTCCTGCAGCACGCAATCACCACCTGCAGCGTACAACCGGGTTCCTGCAGCACGCAATCACCACCTGCTGCGTACAACCGGGTTCCTGCAGCACGCAATCACCACCTGCAGCGTACAACCGGGTTCCTGCAGCACGCAATCACCACCTGCAGCGTACAACCGGGTTCCTGCAGCACGCAATCACCACCTGCAGCGTACAACCGGGTTCCTGCAGCACGCAATCACCACCTGCAGCGTACAACCGGGTTCCTGCAGCACGCAATCACCACCTGCTGCGTATAACCGGGTTCCTGCAGTACGCAATCACCACCTGCAGCGTACAACCGGGTTCCTGCAGCACGCAATCACCACCTGCTGCGTACAACCGGGTTCCTGCAGCGCGCTATATCACCTGCAGCGTACAACCGGGTTCCTGCAGCACGCAATCACCACCTGCTGCGTATAACCGGGTTCCTGCAGTACGCAATCACCACCTGCAGCGTACAACCGGGTTCCTGCAGCACGCAATCACCACCTGAAGCGTACAACCGGGTTCCTGCAGCACGCAATCACCACCTGCAGCGTACAACCGGGTTCCTGCAGCACGCAATCACCACCTGCAGCGTACAACCGGGTTCCTGCAGCACGCAATCACCACCTGCTGCGTACAACCGGGTTCCTGCAGCACGCAATCACCACCTGCAGCATACAACCGGGTTCCTGCAGCACGCAATCACCACCTGCAGCGTACAACCGGGTTCCTGCAGCACGCAATCACCACCTGCTGCGTACAACCGGGTTCCTGCAGCACGCAATCACCACCTGCAGCGTACAACCGGGCTCCTGCAGCACGCAATCACCACCTGCAGCGTACAACCGGGTTCCTGCAGCACGCAATCACCACCTGCAGCGTACAACCGGGCTCCTGCAGCACGCAATCACCACCTGCTGCGTACAACCGGGTTCCTGCAGCACGCAATCACCACCTGCAGCGTACAATCGGGTTCCTGCAGCACGCAATCTCCACCTGCTGCGTACAACCGGGCTCCTGCAGCACGCATTCATCACCTGCTGCGTCCTAGTCGCCAATTACCTCAACGGCATCTGAATTGGAGTTTGCCGACAGAGAAAACCTGTAGCTCCCGGGTCAAAAACGGGTATATGACAGCTACTCGGATACATAGCCTTAGTATCGACGCACGTGCACACCGCCTGCGCAGTAGGGCGGAGCATAAGCCCAAAATTTCACATGAGGCAGAAATAGATACGCTGGGAACCCTCTAACTACGAATGAACAATACAAAGCTACGATCCAAATGAGACCACATTCTCGTGTCACCATCTCCCGACCTGTGGCTGTAGCAGACAATTAGCGATAAACTCCGAGCTGGGAGTTCGGTTTTTCATTGTAAAATGATCTAACTTGGACCAACCTCAATCTCAAATGAAGGCAATTTTAGGTAAATGTTTGCGACGGGGTCGTAGGCATCAGCACGGCGCCATCTACCGCAAATATCCTTAAACCAGCAACTAAGTTTTTTGCGATGAAGGTTTTCAGAAGGTTTTGTCAATATATGGGGGTGTTGTAGATATGAGTATGTCTCATTGCAGCAGGACCATTGGCATGAAACGAGGGAGGGGTGAAGCAAGCCATCTAAACTTAAGCATGCTCACCGCATAACATTATTGGCGCCTGGATGCATTAAAACTGGTATGAGATGCATTTCACAGCAGCTAATTGTGACCAGATCTGGGGGGTACTCTCTCAGTGGCATTGGAGGAAACCGGAGACAGACGTCAGACGGGAGAGAAATGCGACACGATACCTTCCTTCTCTGTCGGGGGTGATCCATCAAAAATGACAACGCCAACGAGCGGCAAAGCACTGAACCATTTACTGCCATGAGGCTTACAAAAGCGGATGTGCTTTAAGTGTTGCTAAGTTGAGTGTATTTACAGTTTTCAGAACACGTCTGTTTAGACATCAGCGTGTGAAACGCTTCAAGTTTTCCCTTGTACTTCCTCCTAGCTGGCTCTATTATTCTGACACTGACACACTGCCACAAACACCCTATCTCGAACTGAGAGATAAGCGAGATGATCAATAACAATGACGCTTTCTGGGAAGTAATGCTACGCTTACGAAAGAATATTTCAATATCACTTCAACATTCCATTGAATGTGCCCAGGCAACCCCCAAAGAGATATAAATCGACACCCCTGCGCTTTTAAACAATGTTTTTGACGTAAACGGTAGTTTTGCTGAGGAGAGGGGGAGTCTGGAAATTTCTGAGGAAGGGGAGGAGCGTCAGCCATTTTCTATTCTCGATAAAGGGGGAGGGAGTACGAACACCCCCAATTTTTCTGACGTCATATGTAAGCGGCCCCTATCAAGTGTCATGTTGCACATCTCAGTTATCCCACGAACACGTAAAAATATCGAAATACAACTGCGCGTGCTGCAATGCACCGATCAGCCGGACACCACCCCGTGCCCGGCAATCCCAGCAGCTTAGTGCGACTGGGAGGGAGGGCCCACCCTCCCTAGCCACCCCGCCCCTACCGGCAAGTGTCACTAGGCTGTGAATGTGGGTGAGCGAACACGATTCGCCTTCTCGCCCTTAGATGTAGTGTCACTAGCTGATTTCAGCGTGTTATTGTGGCTGACCGAGCCGGGCCCGGGGTGTGGCAATCGGTCGAGTGGAGCCGCGCGACCGCAGATACGGCGACTGCGTCAACATGCCGCCCAGTGCCAGCACCGCGAGGGGAGTACCCACTTCTGGGAAGGCGTGAACCGTCCGAGGCCAGCGCCGCCCGACTGACGTACCGCCGCGGCTGCAGCCGTGGTCCGCACGCCGCCGCCCCGCCAATATCAATCACCCACGGCACTCGACTGAGCACTGCACTGCATGCTGATGTGCCGAACACGCAAAGCTGCCTTCGCGAAACTAGAAACCAACCGGTACGAGCCCTTTTCAGGAAATTTTTTGTTCCTACCGGTGTCTTTTCGCCGCTGTTTCAATCAAATTACCCATAACGGCAGGGAACTCGTCCGAAACGACTCTATTCGGCGAGGCGTAATTATGCTGGCTGAACACACAGACAAGAGGCTGCAGGCCCACTCACCCTCGCACTTGAGGCCCTGCCGCACCAGACCGAAGAGCATCTCTCCGCAGCAATCGCAGAAGGTGGGCGACTTGTAGGAGTGGATGTAGAGCGTGTGTGGCCGGATGTCCACCACCGGCTGCTGAGAAATCGTGGCTGAAAACAGAGCGCGAGTCAGTGGCGGCGCGGCAGCGACCTAACCAAGCGGTAATTACCTAACCAGGCAATAAGGACCTAACGCGGCGCACAAGCGACCTAACCACGCGACAATGACGTAACACGGCGTGGCACAACCTAAACACGCGACAATGACCTAATGGGGCGCAGCAGCGACCTAACCACGCGACAATGACTTAACCACGCGACAATTACCTAATACAGTGCAAAGAGACCTAACAACGCGAAAACGTCCTAACCACGACCTAACGACGAGAAAATGACCTACATACACGACAGTGACCTAATGTGGCACAGCAGCGACCCAACAACGCGACAATGACCTAACACGGCGCGGCAGCGACCTAACCACGCGACAATGACCTAACGCAAGGTGAGAGTATGCACATCTTTGAATCTTTCAGCCCAAATTTGGGGTGAGATACTACATCTTCCCTTACAACAGATTTTGTGGTTTACCGTTTGAGGGAACTGATGCATGTGGCATGAGAGCAAGATACAATTTGGTCAATTTAAACCTTACTTTCTACTTTCAATACAATTCGATAGATTTTCCATTCGTAAAAAAGCTAGTTCCAAATAAACAAAACAAAAAATTGTCTTCCAGAAGCAACCATTTTGAGCACATGAATTAAAACCTCAAGTAATTGGGTCGGCTCGACTTTGTTTCACGGCTTGAAGGCCAACTTCGAGTCTGACTCCAGCAAAAATTGAGCCGACTCTGACTCCGAGTCACGACGTAACAACTTTGGTGAAAACGTGGCGAAATGTGCGCCTTTGACAGACCAGACACTCAAGGAAGAAAAAAGCCGCCTGAGGCTTCAGTTCGAGGCACATGACAGTTCTGGACAGGTTAAGAGGAGCTAGTGTGGACTTGTCACCATAGCTGAGCGTTTTGGGCGCGTCGATTTCAACGGCCATTTGCGCCTATCTTATGTGGGTGGAAGCATGTCACTATATAAATATGGAGCAATCACCACTACTCCATGGTGCACTTCTTATCTTCATGGACGCTTTATGACCTTTAGGGTTAGCGCGCCCTTCAGCCCAAACAATCGATCACTTTTTATCCTCGTTATATAAGTACAGTTTCTCGCACCAAGATCACAAGGTTGGCACTGGCATCGCTACCGGCAGTTGGATAAACAGGAGTAGCTGCGAACATCAAACAACTGTCCGTTCTCTGGATAACGCCTCAATGAACCCAACTAAAAGTAGTCCGGCATACACCAAGCTTTCCCCGAATTAATGAAGTAAAGTATATCACTCAAGACAGCGCAATAAAGGCAGCCTCACATTTGTCTTAACTCAAATTCTCGGATAAGTTCGATCATTTAAACTAAAAGAAGTAATACGAGAGAGCGGATAGCCGGAAGGCAATCAGTGCTTTACTGATCTGTTCCGGGCCTGGCATTTTGATAATTCCGCAAACGATCAAGACATAGTATTTTCGCACCTGACCCCCTTAGAATTCGACTGAGCTTCGTGTGCCTGCTGCATACGTGTTTGACGTCTTTCATCGAAAATTTTCCAGATTTCAGCCTGCTTGGGAAAAAATCAAAACAAATTATTATGGGTTAGTGCGAAAGACAACAATAAGCCCAAATCCAATGCATTTCAAATTTTAGAGGTGAAAATATATTGTCAATAGCGGATTGACGATTGACTGGACTCATTTTTTCCCGTTGGCAAAGCACAGCAGATCTTTCCATTCAATCAGAATTTATTCAAGAAATCACCGTTTTGGTTTCAGGACCAATCTTGTACCTCGGAATTGTCTGCATGTTTTGAAATGCTTTTGTTTTCAGATACATATTAGCAACGAATTTTTCGTTAGTGGCTTTTTAGTGATGTTTTTCATCCGAGGCAACCAAGCGACACAAAATACAGCGTCATTAAATCCGTTGTGGACACATCATACATCATTTTGACGGAAATAAACATTTGCATCATCACTTATTATACGTAAAAAGAATATTAATCCAAATATCTTGGAACTTGATTAAAGTAAGTTATGGCATTGTTCTGCGGAACAGACATGTCTCTGGACTGTTACCTGATGGATTTAACCTACACTTCCTCCGTATGACTTCGGAGAAATGTACTATATGCTTCGGCAAAAATTAGGTACCACGGCTATTTGGAAAAGATAGCCGATTGGACGGTTCTACAGTCCAATGGAAATAAAGAGAAAGCAGTCTGTCCGGATAGTCACTTAATGTAAAATAACTGTCCACACGTGTGAGTGTGTGCTATCAGTTGCCAAATCGCTTAGTCGACCAAGATTCTATCCTATGTATATTTCCTGGTGATAATATATATTTGAGTTTCCCATCACAAATCTCCCTATGGTAGAGCCATTTTCTTCCCCCAGTACGTTGTCATTGCTTGTAAACACAACGTGCCAGCGCAACTGGGTATATCCCTCCCCGCCCCCCCATTCTCCAACTCAACCCTCGCCCCACCGGGGCCATCGATGGCCCCTCTGAGGCTTTTCGGAGTAGCAGAAAAACGCCGAGGCACAACACCACAATTAAGGGGTCTACCTCTCACTCCATCATTTTCCCACCATCTCTGAATTTTTTAACCCGGGGTACACTAGGTCAGGCCACTAGGCGAGGTCAAATAAGGTCACCCAACTTTTGAGCTCTACAATGGCTACACTTTTCAGCCGATCGATTCGAAACTTTCTGCACTTGATGATAATTTTGAACTTATCAAGCTACAGTGCTAAACTAAAGGTCATCGTGTACATATGTCTCGTCACCAACTTTCATTTTATGTATGGCAAGATCACTTTAAGACCCTCCGTGATCTCAGGTCATGTTAGGTCAAGAGGTATCCTCTGGAGGTCAAACCACTGAAGGGAGGTCATTTTGTTCCGTAAAAGCCCTGGCATTTTCCTATAAGATATACTTTACCAGACCTCAATCGCTATAAAAACATGATAGCTATGCCCAGGTTTCTTAAGCATTGCATATTTTAGTGGAAATGGCCTATCGTGGCCAAGCTGACCTCAGCGCTTAAACATGTGAAGTAAACCCATACTGAATTCACACGAGCTTTCCAACGCCCTGCAGATTTGTGCTAACCCCCATATTTTCATTCGGAGTTAGAGGAGGGGGGGGCATCGATGGCCCCGGTGCACTGTGGTCGGAAACGTTGTCATGAGTGGCCACCAGGCCATTTTTCAGATCTTGGAATTCAGGGTTTTTATGGCTGCCGATATCAAGAAAATTGTTCAGAGTATTCTGAATGACCACAATTATCAATTTAATTTAGTTGACAGATGCAGTCATTGCTCATCAAAGTAAAGCAATGATGATATCCAGAAACAAAACACTCGATGCGTCTGCCAGATCCGAGTTTTTAACCATGCTGGGAACCTATTGGGAAATGCCGTGATTATGCAAGAAAAAGACAGGAGTAAGCTAAAGGCGGACCAGGGTCATAGAGGGAATGTCGTGAAGAATCTCCGTACAATTTTGGGGGCAAGGTCATGCCAGGTCACAGACCAATGAAGTCACAATATGGTATATTACCTAAAATGTACGCTATAACAAGCAATATAGCAACTGTTTGGCGGCAAGTGTTGATTGACCTTCAACCATGACCTTTGACCTTAACCTTTACACTGAGGTATATTAACTATGACGTCATAGTATAACATACGTCAAACCGGGCGACGCCATTTGACCAGAAGCATTGGGAAAATGACCTTGCAAGTATTGATATGATCTTGACCTGTGACCTTTGACCCTGAACTTGACCTTCACGTTGGGTGCCCTCGACACATCATCCCGGTTATATGGCGTTATGACGTCACCACTCGGTCTCCAATGCAAGCGAACTGCTCCGACACGCGATTCCGGCGATCTCAAAATCTAAGCCTGACTTTGAAAGCAAATAAGAAGCATTTTTTACAGAAATTCAAAATTATTGCACCAATCTATGCGCATCAAATTCTGTTAAATGTGCCCAAGTATCCCTTTCTGGCTAAGAGCGGTTCTCCGGCCACCTTGGAAAAATATATGGGGGGGGCTCCGAGGTCCTTCTACCAGTGCACGTATTAACCCTCGCCCCACAAAGGACCATCGATGGCCCCCTAAGGTTTTTCGGAATAGTAGAAAAACGACGACACGCAGCTCCGCGGTTCAGGGCTCTATCTCGCACCCATCATTTTCCCACCATCCCTGAAATTTTTTACCCCGTGTCACCCAAGGTCAGGTCACCCGGCGAGGTCAACCAAAGTCAACTCACTTAACCCTCGCCCCACCGGGGGCCATCGATGGCCCCTAAGGTTTTCCGGGATAGCAGAAAACGACGAGGCGCAGCGCCGCGGTTGAGGGCTCTACCTCTCACTGCATCATTTTCCATCATCCCTGAAATTTTTACCCCGGGTCACCCAAGGTCAGGTCACCAGACGAGGTTAACCAAGGTCACCTCACTTCACCTTTATAGCTCTGTAAGAGCTACAAATCAAAGTCGATCGATTTGAAACTTCCTACACTTCATGACCCCTCCAGGGTCTACAAGGTGTATATCCGGGATTTTTCGATTTCGTACCCTGAGGTCAGGTCACGAGGCGACCTCTCCCATTGGAAAAGCATGGGGAAAAGCTATTTCATGATATAAAAGCCACAAAAATGATTGCAAATACTCAGGCTGCTCAGAACAACGTTTTTGGACACCCTTTCACGGATCCCAGGGGTCATATTTTCCTTTGACTCTTCCAAGGTCATCCAAGGTCACCAGAGGTCAAAACAGTATTTTGACAATAACTTTTGACCTAATTGAGCTAGAGCGGTGAAACAAACACCATCGTGTTTGTCTTGTCACTGGCTTTCATTTGATATACGGCAAGGTCACTTTTTGACCTTTCGTGACCTCAGGTCATATTAGGTCACGAGGTGACCTCTGGCGGTCAAACCACTGGCGGGAGGTCTTTACGTTCTACATAGCGGAAAAAGTACTGGCAATTTGCTATCAAATGTACTTTACCAGGCCTCAATAGCTCTAATGACATAAGAGTTATGCCCAGTTTGCTTAATCATTGCATATTTGAGTGAAAATAGCCGATCTTGACCTAATTTGACCTCTGGAGGTCAAACCATTGACCTGAGCACTAAGACATGCGAAGTAATTTCTTACTGAATTCACGCGAGCTTTCTATTGCACTTTGCAGATTTGCGCTAACGCCCATATTTTCGGAGTTAGAGGGGGCCATCGATGGCCCCCGGTGGGGCGAAGGTGGCGCCGGACCCCCGGTGGGGCGCGGGTTAAACTTTTGAGCTCTATAAGAGCTACATTTCTTAGTAGATCGATTTGAAACTTCCTGTAATTCATGACCCCTCCAGTATCTACAAGTTTTCGATTTCTTGACCTGAGGTCAGGTCACGAGGTAACCTCTCCCATTGAAACACATGGGGTTTTTTAACAATTTTATCTTATTAACTAAAAGCCACAAAAACGATTGCAAATACTCAGCTTGCTCAGAAAAGCGTTCTTGGACACCCTTTTCACGGATCCCAGAGGCAAGATTTACCCTTTCACCTCTCTGAGGTCATCCAATATCACCAGGGGTCAAAACCAGCATTTTGACAATAACTTTTGACATAATAAAGCTAGAGCACTGAATCGACCGTTATCGTGTATGTCCCGTCACTGGCTTTCATTTGATATACGGCAAGGTCACTTTCTGACCATTCATGACCTCAGGTCATATTACACCTCAAGTCACGAGGTCACCTCTGGAGGTCAAACCACTGACGAAATGCCAATACGTTTCACATAGCGGAAAAAGGTCTGGCATTTTCCTATCAAATGTACTTTATCAGATCTCAATAGCTCTAATGGCATAAGAGTTATGCCGTTTTCTTAACACGCGCATTGACGGGGGTCTGAGCCACCTTCGCATTGACGGGGGGCGGGTACCCCCCCTAAGATCTCGAGAACCACGGTAGGTAGCGAAAAACGGTAAACGGCGTTAGGCTGCCCATCCACTTCTCCATCGAAAACATTTGAACCATTTTTTTGTCAGGTCACATTTAAGGTCACGAGAGGTCAAAACATGCCCGTCATAGGGATAACATGTAAAATTCAGTTTTTCGGGCATTACATCTGAACAAGTAAAGATAGAGCAAAACGACTTCAACTATATGAATCCTCTCAGCAAGCCGAATCGAATGATATATAATTTGACCTTGCTAGGTCAAATCAAGGATTTGACCTGACCTGAGGTCAGGTCAGGGTCAAATTATATAAAATGCATATCATTAGAACCGCAAAGCCCAGGCGAGTCTAATGCAGCTTAAATAAATGCTCTATCACCATCCGTTACTGAGTTATTCCGTAAAACCATTTTTTCCATGTATTTCCAATGGAGAGGTCATGCCTCGTACCTGACCTAAGGTCATCGATATCAAAAATACCGGAACATATGTTAGAGAACTCGGTGGGGCCATTATGTGATATGAGTTTCAATCGGATAAGTTCCCCTGCTCCGACTTATGCTATCTTAAACTTTTTTTGAGGCTGGGTCACTTGACCTGTACTGGTGACCTGACCTGAGATGACCTAACCTTAAAATTTTCACAGAAGTTGTAAAAATGATGAGGGAAAGGTATAAGTACGGCGGCGCTACGCGCCGCCGTTTTTTACTATCTCCGAAAAACCCGAGGGGGCGGGTCCCCCCGTCATCGCTGTTAAGCATTGCATATTTTAGTGAAAATAGCCTATTGTGAGCTAACTTGACCTCTAGAGGTCAAACCATTGACCTGAGTGCTTAAGCATTCTAAGTTATTTCTTACTGAATTCACGCGAGATTTTTAATGCACTTTGCAGATTTGCGCTAACCCCCACATTTTCGGAGTTAGAGGGGGCCATCGATGCCCCCGGTGCAGCGAAGGTGGCGCCGGACCCCCCGGTGGGGAGCGAGTTAATGCACATTATTCTATTTGTCCGTTCATAGGTTTTCTTAACCTTACCCAGAGTGAAGTCAAGGTCACCACTGCATAAAGCATGCTCATTATGCACATGATTCGACACGCAATGATGAGAGGGGTACAGTGATACAAAATAGTGTCTTGATCTTGCAGCCGCCTGCATATACGAGAGAAACACATTATTGTACGGTCATTCAATGCAACCTTTTGTGACCTCTGGGCACATTTATATTTACAATTACAGCAAATGGTAAGCAGCTCACACTCATTTCGCTCAGGGTTTCCGAAAGGCAATATATATTTTGTTTTAGCCCGAATAGAAGATTAGTCTAAGAAGAGGTTGGGAGTGCTCTTCTGCACGCGGAGCCAGCATATCTGACCAGGTCGGTAGGGGTCAGGATAGGTTTGTTGAAATGAATCCCCTTAAACAAGCTCGGATCCAGAATTTCGGTCAGGGGGGGAACCTTTGGCCAGGGGGAGCAGTAGCACCCACTAACCGCGCGCTGGGGCTTTCAGCCGGGCGCGCGGCTGGCCCAAGGAAGTGCGCCCCCGTGTGCCCCCCTGGATCCGCGCCTGTTAATAATATTTTTCCATTGCAAAGGATTCATCACGACCTACTGAAAATTTCGGCGGAATCAGTCCGGCAATTTCAGCGCTTTAGCAAAAAAACGCGAACAAAAACCTTGGTGGCTATCCGCGAGGTCGTTTCCGACCACTGTGCGGTGGGGCGAATGTGGCGCCGGACCTCAAGCGGGGCGCGGGTTAAACGAGGTTAAAAGCATCTTCAAATGTCAAGCATATAACGTGTATAAGTTTAAGGTGACTGAATATTACTACAACATCATCCAAATCAACCTAATTACCCTTCATAAATATAACTATTTTTGTTGCTGACCTAGGGTCAAATACCTGACAGCCATGCTCGCTGTGATCAGGTCTTGACAAGCATATGTTGTCCAAGTATTTAATGGGAAAAGAGCTTTCGATTGATACAAAAATTACTCATCTGGGATTCATACTTCCCAAGAAATTGAACTAAATCCCTACTTTCAGCTCCGTTAGAACACTGTGCGTTGGCGTGAACCGGGTCGGTCGGGGCTGATTGGCTTGGTTGGCTTTGCGTATGAATGTGCCATCGGTACCACATCTCTCTCGACACTTCCTTTACCTTCTTCCCGTCATTCTCCCATTGTCACTCTTCTGAGGCTTTTCTTTTACTCGGCCTGTGCCCACATATGATCTCAGGTGCATCGTGCGCCCCCGCCGCTGGACTTGAACGCGGACGTTTTAATCTCCCGTCATGTCTTTTTAAACATACTTGTATGTGTCTGTGCGGATACATGTCATGGCTACAAAATCCTCTGGCGTATTAATGCAGTAAAATACAAGCATAAAAGGGCTTTTGACCAGATGCCATCAATAAATTACAAAACGCATGCCTGGGATTTCAACCCCCTCGCAGTGTCACGCCTTTCGGCGCCTTCGTTTGATAAAGCTATGGCAACTCCCCAGCCCCCATTTGCGCTGCACATTTTATGGATGGCCCCTTGTATAAACGGAATGCCTTGCCATATTATTGTCAGCAATATTCTGCCAGCTTCACCTTTCTCCTCTCCCGTCCCACTGTAGTTTTCGCTGACGTAACGAGAGCCCGGATCCGCAACACATCTACTTAACGTCGCCATAAAAACAATAGTGTCATAACACGCGCACTGTAGGGGGCGTCGGAGACCCCTACACACACTTTTTGCGAGTTGGTCGGAGAACCGTTCGTAGCCCCTCCACCCCTAAAAAAACGATACTTGGTCACATTTGCCAGAATTTAACGGCGCGTGGATTGCTGAAAAAAATCTTGAAAACCGGTCGAAATTTGTTTGGATTTTCGAAGTTTGAAATTTGAAATGTGTTCCAAATTTGTTTGGCTTTCAAAGTCAGGCTTAGATTTTGAGATCGCCGCAATCACGTCGGAGCAGTTCGCTTGCAGTGGAGACCCGAGTGGTGACGTCATAACGCCATATAATCGGGATGATGTGGCAAGCTCACCTCACATGAAGGTCAAAGTCAAGGTTAAATGTCACAGGCCAAGGTAATATCAGCACTTTCAAGGTCACTGACCCCAGTGCTTCCGGTCAAATGGCGTTACTCGGTCTGATGTATATTTAAGACGTCATAGTTAAGGCAACTAAATGTAAAGGTTAATGTCAAAGGTCATGGATCAAGGTCAATCTTCATTTTCCGCCAAAAAGTTGCTATAGTTGCTGGTCATAGTGTACATTATAGGATAGTGTACCATATTGTGACCTCATAGGTCATTGACCTTGAATGACTTAACCCCAAAATTTTAGGAAATACTATTTGCGACCTTCCCTCTGTAACTCTTGTGCGCCTTTAGCTTATTTCCGTCTTTTTCCGCATAATCCCGGAATTTTCCAACAGGTCTCCAGTATGGCCAAGATTTGACCTTTATGACCTCGTTTGATCTTATAGATATTGACCTAGGTCCGTGAAAATTGGCTATGCCGTAAATCACCATAACCCCCCCCACCCTCCAACCGGAGTTTTTCTACGCCTCCTGGTTTCCGTAATCTTGGGGGGCCTACCAGGCCCTCCCCCCAGTGCACGTTAGTGCCAGACCCCTCTCCAGTGCGGGTGATAAATGCCGGTATTCCCGGGGCGGGTGTGCCGTGCACGCGACACTCGTGTACCAGCACACCACTCTACAGTACACAGATGTTCCGTCTGACTGAAATAGTCTCACAAAAGACATGCCACGCAATGGAGTTCCCACAACATCGAGAGGCTTGGCTGAACTTGATTGACCAAGTGACCAGGCCAGCAAAACACCGCGGCAACCCCAGGCTACTGACAGTGCCAGGCGGCCGCGGCAACCCCCAGGCTGGGAGGCTACTGTGCCAGGCGGCCGCGGCAGAACAGACGCTACTTCCGGTCCTACCTCTGACAACAACGCCCAGCAAGGGGCCGTCCGGAAATCACCTGACGCATTTTTTGCCTGCCTCCCTCATGTAACGTTTTTTAAGCCCCTGTGTAACGCTTGATAAGGCTGCAACTGATTCCCCCACCTTCCTTTAAGTTACGTTACGTAATTTGTGGACGGCCCCTAATAACACGATATAGTATACCTGAACCGAGGACTCACCAGTTATTTTGGCTTAAAGGGAATGTGGCACCTTCACAACGTGATTTTAACTGAGATAGCCAAGTTGTAACGCAAGTCGGAAAACCCGGTACTCCATATTTCATTTGTCTTGGAGCTCGATATTTCCGTAGAAAAAAGCTAAAACCTACCTGACCCCATCAGCCCGTCGCCCGGCGGCCATTGTTGTGAGCTGATGGTGTGACAACATATGCTGACGTGTTGATGAGCATCAGCCAATCGAAGCCCTTGAAGCGTTTCAAGTATGGTAGTGGTTGCCAGATCGTGACATTATCCACAGGCTGATATTTATTTCTTTTTCTAGAGGGGTATTTAAAAAATATTGAGCTTATTGTACATTTTTCAGAGAAATCATGAGTGGTTTCATTATTTTTGGCTAAAAGTACGCCGCCTAATGCCACTAAATTCCAGGATTCCACCAAGGTGCCACATTCCATTTAACCCTATTTCCGTCAGGCTCCCGGCTACCCCTATTTCCGGCAGGGGGGGGCAATATCGGCCCCCCTAAGATCTCGTAATCTAACCGGCCGATTTTGAAAATTCAAAGTGCCATAGACTCCTCTGCTGCTAAACTTTATTTTGAAAAAAGAAAATTTCAAAATTTTTATTTTTTAGGAGAAGGTCGTGCAAAATATACAATTTTTGTGTATTTTTTAGATTTTCCATAACCCTTGTCTCTGTTGTACGATTTTCACAAAACTAGTTCAGATTTACAAATAATTGACCCAAAATTTTCATATACTCGAGTTACGCAAAAATTCGAAATTCAATGGCAGTTCCAGGACCAGGACTATGAGGGGAAATATATACAACCTAAAAAGTTTTTGTTATGCGGATTAGAAGCCGTCATATACTGCTTGGCATCTTTGACACATAAATAAATGAGAAAAAGTGAAAAACTCATCAGGGGCGGATGCAGTAAGGTAAAACAGTGGGGTAAAATACATACCAACAATATGCGAATGGTATGCATGAGTATATTAGTCCCTCGACTAGTTGAAATTTAATTTCTGATAATTTTTACCCTCCCATGGCAGCTCTGGGAAAGGGGGTGACATAGGCGGATCAAGGACTCGTCGTGGGGGGTGGGGGTGATTGGAAACACATTTTCAATATACAACGATATTGAGTCGCGGCGGTGATACTGGCTGGGAATATACATTTTGAAAATGTGTAGTGACTGGACACACCTCTGGTAATCTAGAATTGGGTTATAACTATTTTGAATTTTCATATACCCAATTGTATTCGCCCTGACACGGCTGTAAGCAGTCTTCTCACTTACTAACGTTTAGTCCTTCTTGATAACATTCCCCCATTTTGAACTGCTGTAACCGCCCCTGATGAATACAAATAGTGACAATTGTGAATGCACTATCATCTCACATAAAAAATGATATAATAAAACCATATAACTAGTATCAGAATCAGCAGAGACGGCTTCCTTTTACAAAAACCCATCGCATACGATAATACTTGGTTTGTGGATAGAACCTCCTCAAAAACCCAGCCATAGCTCCGCCCCTGGTAAATATATAATCTTGAAAATTTCAGAAAACCTGCCTGTACTAGTTTTAGGAAAAGTCAGGAAGTTTCAAAGTTCTATCGCAAGCCGTTTCGGAGATATTCTCGAAAAACCTGAAGGGGGGCAATATTAGCCCCCCTGCCGGAAATAGGGTTAAAGAGAATGTGGCACCTTCATAATGGGATTAAAAGTGGGATAGCAATGTGGTTGAGCATGCCGAGACACCACTTGATCGATATGTCGTTCGCCCTGGAACTTAACATTCTCAGAAAAAATAACCTCTATCGATTCCGTCCTCTCCGGGTGGTCACGTGGTACGAGGTGACCTTGGTAACGTGCCGCAATGCTCAAGCTCAGCTGCGGGGATAATGCCTTTCTTGCTTGGAACTCTTTAAAGCCTGTGTGCCGAACATGACTTTGGTACTGGCAATATTTTACAATATATGCGCATTCATTTGCAGCGCAAATTAATAAGTTCAATATGGGACAGTGTTTTACCACATCATTACCACAGGCAGATATGAATGTTTTTTTCCTCTAGCAAACGAAATTCAGTAAAAGAAAATATAAAGACTTCTAGCCTTAACAATATTTTTTGGTTTTTTGCAGAAATAAGACCAAATAACATTATTTTCAATATCAAAATTCTCCTGAAACTACTTCAGTCTGAAACTGGACCAAGGTGCCATATTTCCTTTAACACGCGCATTGACGGGGGCGGGTACCCGCCCCCCTCGGGTTTTTCGGAGACAGCAGAAAAACGGCGGCGCGCAGCGCCGCCGTACTTGGATACCTTTTCCCTCATCATTTTTGCAACTCCTGTGAAAATTTTACGGATAGGTCATCTCAGGTCAGGTCACTAGTACAGGTCAAGTGACCCGACCTCAAAGTTTAAGATAGGATAAGTCGGAGCAGGGTGAACTTATCCAATTGAAACTCATATCACATAATGGGCTCACCGAGTTCTCTAAAATATGTTCCGGTATTTTTGATATCGATGACCTAAGGTCAGGTACGAAGCATGACCTCTCCATTGGTAATACATGGGAAATATGGTTTTTACTGAATAACTCAGTAACAGATGGTGATAGAGCGTTTATTTTAGCTTCATTAGACTCGCCTTGGCTTTGCGGTTCTAATGATATGCATTTTATATAATTTGACCCTGACCTGACCTCAGGTCAGGTCAAATCTTTGATTTGACCTAGCAAGGTCAAATCATATATCATTCGATTCGGCTTGCTGCGAGGATTCATAGAGTTCAAGTCGTTTTGCTCTATCTTTACTTGTTCAGATGTAATGGCCGAAAAACTTAATTTACATGTTATCCCTATGACGGCATGTGACGGTATGTTTTTGACCTCTGGTGACCTTAAATGTGACCTGACAAAAAAATGGTTCAAATACTTTCGATGGAGAAGCGAATGGGCTACCCAACGCCGTTTACCGTTTTTTGCTACCTACCGTGGTTCTCGAGATCTTAGGGGGCGGGTACCCGCCCCCGTCAATCCGAAGGTGGCTCAGACCCCCGTCAATGCGCGTGTTAAAGGGAATGTGGCACCTTGGTCGAATCCTGGAATTTAGTGAAATTAAGCGTATTTTTAGCCAAAAATAATGAAACCACTCATGATTTCCCTGAAGAATGTACAATAAGCTTAATATTTTGTTTTTAAAAATACTCCTCTGGAAAAAGAAGTAAATATCAGCCTGTGGGTGATGTAACGATCTGGCAACCACTACCATACTTGAAACGCTTAAAGGGACATTGTCGCAAAAATTTTTATTGTGGTTTCTTAATATTTGAAAAATCCTGATTCTGGTACTATCAATCATTTCTTTATCTTCAGCTAAATTTTTGGAGGCCACTCAACAATTATTCAAATTTCCTAACAATATCAATAATAGGCTGAAACCTGCTCTTCACCTCTATTCTATCAATCAAAGTTTTAAGTTCTATAAATGATTTTTTGGGGGTAGAAAATGTTTTTATGCTGTATTCGTATTCAATTTATTTTTATTAACCCTTAAAAAATATAAATATTAGATTAAATTGTCCAAAACATTCAGCTTGAGAAAACTAATCAGGAAAGTTTTAAAACCGGGCACGTGTCGTACAGCGGGGATGGTATAGTGGCCTCCATTCCCGACTCTCACACGGGTAATACGGGTTCGAATCTAGGTCGTGGAAATTTTTACTGTAAAAACAATTTTTCTGATTTTCTTCTTGTTTGTTCATGCGTACTAATGGATGAAGCATAGTCGGATCCATGATTACCGATCGGGGGGTAACTTCCGGGGAGGGCACCATCCGGACCAGGGGGGCGCCACCTTTGACCGGCAAAACCTATCAGATGGACGCTAAATCCTATCAGTGTGCGCTGATTTTCGCATCCTGGGGAGGGGATGGGACGCGAAATTTTAGGGTTCACCGAGAGTTAATCAGAGAGGGGGAGGGGGGGCACGTGCCCCCTTTGCCCTCCTGGATCCTCCTATGGGATGAAGTAAATATTCTAAGGACAATTTCTTCTGGTTATCCCTCCGTCCGGGTAGTTGAGGGAAAGGGAATATTAGCCCCAAATATTTTTCTAATCTGACCGGCGTACCAAACTGGAACCGGCTTGTCTCCAGCTCCCTGCAATGGTTCTCAATCCGTCGGATTTCCCTCTATTGGAGACCAGTTCCCCTGTTTTCTGACCAGCGGGACACGCTGTTCGCCGTTCGAACATGTCTTTTGTGTCCTTTGCTGAAGGCCATTCTTGAAGGCTGACCGGTTTTCGTGCAAACCAAGAACCAGAAACCGGCTCAATAAAAAGCAGGGGTGGCTCTTCGAGATTATATGTGTTAATCTCGAGATTAATGTGTCTCGAGATTAATTAATCGTTTAACCCTCGCCCCACCGGGGGCCATCGATGGCCCCCTAAGGTTTTTTTCCGGGACAGCAGAAAGACGATGAGGCGCAGCACCGTGGTTGAGGGCTCTACCTCTCACTGCATCATTTTCCCACCATCCCTGAAATTTTTTACCCCGGGTCACCCAAGGTCAGGTCACCAGACGAGTTCAACCAAGGTCACCTCACTTCAGCTTTAGAGCTCTGTAAGAGCTACATTTCGGAGTCGATCGATTTGAAACTTCCTACACTTTATGACCCCTCCAGGGTCTACAAGGTGTATATCAGGGATTTTTCGATTTCGTGCCCTGAGGTCAGGTCACGAGGTGACCTCTCCCATTGAAAAAGCATGGGAAAAGCTGTCTTATGATCTAAAAGTCACAAAAACGATTGAAAATGCTCAGCTTGATCAGAGAAGCGTTCTTGGACACCCTATCACGGATTCCAGGGGCCATATTTGCCCTTTGACATCCCCAAGGTCATCCAAGGTCACCAGGGGTCAAAACAGTATTTTGACAATAACTTTGATCTGTATAAGCTAGAGCGCTGAAACAAACACCATCGTGTTTGTCTCGTCATTGGCTTTCATTTGATATACGGCAAGGTCACTTTCTGACCTTTCGTGACCTCAGGTCATACTAGGTCACGAGGTGACCTCTGGAGGTCAAACTACTGGCGGGAGGTCTTTACGTTTCCATAGCAGATAAGTACTGGCAATTTCCTATCAAATGTACTTTCCCACACCTCAATAGCTCTAAGGGCATAAGAGTTATGCCCAGTTTGCTTAAGCATTGCATATTTGAGTGAAAATAGCCGATCTTGACCTAATTTGACCTCTGGAGGTCAAACCATTGACCTGACACTAAAACATGTGAAGTAATTTCTTACTGAATTCACGCGAGCTTTCTAGTGCACTTTGCAGATTTGCGCTAACGCCCATATTTTTGGAGTTAGAGGGGGGCCATCGATGGCCCCCGGTGGGGCGAAGGTGGCGCCGGACCCCCGGTGGGGCGCGGGTTAACACGCGCATTGACGGCAGGCGGGTACCCGCCCCCGTCTGGTTTTTCGGATAGAACATAAAAACGGCGGCGCGTAGCGCCGCCGCACTGGTATCCATACGCGTATATTAACAGTAAAAACGCAGTACATGGTAAAACATACACTCCTAACACTAGGCAAAGAAAACTAGGCAGGGGCGCCGCCACGGAATTTAAGCCATCACACATTTATTAGGTAGGTACTTAACACACTCGGGTTAAAAATAAACTCGGGTTAAAAATTTTGACATACCTTCTCTCATCATTTTTACAACTTTTGTCAAAATTTTAAGGTTAGGTCATCTCAGATCAGGTCACCAGTACAGGTCAAGTGACCTGACCTCAAAGTTTAAGACAACATAAGTCGGAACAAAGTGAACTCATCCGATTGAAGTGACCTGACAAAATGGTTAAAATATTTCGATGGAGAAGCGTATGGGCTACCCAAAGCCGTTTACCATTTTTCACTACCTACCGTGGTTCTGGAGATTTTAGGGGGGTACCCGCGCCCCCTGTCAAAGCGAAGGTGGCTCAGAGCCCCGTCGATGCGCGTGTTAATCTGGTAAAACAACGAGATAAAACGTTAATCCGTACGAGATAAAACGTGTTCGAGATTAAATGTGGCGGTCTCCCAGAGCGGACCACCCTGAAAGACCGCCTGGGCCTTTCACGGCAGGAGAGTGTGGAGGTGGAGCGCCTGCGCATTGGCCACTCCCTTCTCCTGTGCAGCTACCGAAAGAGGATCGGCCTGAACCCGGAGGCCACGTTACAGGAATGCGACGATAGAGAGGACGAGATCCTCCACCACCTTCTGACCCGGTGCCCTGCGTGCGCTGACCTGCGCTGGGACATATTTGGACGGGACGACCCGCCCATCCGGGAAGCGCTGGCGGACCCACGACGGCTGGCGATGTTCCTGCGGCGGTTGGGGCGCCTGCAGGGGCGCCCCCTCCCATATGGCCGGAACACTCAATCAATCAATCAGATTAAATGTGTCCGTCGACATCTAAATCTGTGATATAATTGTAATTCTTTGGTCTCCGGAGAATATAAAAACACGTAGTCTAGAGAACCGGAGAATAGCTGAATGTGATCCGGAAGAATAACTCTTGATATGCGTCAGAACTGGGGAACCAGAGAGCAGCCACCACGATCCTTGGATGAACTAACAAAAGTGTGGAACGCACCACGAACCCAAACCTGATCACTTTTTGTTTCAGGGGGAACGTTTGTTGTGTGTTGCTGGTTGGAGATGGACTGGCCACCTCACTCCTCTGTCCGTGGTGGTAGCTCTTTCTAATTTTTTTCGTATATAGATATACAAGATTTAAGAATACATTGTTTTTTACTTCAAGTTGAGTTAGTTTCTGATCAGGGCACATCAAGAAAATATACCTCAAAATTATAGCCTGGAACAGTTCGTATTAAATAAAAAGGATTCTATAATTAATCTTAACATTGGTAGTCACAGAGTCTAAACCTAAGAAGACGCATCGCAGCTTTAAGACAAGCAAGCTGCTAGCCTCATGAGTGACATTTGTTTATGAAAATGATAAGCGTTTATTTTTAATACTTCGGAGTTCAGAAACGGTCATTTCTCATAATAGAACAAACAATTGCAGAAGCACTTCATATAACATCATATCATTATATAAAATAGTATATTAACCGTTATTTTTATTAGATTGTTTATTAGATTATCTACGTTGATAAGATATTTCATGACCAGCCTCCTCGAATCATAGTTCCAAAATGGGGCTAATACACTGATAAATATTCAGGTACATCCCTTCACCAAAATTATCATAATATAATAGGTGAACACATACATTTTTAGTCAGAGTGCTAGGATAACCTCGAATCGAGTTCCAATATTTGAATATTCCAGTACTGAACTGCATTATTCCAGCATTCGATTTCCAAATCAGATCTAAATTTCAAGCCTTGGTCACACTATGACCAAAAGTTTTCGCTTATTGTATTATGAGGATTCTGACGAGGGGCTGTGCTCGAATATGTGATCACAGTGTGATCACAGGCTCCATTTTGCGTCAAGAATTCGAGAGGCAAAGCCATGAAACATCTTACCAATTTATAATCATGCTCCTCGGCTACGCAATGCAAAATTCATCTACTTTTAAAAACCAACAGATGTCAGTTGATCAATGAGGCTTATACCAGGAAATTACAACCTACCTACCTACCTAACTAACCTACCAGGAAATTACAAGCGAGTGATAACCCTCGGCAGGTGAGAAACGCGTGCAACAATCAGGTCTGCGAGTCCCCAACGAGCAGTCTTCCGAGTGCAACGTGGACTAGAAGATATAACTCAGTACGTCAGTGACGGATCCAGGCCAATGTTTTTTGTGGGGGGGGAGGGGGAGGACAGGGTCCAAATCGTGAATACACATTTTTTAAAGGTCGGTGAAAATCGCAGAGTTTGGGAGGAAAGTAAATTTTCCCTGAACCCACCAGTGGGTATGCAGTTCCTAGCTTCCAGTCCTTGAAGTGCACTCTAAGAAGGCTGGGAGCGAACCAAATACTGAGTGTACATCAAAAGCATAACAGATTTTGCATCTGTCCACAATAAGTGCTACACGGTTTGATAAAATGTTCACCGCAATAGTCTGAGCACAGAGGTGTCACTTATTATTTTCGCCGACTTTCGCACGTACGACCACCAACAAAATCTGACCACTTGGTTTTTTACTATAAAGACCCTTTGCATTACTAATTTTCTTACCTTTAGGCTAAGAAATACTTTTAATGGCATGTTTTACTGAGGTCCTCAGAGGATTTGCCTTAATATACCGCGATAAACACCACTTACGCACATACATGGCTAGGCTCTTCTTAAATTAGAAGATATTTTCACAGCAGGAACAAATGGGACCAAATAAAGGGTACAAATAAAATATCACAAGCCCACAATGGAAGCAAACAAGATATCACTGAATCTTGTTTTAAACATATGCAATATATATATATATATACATATTCAAGAACAAAGACATCCCCAAAGACGATCTATAGTCTAGATCATGGGTTTGTGGAGGGGTCAGGTGGAACCATGCAAATTCATGTTTTTTTATAAATTACAATACATTATTTCAACACTGGCCCACAATAGGAAACAAATATTCCAAATTTCAGGTCTATGGGAGAATCGGTCTGATTGGGTTCATCCCATTCAAACTAACAAACAAAATGATCATACACAAGCTGTTCCATTGGGACGATAGCTTGATGATACACAGTAGCTACAAAAGACAGGTTTTCTAGTAAACAAATTTTCTCTTTGAAGCGACCCGCCTAATCTTTCATATATTCTTCCAGGAAAACACAAAAAATTGCATCGACCAAGACTGCCCCCCTGTCATTCCTACATGACTATCCATACTCTTTGTTCACAATTATATTGTTGTATTGGGTACACTCCTAGTGTTTCAAATCATAATACATCTTATCCTAGTTTTCCTTCAGTTCATTTTTAATATCAATTATAAAAAGCATGCAGATGGGCATTTTCAGAGGGCAGATGGATGAATTCATCTGCAGATGGGCATGAATGCAGATGGGCATTTGCCGAGGGCAGATGGATGAATTCATGCTACAGTCACTTTCATGTCTGGAATCAAACAGTAGCACTTGAAATATGAGTAAATGGATCTGATAAGTAGATAGGAGTACACTGACTACTATGTACTGTATGGTATCAAAATAAATGGAAAATCTGTTTCAATCTGTAAAATTAATCAAAAACATTTTCATACTTAAAAGAAGGTAAGCTAAGCAGCAAATGCACTAGCATGTACACATTGTGCAGAGCCAGTATTTGTAACAGGTAGAAATTTGTAATTCAAATTACAAGCTTGATATAGACTTTTACTAGAGTGCACAAATATTGTAAATATAAAGTTAGACCAAAAAGAGAGGGAATATGGGCAATTCAAAAATAATATGCTTAAATAATCATTGGAGAATTGCAATCACCAATAATTTTCACCTATTTTGGTACACAAGTTCACCTGTGCAACAATAAAATGAGGACTTTTTGGCATTGACACTGCTCATAAGCCTTGTTCCGTCTGCCAGCACAGCCTTGTCCGTGAGCCCTCGAGCCTCTACTCTAGAAAAGAAATACCACAACTGTCTCTAGTATGTGCTATGGCTAATCAGACAAAAATGAACCAGAATACTTATCTATCAATCACAAAAAAGTATGCTACCACTGTTGTGCTGTTACTGTTTTTACAGCAGCACCACAGCAGGTAGCCAGCCTGTAAATCTAAGATTGGTTCTAAGATTGGTTCTCAGGGAGAGGCTATAGCCATGTGACATAGACTCAATCCAGTGTGCAAAGTATGGCATTTTCAACAAGATCTCGTTAGGGTGAGTGCCCTAGGAGACAAGAGTGAGTGGTGTGAAGTTCATCAACTTGGTGTGAATTTCCCAGACTGGTGCAAGGAAGGTGACACTGAAAACCAAACAAATAATGGCTGAATGGTTATAAAGACACAGGAGGGGACCTTATAACAAGTATTTAACTAACTAATACAAGAGGTAGCATTGCATTGTGTGTGTAGGAAAGGGTGCATTTTTCTCTATGGTATATAGCAGTTTGGTGTGAATTTTTGGTGTCTGGCAGTGCAATGATTTTAGGTGGCTGGTGTGACTTGTCTAGCCTGCTGCCATACTTTGCAGACTGGGACTCAATGCTGCTCGCTGATTGGTGTTGACAGACGAAACGAGACCACAGCTATAACAGTGGGCCAAAATGAATAGTTATCAATTAAGCATACAATTTGCTTTTTGGCAACTTCATGAACCTAATAAATGCAGAACAGAAACATTAAATGCATTGCCCATACTTGATAGGATTAGTGCTTGACTAACTCACTACACTCACTAAACAAAACCTCAATAAGCATTGGTGGCCAGCAAAGATGGATGGCAAAAATTCAAATTGTTTCATTAACTTTTCACGCATAGATCTTTTACCTCTAAGAAAATCTCAATTGACCACATCAAAGGCTCAAAATATTCTACGTGCAGATTACTGACGATATGTTGATCCACGAGACCAGAGAGGCGACAATCTCCTCGTCCGAAAAACCACCCAAAGCTTTCTTCATGCCTCAAAGGAGGCTCTTCTGGATCGCGCTACCCGTATCTTTTTATTGTATCATTTTAGCTGCAATGCAATCATGCAATAACGAACAATTATTAATTATAATCTTTAGGGTATTCGGGCCTGACCGCAGCGCTAATTAGTGTTATAGAATTTGTATTCATATCTTCGCGTTTGCAGCGGTTTTTGAAATGGTGAATATCGATAGTTCATTGGTAGCCATGATGACATCACATTGCTGTAAGATAAGGCCACGTGACCAGATCCTATAAGGACTGGGCTTCTGATTGGTTGATGGTATTTCTTTAAAGTCCTCTATTTCTCTTTCAAAAGCGTTTTGGAAATATATTTTCATAGAATAATTTTTGATGTTATAGGTTTTAGCTACTGAACTGCTTTAAAAGAAATGTTTGACATGTTTTCATATATAAATTGATAGCTATGGCCGAGTCTACGTCACTTTATCGTTACCATAAGGACTCGATAAAGTCGTCTATAAATGTTGACTTTGAGGCTGATTTTCAGGCATTTTGAGCCTGAATTTGCAAAAATAAGAATATGACTTCTGAAACAACTTTTTGTAACCTTTTGATCTAGCCAATAAAAATTTTTGCGACAATGTCCCTTTAAAGGGCTTCGATTGGCTGACGCTCATCATGACGTCAGCATATGTCGTCACACCAGCAGCTCACAACAATGGCCGCCCGGCGACGGGCTGATGGGGGGCTGGTGTCAGGTAGGTTTTAGCTTTTTTCTACGGAAATATCGAGTTCGAAGAAAAATTAAATATGGAGTACTGGGTTTTCCGACTTGCTTTACAAATTGGCTATATCAGTTAAAATCACGTTGTGAAGGTGCCACATTCCCTTAAAGGACGTGCCAATCATGAGGCCATACAGTGCTCTTCGCATTACAGACTAAACGTGTGGTTGAAATGGTATCGGGATGTCATGTGGCAAATATGAGAAATCGTCAGCTCAGTAATCTAGGCAGGTAGCAACTTACGGCACGGAACCTTCCCGCACGCGGACCGTTCATAAAATGTACAACTCTGAGGAAGTCTAGGATTGGTTCAACCATATCAGAGTCCCGGCCACTCAGTCCATTCATCATCGGTGCTTGTAGCTGTGCGCCTATACGTTCCTTTCAATTTGATGGCCATGACAACAGCACGAGGAGGACTGGGAGGCTCTGGGCAGCGCCGGCACATTGGTGCTGTTACCCCGCAAAGTAGGCATCGGTGTGTCGCCACAGGGAATGCCGTGGCGTGGGAGAAGAGCGCTCGACTTCACGCCACTAAATCGGGATTAAATCCCCGGGCGGGTATTCTGAATACGTATTTCCGGTCCCCAGGATACCCTCCGAATAGTGAGAGTTTGGCGAGACCAGATGACCCCAGCAGTCAGTGTGTCGTAAAGCCGAAAAGTTGATGTGTCGCCAGGGTGTGGCCGGTTCGAAACCGACATAACGCGACCTGCCCGCGCCGACACCGCCGTAATGATTAGGGACACTCACCCAAGATACCTTTAACACAAGTTGTTGATAACAAAAGGTGCGGATAAGAGCGATTAAAAATATGTTTACTAATAGACGTCTCTCTCCAATTGATCAATTATGAAACACTAGTTGGCTTGGAGGGGGCGGCAAATAGGGGTTTCCCCCAGTATATTTCACTTCGAGGGGCATGACTGGATTCCCCCTTCATGGGTCCACCCATGTTTACGCCACCCACCCATCTCGTCCGTGCGGCGGCGTCCCGCCGGAGTGCTCTCGATGCGCTGAATTCCTGTCTACGAAACATTCTAGTTCAATACCGCGACCACCAAATCGAGAAAACATACCTACCGGGCCATTCTTCACTTAATTCCCTTCTTGGGGACCCATGGATGTGAAAGTTAGGAACACCATCTCCTTTTTGAAGAGTGCAGGCTTCAATGTCATATATTCCCAGGCTACAGGTAGTAATAGCTCCGATGCACCTTGGTTACTGGAACACTTGAACAGGAATATAGGTCTGACGGCGTCTGGAAAATGCTTTATCCAACAGATTCTAGAAAGCATAGGTATCATCGAGATTCGTGTGCTGTCATGCCGAGAAAAGCTGCTTCCAAACGCCTGCTATTTCTATGATTCTATTGCTCAATGTCGCTTTTATGTCTCCATCTTAACGTGAAATATACCCATATTTAGTGTTAATGCGCAAAAAGACCTCTTGAAGTCGTCGCGCCCTAAAACCTAAAAATGACGACCCGATCACATCACAGAATCACCCACCAGATGATCTCCGGGATGGCGACAGTAGCTGGGTGACAGTCAACATCTGCGCACAGCAGTCGGCCGACATTTTCGAACCTTGACAGTACATTAGACCAGAAGCTACCTATTTTCACCACCAACAACAGTTATACAAATATAAAAAATTGGAAAACATGCATTTCATCTCTGGTGAATCTAGGGCGCTTGGCACAAGCTTTCCTCCGAAACTCCTTCCTCCCCCCCACACACACAGACAGCCCTTTTTCTGAAACAGAATGCTTATTTTTGGCCCCGTTGTCCCTTCACCCAAACAACCGGAGCAGGTTCACCATTGTCATAGGCACATGAACAGGGGAGCTATAACCACCCATTCTTCAAGATTGGGGGCCATGGCCCTTCCCCTAATGCTCAAGATTCTTAATCATTATCCCAAAGGCGTTAACCGGAAATAAATTATTACAAAAATGTTCAAGGTTCTTAATCATTATCCCTAAGGCGTTGACTGGAAATACATTACTACAAAAATGTTCAAGATTCTTAATCATTATCCCTAAGGCGCTGACTGGAAATACATTACTACAAAATGCACATTGCCTTCCCCCTCCGGCTCTTCTAGACACCCTCACGCCCACGTCCATGTAAAGGACTATTGAAACAGCGAATACGCCCGGCAACACGTCTGGCACGGCGACCTACCGCTGAGCACGATCTCGACCAGAGCGTTGGGCGTGACGTCGGTGACGCTGTTGATGAGCTGCAGGACGTTGGGCGCTGCTGGATCGTGCCGGAACAACAGCAGGTTCTCCGGCAGACGCTGCAGGCCGTTGTCCGGGCGCTGTCGAGGGAGAACAGGCCATCACTTCACAGTGGCGGGGATTGAACACCACCGGAGCGACCGTGGCGGATGTCCAACACAACGGAGCGTTCATCCCTAAGGGGAGGTTCAAAACGACGGGCGGTCACTTCCGCGATACTTTTAACCAGGGTAACAGTTTTTACCACCTGCCCTGTTTTAACCGGCTTTAACAGGTTTTTAAAACTGTCACGTCAAAACCTGTTCCTGACAGTTTTAACAGCTGCCGTTTAAAACCGTATGTTTAGTTTATTATATAAAAATATAAAAAAATGTCTGTGAAAGAAAACAAAAGTGCCCCTTCAAATCTGAGCTGTGTCCACGTGCTACCTAAAGTGGGCTCTTTTCGTTTTTGGCCCCCAGTGACAATGTGAGAAAATGCACTCAGGAAAAGTGGACATGGGTGCCTTCACCAAGCTGCCCCCCCACATTCTGTCCGTGACGGCACTGTTGGAGGCAGAAAGCTTTCATTTGAAGTTCTGGGTGCTTATTCCCAGAAACACCAGTCTAACTTCCACCATCAGTTTACCCGGGGCTTCGTACAGTTTTCCGCATGGCAGATCCACATACGACTCAGCAGTACTAAGGCCTTTGGCGAGCTTAAAACTCTGCGAGTAACTGCAGCAAGGAAATAAAATCGGTACCATCGGCTAGCAGCATCTAACCAATTCAAGGCATCAAATTATCTTACAAGACCGTTGCCATACACACTAGGGGTGTGAACTTCCACAAGACCTTGCTAAACCCTCTGAATACCGATCTTTGAGAGCTTCAGTGCTTGAAAAACCAAATATTTGCAACCGGAATACGCGTGAGATTACGCCAGTAAGACGTCTTTTTGGGCAATAACGGATTGGAGATTTCTGTTTCAAAATGAGAAATGAAGGTTGGCTGACATTTGCTTCTATAGTTCATGGTGTTTGTCAACATAAACATGACGATATCGCAAAGAAGTTCAGCTACCATGAAGTCATCCTTTCTAGGCAACCAATTAACGCGAAACAAGGTTGAAAATGATGGAAAATAAATCAGGTAAAATGGGTTTTAGATAATTTATCATCATGTATATCTTCAGATTGAACTTTCTGAATCAATCAATTATTCAGATTTATCGTTCGCGACTACATTGAGTGAAACTACTCTTCAGGAATATAGGTTTCTTTATCTAAGTTCACTTGCAAAACGCCTGCAAATATTTCAGATAGTTTTTAATATTTTTGCGTTCCCAACCCGGGAACATTTTACGCATTTGCACCGCACGCACGCACGCACGCACGCACGCACGCACGCACGCACGCACGCACGCACGCACGCACGCACGCACGCACGCACGCACGCACGCACGCACGCACGCACACGCACACACACACACACACACACACACACACACACACACACACACACACACACACACACACACACACACACACACACACACACACACACACACACACACACACACACACACACACACACACACACACACACACACACACACACACACACACACACACACACACACACACACACACACACACACACACACACACACACACACACACACACACACACACACACACACACACACACACACACACACACACACACACACACACACACACACACACACACACACACACACACACACACACACACACACACACACACACACACACACACACACACACACACACACACACACACACACACACACACACACACACACACACACACACACACACACACACACACACACACACACACACACACACACACACACACACACACACACACACACACACACACACACACACACACACACACACACACACACACACACACACACACACACACACACACACACACACACACACACACACACACACACACACACACACACACACACACACACACACACACACACACACACACACACACACACACACACACACACACACACACACACACACACACACACACACACACACACACACACACACACACACACACACACACACACACACACACACACACACACACACACACACACACACACACACACACACACACACACACACACACACACACACACACACACACACACACACACACACACACACACACACACACACACACACACACACACACACACACACACACACACACACACACACACACACACACACACACACACACACACACACACACACACACACACAATGTATGTACACGGCAGCGGGGCTTACGCTTATCGGCACCCTTGCGGGACAGTCTTGTTTGCACGCTCCATGTCACACGCCCCACCGTACTAGACGGTAAAGCTATCCCGATTCCTCGGGCCCGGCGGAACAGAGGACTTCTCCGGTAACACGCGGCGAGGCCGTGCCACCGGACCGGTGGATCTGTTTAAAGGCAGATCAAGCCCGTGCTCCCCATAACAAGAGCGCTGGTTGGTCAGCGGAAGTCCCCAGTCAAGGCGGGCACTACCCAGTGTACTGCCATCTCCTGGGTAGGCGGCGGTCGAGGAAAAGGCTGCCAGAGGTCAGCTTTGATCCAAGGACCTCCCACACTGGACCGCGGCGCCTTAACCAACTGCGCCACGGCGGTGGTAAATATTTCAGATAGATTGCAACTATTGCGTTCGTTGACGAAAATAGTCGTAGGACATTCGAAAGCTCCGACAAATACATCCAAAATCCGACTGGTGTCTCGAAGAGCTACTCAACGAAATGGAAATATTTCGTTTTTTCAAGCTTCGAAACTTTCGAAAATTACTGTTCAAAGGGCGTTGCAAGGCCTCCCGGAAGCGCCCACCCCAGGTAGGCATTGTAACGGTGTAGCTTGAAATTGTGATACATTGAATTGAATAGATGCATCTACTTGATGGTGTCGATTTAATTTACCTTCGTTAATTACTCGTAGAACAGCTTGCCGAAAGCTCCGAACAACTGGGCCATGCTTCCACACTCAACATGTGTATTGTTCCCCGTCACCCACAGTGGATCAAGGACAGTAAACATGACGCAAAAAACGCCCGCACTCTATCGACCGCACTTGGCAGCAGCATAAAAGCGGTTTACCACACCCGCCGCGTCCTCCAACTTATCCGGCCGGGTTATCAAAGCAACTGAAAATATGGCTGGGTAGGCGTACGCCTGCACGTCGAAACTAAGGAATATTCATGGCTGCATACTTCGTTCCACTCTTCAGCAAATGACAAGTAGGGGCACCATACATGCAAATTGCGCCGAGCATGGGCCGTAAGCATAACTTGCCACAGAAGTTATGCTCCTTTGCATGACATCAAGGCGAGGTCATCTGGCACAGGACTTGTGACTGCATTGCCCCGTAAACGTTGGGTCTCCGGGTTTTCGAGGAAAAGAACACTTATACAGCACACAACCGTCGAGATGAAAAATAAGTTTCACTCATTGGCGAATCGAGGGGGGCAAGCGGGGCGCTTCTTCCCGATCGACCCTCGGCGCAGCCTGAAAGTCACGACTTCTCCCCGAAATGCCGATTCGCACCCACCCCCCTCCTCTCCCCACGATGCGGGCATTGGCGCCCACACGATAGGATTATGCGCCCACGTCATATGTTTTGCGATCCAAAAGTGCCCCTTCCTCTGCCCCGCATGGTGCATCCCAATCGGTAACCCTAGATCCGCCTATGATTTCACCTCCTTATAAGGTCCATAAAGTAATAAGAAAACCCAAAACTTATCAATCTTGATTCAGAAAGAAAATAAATCGGGGAAGAGGGTTTTGATTGCTGGGATAGAGACGCAGCAATGTACTGGACACGCAGCAATGTACTGGGGATGCAGCAATGTATTGGGGATGCAGCCATGTACTGGAGACGCAGCAATGTACTGGAGACGCAACAATGTACTGGGGACGCAGCAATGTACTGGGGATGCAGCCATGTACTGGGGATGCAGCCATGTACTGGAGACGCAGCCACGTACTGGAGACGCAGCCACGTACTGGGGACGCAACAATGTACTGGAGACGCAGCAATGTATTGGGGATGCAGCCATGTACTGGAGACGCAGCCACGTACTGGGGACGCAACAATGTACTGGAGACGCAGCAATGTATTGGGGATGCAGCCATGTACTGGAGACGCAACAATGTACTGGAGACGCAACAATGTACTGGGGACGCAGCAATGTATTGGAGACGCAACAATGTACTGGGGATGCAGCAATGTATTGGGGATGCAGCCATGTACTGGAGACGCAGCAATGTACTGGAGACGCAACAATGTACTGGGGATGCAGCAATGTATTGGGGATGCAGCCATGTACTGGAGACGCAGCAATGTACTGGAGACGCAACAATGTACTGGGGACGCAGCAATGTACTGGGGATGCAGCAATGTACTGGGGATGCAGCCATGTACTGGAGACGCAGCAATGTACTGGAGACGCAACAATGTACTGGGGACGCAGCAATGTATTGGGGATGCAGCCATGTACTGGAGACGCAGCAATGTACTGGAGACGCAACAATGTACTGGGGACGCAGCAATGTACTGGGGATGCAGCAATGTACTGGGGATGCAGCCATGTACTGGGGACGCAGCAATGTACTGGGGACGCAGCAATGTATTGGGGATGCAGCCATGTACTGGAGACGCAGCAATGTACTGGAGACGCAACAATGTACTGGGGACGCAGCAATGTACTGGGGATGCAGCAATGTACTGGGGATGCAGTCATGTACTGGGGACGCAGCAATGTACTGGGGACGCAGCAATGTATTGGGGATGCAGCCATGTACTGGAGACGCAGCCATGTGCTGGAGACGCAGCAATGTACTGGGGATGCAGCCACGTACTGGAGACGCAGCCATGTACTGGAGACGCAGCAATGTACTGGAGACGCAACAATGTACTGGGGATGCAGCCACGTACTGGGGATGCAGCAATGTACTGGAGACGCAGCAATGTACTGGGGACGCAGCAATGTACTGGAGACGCAGCCACGTACTGGAGACGCAGCAACGTACTGGGGACGCAGCAATGTACTGGAGACACAGCCACGTACTGGAGACGCAGCAATGCACTGGAGACGCAGCAATGTACTGGGGATGGAGCCACGTACTGGAGACGCAGCAATGTACCGGAGACGCAGTAATGTACTGGGGATCCAGTCATGTACTGGAGACGCAGCAATATACTGGGGATGGAGCCACGTACTGGAGACGCAGCAATGTACTGGAGACGCAGCAATGTACTGGGGATGGAGCCACGTACTGGAGACGCAGCAATGTACCGGAGACGCAGCAATGTACTGGGGATCCAGCCATGTACTGGAGACGCAGCAATGTACTGGGGATGGAGCCACGTACTGGAGACGCAGCAATGTACTGGAGACGCAGCAATGTACTGGGGATGGAGCCACGTACTGGAGACGCAGCAATGTACCGGAGACGCAGCAATGTACTGGGGATCCAGCCATGTACTGGAGACGCAGCCATGTATTGGAGACGCAGCAATGTACTGGAGACGCAGCAATGTACTGTGGATGGAGCCACGTACTGGGGACGCAGCAATGTACTGGGGATGCAGCCACGTACTGGGGATGCAGCCATATACCGTTCAAACAGCAGCTGCGGAGCCTCACATGTTCTATCTCGCGGGAATTCCAGAGCGAGAGATCACTTGAGCTTGGGAGATGAAGACTGGATCAAAGACCCGGGGGTCATATGTAATCCATACCAGGGTGGCCAACGGGACTATGTCAGATAATCACACAGTTACCCACTTGCAAATTTCGTTTTCCATGTGCTAAGTTGTTATGAGGCAAAATCTGATTGAGTGAGTCCTTAATGTCAGTAACAGCAAAGCAGTTCTTTTACCCAACTGCTAACATTGACGATAGAAACCAGAGTAACAGATTTGTCAATTGCGTGATGTAAACTTCCATGCCCAGTCGAGAACCCGGGATGTTAAGGCAGGTCAGAAGCAGTTCTGATGGGATGGGGCCTTCTGCCCTCTCAGAAACCCACGTGCCAAACAGTTGTAGGTGGGAATGGCTCCACGTACCGGGGCCTTCTGTCCTCTCAGAAACCCACGTGCCAGACGTAGGTGGGAATGGTTCCACGTACTGGGGCCATCTATCCTACCTACCCTATCCTATCCTACCCGGTGCCCGAGTGGCGGTCAGCGATTGAATAGTTCAATGTTTATGTGTGTGTGTGTGTGTGTGTGTGTGTGTGTGTGTGTGTGTGTGTGTGTGTACGTATGCGTGTGTATGTTTGTTAGGTAACTTCTAAATTGGCTGAAGAGTGTGTAAGTTTGTTAGTTTGTGTGTGAAAACTGTAACAAAGAAAAATCAGAATATGTTCTTGCGTAAACGTGTATGGTGTATGGGAGAGAGGCACCAAGATTCAAGCTTAGGCTTTTGTGCCAATCTCACATGAAATCATGTTGAATTTCTGTCAATATTAAATGTTTTTGTATTGTATTGTATTGTATTGTATTGTATTGTATTGTATTGTATACTCTCGCATTCCCGTCTGCTATTCAGCCTGGACAGCTTTGCCAAACAGGCGCAATCCCTGAACATTGTCAACGGAGTATCGACAATACTAAATGTGGGGAAGAAAAAACCTTCAGTGAGGGAGGTGAAACTTGACGGGAATTATTGGTAAATCCTTTCACAGTGCAGATTTTGAACCACTCACTTAAAGTGGATTTTCACGGGCTGTGTGTGTGTGTGTGTGTGTGTGTGTGTGTGTGTGTGTGTGTGTGTGTGTGTGTGTGTGTGTGTGTGTGTGTGTGTGTGTGTGTGTGTGTGTGTGTGTGTGTGTGTGTGTGTGTGTGTGTGTGTGTGTGGTGTGTGTGTGGTGTGGTGCGTGCGTGCGTGCGTGCGTGCGTGCGTGCGTGCGTGCGTGCGTGTGTGTGTGTGTGTTTATGTGTGTGTGTACGCCTGGTTATTGAGCGTGTTGCTAGTGCAGTTTACAACGCAATTCAAGCGGCACGTCACGCCACCGCACAGCCCCATCTTACCACTTGCCCCCAAAACTCCTCCCTGCATCGCCGGCCCCCGTGCCTGTGCCGTGCCTTTTAAATTGTCGTGTAAACTGCAGTGCAGATTCCAACAGTTTTAGCCAGTGCTTACTTCTGAGCCTTCACTCGCCTTCCAGCACGTCTGACGCTCTACCGCCATAGGATCGCACACAAAGCTCACTATCCACACTAATCCTATCGTTCGATCCATCGCAGCTCGATCGTTACTAGGGCCGTGCTGATTGGGCGTGATTTTAGCAATATTGTTCAAACACCGATCATTACACAACAGATCCGCTGAAATCCCCCGGGATACATCCATCAAGAGCCGGTAAACAAAGGCAGCTTCCATGGCGATAAACCTGAGGGCTCGCTGCCGGCGCAGTACTGGGAGACACGTACTGTAACGCTGCCCGTGCTGGGACACGACACCCCAGTACTGGGAGACACGTACTGTAACGCTGCCGGCCCAGTACTGGGAGACACGTACTGTAACGCTGCCGGCCCAGTACTGGGAGACACGTACTGTAACGCTGCCGGCCCAGTACTGGGAGGCACGTACTGTAACGCTGCCGGCCCAGTGCTGGGAGGCACGTACTGTAACGCTGCCGGCCCAGTACTGGGAGACACGTACTGTAACGCTGCCGGCGCAGTACTGGGAGGCACGTACTGTAACGCTGCCGGCCCAGTACTGGGAGACACGTACTGTAACGCTGCCGGCCCAGTACTGGGAGGCACGTACTGTAACGCTGCCGGCCCAGTGCTGGGAGGCACGTACTGTAACGCTGCCGGCCCAGTACTGGGAGACACGTACTGTAACGCTGCCGGCGCAGTACTGGGAGGCACGTACTGTAACGCTGCCGGCAGCCGGCGGCCCAGTGCTGGGAGACAGGTACTGTATTGCAGCCCCGGCGCCGCCCGGGGAGCTGCACCAAATGACGCACGCGGCGCGCCGCAACACGGACAGTGTCAGAGATGGGGAGGGGCGGCGGCCAAGGTCACTGGCGCGCCGGCGGCAACGCCAGGGCGCCGCGCCCGCCGACCCGCCAATAGGCGGCCATGGTGAGCCGATGAACGGACCAGCCACCACCCGCGCCATCCACTCAACAGGGCGACCGCTGCCGCCCTGTGGGGAGTGGCGGCTCCGGACACTGCCGCCTCAGTACAACATTGCAGCGGCTCCGGACACTGCCGCCTCAGTACAACACTGCAGCGGCTCCGGACACTGCCGCCTCAGTACAACACTGCAGCGGCTCCGGACACTGCCGCCTCAGTACAACACTGCAGCGGCTCCGGACACTGCCGCCTCAGTACAACACTGCAGCGGTGCAACCGTTGTTTCGCCACAGACGTCACCGGCCCAGCACAAGTCTGGGCGTCAAGTATATCACCAAACGTTTACAGAACAAGGAACAATACAATTTTTGGCAAAACATGACGGAAGCACGTGTTAAAAACCTAATTCGCAGCAACTTTACAAGCTGTGAAGAACTAACAGCTTTAAACGCACCTCCACGGAGATTCACCGGAGGTTCGGTGCATCTTCTAAAAAAATATACTTTATCTGTTCAAGTTGCTCGTGCTCAATGAATTAACCATTACTGGTCCCAATTTCACGCTCCAAATTAACGCCAACTGCTATCACTTCAAGGGGCACCCGACTCCCAGATGATTCCTTGTTTCCAAGGTAACTACGTGGTACGTGGTGGTAAGGAAATATGGCATCTCTAGGGATATTGACAGTTTTATCAGTCTCGTAAAGCATACTGAAGAAATCTAACTTCACATTTCGTTTCCCCGACACCTCACCATCTGCCATGAAATAGCAGGAGTATTGTTTCTCCATACGTGAATACCGGTGCAAGGCGTGGTAAGGGCGCGCCGAGCAGGGAGCTGCTGCCCAATCCTGCTCCCGCCGAGCAGGGAGCTGCTACCCAATCCTGCTCCCGCCGAGCAGGGAGCTGCTGCCCAATCCTGCTCCCGCCGAGCAGGGAGCTGCTACCCAATCCTGCTCCCGCCGAGTAGGGAGCTGCTGCCCAATCCTGCTCCCGCCGAGTAGGGAGCTGCTGCCCAATCCTGCTCCCGCCGAGCAGGGAGCTGCTACCCAATCCTGCTCCCGCCGAGTAGGGAGCTGCTGCCCAATCCTGCTCCCGCCGAGCAGGGAGCTGCTGCCCAATCCTGCTCCCGCCGAGCAGGGAGCTGCTACCCAATCCTGCTCCCGCCGAGCAGGGAGCTGCTACCCAATCCTGCTCCCGCCGAGCAGGGAGCTGCTGCCCAATCCTGCTCCCGCCGAGCAGGGAGCTGCTGCCCAATCCTGCTCCCGCCGAGCAGGGAGCTGCTACCCAATCCTGCTCCCGCCGAGCAGGGAGCTGCTGCCCAATCCCTCTCAAGTCGAGCAGGGCCGGTGCTGCCCAATCCCTCTCCAGTCGAGCAGGGCTGATGCTGCCCCATCCCTCTCAAGTCGAGCAGGGCTGCTGCTGCCCAATCCCTCTCAAGTCGAGCAGGGCTGCTGCTGCCCCATCCCTCTCAAGTCGAGCAGGGCTGCTGCTGCCCCATCTCTCTCAAGTCGAGCAGGGCCGGTGCTGCCCCATCCCTCTCCAGTCGAGCAGGGCTGCTGCTGCCCCATCCCTCTCAAGTCGAGCAGGGCTGCTGCTGCCCAATCCCTCTCAAGTCGAGTAGGGCCGCTGCTATCAATCCTAATCCAACAAGCATGTAGCGAAGGGCCACTGCTGTCCAATCCTGCTTCAATACTCTTATTTCGCCACCAATGGGACATGAAATGTAAGGTTCTTCGGTGTGCTCCTCAATATTGTTCTCTCTCTGTCCAAATCCCATTATAAAGGTACCGTCCATTCCTTTCAGCCTTACCACGACCAGAGTTCTCACCTGTGGCATCCCACAGTGCCCCTACGTCACATGTAATGACGTCAAACAGACTGAGGATGTCTGCACCAATAATCTCGAGAGGAGAGACGGACAACAACATCGGTTTTTCCAACAATCAACCTGAGCTCGTATGGTCCCGAACCGATAACACCATCAATGGAAGCAATCTCCAAAAAACACATACCATGAATGTGTCTCCCGAATGTTCTAGAATGCAAGCTGCATCCTACAGTCGAAAAAAATGGACAGTTACTTTTTGGGCATTCGCCTAACTACGCTCTATTCAGCTTCTACATGTGAATAATGCTCCGCCCGTAATTGTTTCTTGTTGGCTGAAGCCCCGGCGGCACATCACCAAAGGCATTTTGTGGAAGCCCCCTCCTCCAAAAAAGAAGCGAAAATATATGTTGAAATCGCCGGGGCAGAGCTCCGCACCCAGCTGCGGCAGCGCAGCACCGCCAACTGGCGGTGAGAGCTCCAACGACGTCGGAACCTAGCCGTGCACAGCAGGGTGTAGCGAATTTCAAAAATTGTCTCAAATCAAAACTGTACCCTGTTTTTTTGTCAGACCTTTCTGAAAATGGGTATGCCCATTTTATGTGGATAAAATTGGGGTTAAGGTCTTGCTTTTTTATTCAAAATAGGCATGCAAGAGAGCTGAAAGCGGGCATGCAAATGCATCATTTAGGTGATGTTACACAATCATTTCTCAGAGACGTGAGTTATTTTCGATGCTCCAAAACCTACCGGGGCTGAACATTGGAGGTACTAAGTAGAAGATGAAAAATTATCATTCAGGGCAGTGGTGGATACAAGGGGGGGACTAAAGGGCTGAATCCCCCCCGAAATGTCAGAATGCCTATATTTAATACAAAGCCGAAGGCTGTTCCGAGGTAATAGCAGGTGAGTCTCCAGCCTCCTATTCCTCCCCCGAAATAAGGTTCTGGATCCGCCACTGATTCTGGGTCGTTCTGGTTAGTTCCTTCTTTATCCTAATAAACGTTGTATTCCTGTATTGCTTGGCCCCCTCTGCCTTTTCAAATGAGATGCTTCAGGATAGGCTTTCAGAAAATGGCATTTAGGACTTTCAAATAATGCTGATCTTTCATTTAAAATCATGGGAACACTTCAGCTTTTCTTTGCCCCAGAGGGGCAGTTTTTCCTTGCACAGCGCTATTCCCAAATCAATGGCTAATGTTAATATGAATCCTCTTACAGATGTTTAACTGAAAAGAAGCCGTTGTTCCCTTTAAATGAAAAGGAACGTTGTTTGTGCTCACTTGAGCCTTGACCACAAATGGCGACTACAGCAAGAGCAAGCAAGCATTTGTCGTTATTAGAAGTAATTGGCACGGCGGAGGATCTACCGCAAGCTGACCTACGTACTAACAGGGGCGTCCTCAGACAGGCTCTAAAAATACAGGATTTAAACACGCAAAGCACAGGAGCTGCATTAGCATGAGATGTCGCGCATATCATTGAACGAATTGTGAAGGATATTCTACTGACGGTAAGCGAATGCATGAAACCAGCCATCGTGAAAGATCTCGGTGTCGCAAATAGGGCGGTGAGGTGTCGGCAATAGCTTGAAGAGGACGCCTGTGGCGGAAAGCTAAGGCAACTTAAAAAAGGCAGTATGGCCAGAAAAGACGAGCCAAGGCAAAGTCGGAAGCTAGTCTGGACAAGCTGTCCGACATATGTCTATATGTCATTGCCCGATTCGTTCATGTGCTGACTGTGGTTGCTCAGCGAGCTGCAAGCAAGCAAGCATGCCACGTTACCTGCAGCTGCCCAAGAGAAAGAAAAGTCCCGGTGAGGGTGTTGGGATTCATCCAGGAAAAGCGAACAAAGAAGGAAGAACTTGAAAAGCTCCAGATTGGGGGAAAAGACCCGACAACTTCAGTCAGATTAGAAAATAGGATGCAACAGCAAGCAGAGGAGAAGAGGAATGCGCAGGTGGACGTTAGGGCCCGTGAGGAGAAGCAAGCAGAACGCAGCAGAATGGAAGCATAAAGAGAGTGTAACTTTGTGAGTGAATATTATCTCTCTGCAGTTTCAGATCGCACATATATATCCTCTCAGGTCACCTCAGCTTTGTTCACCTCCGAATCGGAAAGGCAAGGGGAAGGTCGAAACAGGGTGAACTTCCCACTCACTGTGAGGACTGCCATGCGCCATGGAGTATCCCAAAGAGCGCTGGTCAGCATACTCTCTCACACATGGGCATAAATGGGCGATCTGAAACTTCAGTGACTTTATCTTCACTCGCAGAGTTGCACTCTGTGCGCTTCCAATCTGCTGCGTTCTGCTGGCTTCTCCTCAAGGGCTCTAGCACTCGTCTGCGTATTACTCTTCCTCTGCTAGCCGTTGCATCCTCTTTTCTAATCTGGCTGAAGCTGCTTTGTCTTTTCGTCCAACCTGGAGCTTTCCACGTTCTCCCTTTTTTGTTCACCGGTCCCGGATAAATCTCAACTCCCTCACCCGGATTTTCATTTCTCTTGGGTAGCTGCAGGTAACGTGGCATGCTTGCTTGCTTGCTGCTCGATGAGCAACCACAGTCAGCACATGAACGAATCGGGCAATGACATATATCCATATGTCGGACAGCTTGTCCAGGCTAGCTTCCGACTTTGCCTTGGCTCGTTTTTTCTGGCCATACTGCCTTTTTAAGTTGCCTTAATTTTCCCGCCACAGGCGTCCTCTTCAAGCTATTGCCGACACTTCATCGCCTTATTTACGACACCGAGATCTTTCACGATGTCTGGTTTCATGCACTCGCTTACCGTCAGTCAAACTTCATCACCATTCGTCCAATGATGTCCGCGACTTCCCATGCAAATGCAGCTTCTGTGTTTTGCGTGTTTAAATCCTGTATTATCAGAGCCTGTCTGAGGACGCCACTGTTAGTACGGAGGTCAGCTTGCGGTAGATCCTCCGCCGTGCCAATTACTTCTATTAGCGACAAATGCTTGCTTGCTCTTGCAGTAGTCACCATTTGTGGTCAAGACTCATGTGTGCAAAAACGACGTTTCTTTTCATTTAAAGGGCCAGACTTTTTCAGTTAAAAATATGTAAGACGATTCATATTAACGTCACCTAATGATATGGGAACAGTGCTGTGCAAGGAAAAGCTGCCCCTCTGGGGCAAAGAAAAGCTGAAGTGTTCCGCATGATATATGCAAGACACTGGCCTTGCATATCCAAGACACTGGTCAGTTAACAGACGCCCAGCATGGTTTTTTCCCTAAACGCTCGTGTTCCAGCTAACTCCTTTCTGCTTTAGATGGATGGACAAAAGACATCGAAAATGGATACCCTGTCGATGTGGCATACCTGGATTTTGCGAAAGCTTTCGACTCGGTGCCGCACAGGAGACTTGTAAGCCTATGGAATAACTGGGACTATTCTAAAGTGGATTGACTCGTTTCTGTCTGGCAGACACCAAAGGGTTAGGGTGAGAGGGACCGTGTCTAGCTGGTCCCCTGTCACCAGCGGGATCCCCCAGAGGTCTGTCTTAAAGCCAGTCCTCTTCGTTCTCTTCGTGAATGACCCGCCAGATGGACTGACCAGCAGTATAAAGCTGTTCGCGGATGATGCCAAGTCTACGGAAAAGTTACAACGGAAGACGATCGCTCTATTTTCCAAGATGACTTGAAGAAGCTGGAGATATGGTCACACGATTGGATGCTACCTTTCAACGCTAACAAGTGCAGTATTCTCCACATCGGGCCACATAATCATCGAGGCTCATACACCTTGAATGGAGTAGAACTTGCGCGAGTGCATCTCGAAAAGGACTAGGGTGTATTTATAGATGAGGAGCTCAAATTTCGAAAGCAGACCACAACCGCTGTTACACGAGCTAACCAAGTCCTTGCTGCAATTAAAAGGAACTTCATCCATCTTGATAAGGCAACTTTGCCCCTCCTCTACAAAGCTCTTGTAAGGCCTCATCTCGAGTATGGGAACGAGATATGGGGACCATTTAACAAGGCCGACCAATTACTAGTAGAGGGTCCAGAGGGGATGAGGTGGCTTAGTGGATAGCACCCTTGTCTTCTAAGCCACCGGTCCCGGGTTCAAGTCCCGGCGGAGCCTCTGAATAAGTCGATCTGATCCCCAAAATCCCTTCCAACAGGGTGAGAGTTGGCGACGCCGTATGACCCTGGCAGTTGGTGCGTCGTTAAACCCGAACAATTATATTAGAGGGTCCAGAGGAAAGCAACCAGATTGGTCCCAGAACTTCAACATCTAGACTATGAGGAAAGGCTGCAGCAGCTTCAGCTTCCATCCCTAGCGTATCGCCGTCAACAAGGGGACATGCTGATTATCTTCAAGATCATGCAGGGACAAACTGGAATCCGGAGAGAAGAGCTGTTTCAGGAGCCACCATTCACCGCCACCGCGAGGTTATCGATTCAAAGTTTTCATACCTGATGCCATAAGCAGACCACGAAAAAATTATCTTGCTGTTCGTGCACTAAAGGACTGGAACCGCCTTCCAGCCCACGTTGTAGAATCTGACACTATCAACACCTTCAAGAATTCTCTTTACGAATACTGGTCGGACATTCTATACGAAGCCCCTTGATAAAAGGTTGTGCATTGAAAGCGAAGAAAATATTCGATAATATTGCGGTACATGTGACAATGTTTGTACATGAGTCAGAATAGATCGGGTAAGCCAGGCACCAAGGTGTGCCTTATAAAGACCCGCTAGATCTAATACACATAATACAAAAATGATTTTAAATGAAAGATCAGCATTATCTGAACGTTCTAAATGTCTTAACTCTGAAAGCCTATCCCAATATACCTTTCGTATGTAGTGTAGACATGAAGCATCTCTTTTGAAAGGCAGAGGGAGCCAAGCAATACAAGAATACAACGATTATTAGGATAAAGAAGGAACTAACCAGAATTACCCCCAATCAGTGGCGGATCCAGAACCTTATTTCGGGAGAGGGCTAGGAGGCTTGAGCCTCATCTGCTATTACCTCGGAACAGCCTTTGGCCTTGTATTAACTATAGGAATTCTGATATTTCGGGTGGGGGTGGGGGAATTCAGACCTTTAGCCCGCCCCCTTGTATCCACCACTGCCCTGAATGCTAATTATTCATCTTCTACTTGGTAATTCTAATTGTCAGCCCCGGTAGGTGTTGGAGCATCGAAAATAACTCACGTCTCTGAGATATATCTCTATAACTATATAGCATATAGATCTATATGCTAGTGCAACATCACCTAAATGACGCATTTGCATGTCCGCCTTCAGCACTCTTGCATACCTATTTTGAATTACAAAGCAGGACCTTAACTCTAATTTTATCTACATAAAATGGGGATAGCATGTTCAGAAAGGTCTGACAATAAAAAACCGTACAGTTTTGATCTGAGACAATTTTTCAAATTCACTACAGCCGAGTGCACAGTGGTACATAGCTACACTTGCACTGCAAATGTTTGTCTTCTGTAACAAGCTACGTTGGACTCGATCGTCGATACACGGAACAACGTTCTTAGCTGAGCAGATAAACATTTTAATTGCATATTTATTACCGTAATATACCCCTACGGCTCGGGCCAATTCAACTCCTGTAGGGCTGTCATATCCGTCATTTTCATGAATAAAATAGTAGAACACAACATTAAAGGGAACGTGGCACCTTGGACGAATCCTGGAATTTAGAGTAATTAGGCGTACTTTTACCCGAAAATAATGAAACCACTCATGATTTCTCTGAAAAATGTACAATGAGCTCAATATTTTTCTTTTTAAAATATTCCTATAGAAAAAGAAATAAATATCAGCCTGTGGATGATGTCACGATCTGGCAACCACATCATACTTGAAACGCTTCAAGGGCTTCGATTGGCTGATGCTCATCATTACGTCAGCATATGTTCTCACACCATCAGCTCACAACAATGGCCACCGGGCGACGGGCTGATGGGGTCAGGTAGGTTTTAGCTTTTTTCTACGGAAATATCGAGTTCCAAGACAAATGATATGTAGAGTACCGGGTTTTCTGAGTTGCTTTACAACTTGGCTATCTCAGTTAAAATCACGTTATAAAGGTACCACATTCCCTTTAAAGCACAATAGTTATCAGTTCTGTTAAACTTAGACCTTAACAGCGGCAATCGCTATCTAAAATGGCACATCAAAAGGCTTCCCCCGTCTTCAGAGCGTTCTGAAAATACCAGCAGCGTATATACCAGTTGGTTCGCTCAGACTAGAGCTATGTCTGCTCCTTAAGAACCTGCACCGGCTACTACAGCACGTCGCAAACCGCGGCCGGTCCTGATCACGCCAATCTCCATCAGGAGGCGGACACCCGCAGGGGACTGGCACAGCGAGGCGTGCAGCGCCTCTCCCCAACAGTCTCAGTAAGTCGCTCCGACGCGTGCCTGTCTCAAAATAGCACAACAAGAAATAACCCGAAAAGCTTCTGCGGCGAACACGCCATAGTGCGCATACAACCCCCTGACTCTGCTACTAACGTGGTCAATACCATTACGACACTGGCCACCGCCAGAGCTTAGTCGGAACGACTGGTACAGGCATTTGGTGGTTCACATGCCTCAGCCTCACTTTTTTATTCCACTTGATCGTTAACATCCATAGACACATTATCTACCTGGATATTTTTGGAATCCACTCGCATCCCGATCCAACAGAGGGACATGAAATGTAAGGCTCTTCGGTGTGCTCCTCAAGACTGTTCTCTGAGCGGTGCACCGTAAGAACTAATCGAGCCAACGACCTAAGAACTAATCGATCCAGCTCTGTTCCACCTTTCTTTGGGAACCTGTCAATTGTAAACTCTTGAAAAGCATGGTAATTTATCCCTATTTTTCAACTTCCGGGCTCAGGGTACTGAATTTAATCCTCCTGGCTCAGAAACTTTACCCAAAAAGCTAGTTTGAGTGCACCAAGGTCAGCACCACTTCAAATACAATTACGCTTCAATCCAAAATGCATTGTTTACCGATGAATTGTTCGCTCCTCGCACCCAATCATCGGCAGGCATGCCAGTCCAGCTACAGGTGAAGACATTTCACGCAAAAATAAAACAAAACCACCCGACCATATAAAACCACTCATGAAGCTGCCATTTCCTCGCGCACAACAAAAAATAATGGAGAAGGCTCATAACCAGCATGCCTTAGCGTGGTGTTTCTTTTACCACACGACGCTATGGGTACGACGAATCAAATTTACAGTCAAAAGCGAAACAAGTATAGTAAGGACCGAATACAAATATTACAAATCTTGAAACGTAATTCAAAATGCGATAAAACTGAAACAAATAGCGCCTGCAGTCGGCTTCGTACACATTACTTCGCACCAGCACTGCATTCGTTAGCTTACATGTAAGCCAAACAAGCTATGAAAAAACAAGCAGGATTAAGAAGTCTGAGATTGTCGAGCCCAAACCGTTGGGCTGTTTTGGGTATGAGACACACACACACCCGCTGTCAGCGCGGCAGTGGCTCTCGGCGAAAAGTCACAACTCTCCGGCCGATCAGGACGGTATGTGTTTTGTATCAAGCACCCACCAGCAGTGTGCACAAGGCACCTGCCCGTGCTGTGCTCTGGTTCAGACGTCTGGGCCGCTGCGGCCTGTTCCCGCCGGCGCCACCCAGCACCACTAGCACCCGCAGTGACGTCACACCTGTGACACGGATTCTGTGATAGTGCCGCATTCCGTCACGCCATCGGCGGGCTCCGTGCCCTGCCAACCAGACAATCTGTCAACCTGTCAATGCGACAGCGCGCCAGACGGCCCGCCTCCCGCCTGCCGCAGGTACAGGCCAACTGGGTACCACGCCACTGCGCTCTGACGCGGGTGCTTTGAAAAGTTGGACTTAATAATATTACATAAGCGGTAGTGTTCAGGTAAAACCAGTCGCATATATCAGGCTGGGAGCAGGGAACGGGAGCGCTACAAACTTATCTGACATCTATAGCTTGGCTCTGACTCATCGTATCCCTTCATCATCCATAAGAACCAGTTGAAATCGGGGTGCCACAAACGGAAAAAGATGAGCCCGTTTGACATTTTTCCTTTTGGAAACTAGACATACCAGGATGCAGCCCGCAGCTTCCAGGAACAGGCAGCGATACGGAACTGCATTTGATGGAGCAGGTTTTAGCGCGCGTCAGCACGTCACACGATAAGCCGAAACAAACCGGACCACCGCCTCCAACTCCTTGAAAAAAAAAACAACAACAGCAGACTGCTGCTCACTGCGCGAACATAACAGGGGGAAACCATCTCGTTGAAGATGGGAATGCTGAGGGCTGGGGCGGAGCTGGGGAGGGGATATTAATCAATGAGAGCACACGAGCTTCGAACACAGCTCACTTGATCGCGCCGGACTTTAATTCGCACCGGACTCAGAAATTCTGAGAAAGCGGAATGCAACAACATTAAGTCTGGTATTTTATTTCGGACCAAACTATCCTTCCATCTTAAGCTTAAGCTGACATCGGGCAAATGCGTTCTAATCAATGATGTAATGAAAAAATATTGATATGGTCATGGCACAGTCTAGCACACAACACGATTGCCTACGTGCATTTATTAGCGGGGTCCAGGGGATACGAGGACCGGAGATCCGGCCGAGCAAGCGCGCTCCGGCGCATCCCGCAGCGCGGGTGGGACGTCGCTACCTGAACCCCTCGCCGACACAAGCGGCTGCAATCCGGCCCAGCCACTGGTAAGACGTACTCCTCCCTCAAGCCCAAGCCGCCAGCACGCTGCGCCTTCTTATCCAAATGGGGCCCCCTGCCTTCTATACAAATATTGGCTGCAGCTATGTTTATTCTATAGCTATGTTTATTCTGAAGCCTCTGAATAAGTCGATCGGATCCCCAAACCCCTCCCAACAGGGCGAGTTGGCGACGCCGTATAACCTTGGCAGTTGGTGCGTCGTTAAACACTAACAATTGTTATGTTTGTTCTATGAATCTCACCATAAGAACAGAGCCGGGCGGTCCGCTCACCGGCTAGTTGCAGAGCTGTTAAATGGCAGCGGAGTAGTGGTAGAGGTTTTTAGAACCAACAAGAAGCGAAGTAGCGGGTAGTGGACTCAACACAATGCAAGCCGCTACCGCAACCAACAGTTTGTAAACACGCGCAATGCGGGGGGCAAGATGCCCCAACTTTATTTCCGAGGTGGCCGGGGAACCGGTCGCAGCCAGAACACGCTACTTCGCTACATTTTGAGAGAATTCATAAGCGCGTGGATTGGGTGAAGGAAATTTGAAAAGTGGTCGACAACTTTTACTTACAAGATTTCAAAGTCAGACCTACATATGAGACCGTTGCCATCGCGCGGTCGCACCAGTTCACCTGCTCTGCACACCAAGTGGTGACATCACAACACCATATAATTGGATTTATATTTCAAGGTCAGCTCACATTCATTGACCCCAGTGTTCCGATCAGAAGACATTACCATGTATGACGTATGTTATGCTAGAACTTTATACTTAAGGTTACTCACTGTCAAGTTCAAGATCACAGGTCAAGGTCAAAGGTCTTTTTAGTACGTTAAACCCTCATTTGCCACCGAAAGGCTGCTATAGTGCCAGTTATATTGTACATTATTGGAAATATCTCATATTGTTATGGCACAGGCCAGTGACCTTGAATGACCTTGGCCTCAAACTTTCAGAGGACATTGTGCGGGACCGGCCCTCCATGACCATAGTCCACTTTCAGTGTTTCCTTTTTTGTAAAATCGCAGCATTTCCCAATAGGTAAACCGGTTTGACCGGTTTGACCTTTACGACCTCGTTTGGCCTTGAAGATATCGACCTAGGTCAGTGAAATGTCGCATTGATATACACCAAAATCGCCCCCACACATCCCGGAACCAGCGTTCTTTAATCTTCCTGGTTTTGGTGATATCGGGGGCGGGGTACTGTAGGACCCCCTCCACTGCGCGTTGACGCCAGACATCTCTCCACTGCAGGTGTTCAGGGGAGCACCACACGCAAACAGATAGATACAGATTGAAATAAATGTTTTATTTTTCTAGAACAAAAAATCAAAGAAGACTGCCCAAATGCATTTGTTGTGTGATTTCCTCGCAAATAATTAATAACACAGCAAACTATGCATGTAACATACAAATAAGCCGCACATGTCCTTGAAATTTGCTTAGAAAAGCAACAACAAACTATTTTCATTTTAACGACATTCGATTCCTTTCTTTATGGCAATTCCAATGATGTACAATACGACCATACTAGATCAAAGTAAAAAAATGGCATGACCTGGGATCAGGTCAAGGTCACCATCTAACTAAACATAACAAATATCCATACCACCCGACTCGTAATGACAAATCAAACATCGTGGTATCCAAATGAGAGCTTTATTGCAATTTACTGCGCAGTAATTGACAGAAGTCTCAAAACGTGCTTAAGTAGACCCAAGTGACCTCTCAGAGGTCACATGTCAAAACTTGAAAAATGAGCCTTGCGAGTGACCTGTGATACTACAATCACGAGAATAAGAAGTCCTTTTAAGCTTTATATGCAGAAAAATAAACATTTTCCGGCAAATTTCCACTTTCTCCATGCATTTCCAATGGAGAGGTTATGACTCGTACCTGACCTTGGATCAACAATATACAAAATAAAGAAACATGGTTTGTAGTCCCTGGTGAGCCCATTATATGATATGGGTTTCACATCGATAGATTAACCCTACTCCAAGTTATGCAATCCCAAACATTTAAGTGACGTCACTTGACCTGGCCTGGTGACCTGACCCGGCATGACCCGAGCTTAAATTTTTTGGGATGTTGCGGCATTGATTAGTTATAAGCTGTGCCAAGTACGGTGGCGCTTGGCACCGCCGTTTCTCCGCGACGACGAAAAATCTGTAGGGGGTCAGTGAGCACCCTTCTGCCCTGCTGGGAGAGGGTTAAAAAGCGAAAATCCGTTGCTTAAATTTGGAGAAATGACGAATTTTTGGCAGGATTGTCCTTATATTTGTGTCTACTGTCTAAAACCGCGTGAAAAAGTTTCGATTTCGAAAAAATGTTGTAACGCGCGCCCCAGTATGCAGTGGACTGCAGAATTTTTCGTGCCCACAGCCTCTACCGACCGACAGCCGCAAAACGAAACGTCATGGGTTCGAGTCCGGTGCAGGGCCACTTATAGCCATTCCAACACGGTGGGAGTTGGCGAAGTCGTATCTCTCGCGCAGACTGAAAAAGACAGAGCACGGCCCTGGTGCCGCGGCCAATTTAGTACTCGTTTCATAAAACCCATGCTTTGAAATAGAATGGTACGGCCATCCGGCAGCTCACGAATACATGACAATCCGGCAGTTCACGAATACACAACAATCCGGCAGCTCAAAAATACACGACCATCCGGCAGCCTAATACATTTAATCCGGCAGCTCACAAATACTATCAGGTGGAAAATTTAGAATCGTTGTAAGCAAGGCTCTATGTTCCAAAAACCGGCTAAAATTTTGACATTATCAAAACGGAATAGTAGTGGTGTAAAGACAGAATACCACCACAGCTATGCCACCCCGTACACTGGGTACTGACACAAAACAGTGGTTTAACTGCGTGAACCGCACCAGGACCCATCCTCCACACCGTACTGCGTGCACTGGGTTCTGACACGGATCAGCGGTTTTACTGCGCGAACCGCACCAGGACCCATCCTCCACACCGTACTGCGTGCACTGGGTTCTGACACGGATCAGCGGTTTTACTGCGCGAACCACACCAGGACCCACCCTTCACACCGTGCTCCAATGTGCTAACAATGTGCTCCAACACATAGTTCCCCAATTTAAGCTGCACCTTAAAATGCAAGTCTGCTTCGAAGAGGAAGGTCTCATTCCAGAAAAGACATTTCGTATCCATGAACAGCAATAAAGAAACCAAGCTGGGACAGGCCCCGACTGTATAAGCCCTTCACGAAACGACTGTACTGCCCACTTGTATTGTTCACCTCAGGCATTGTACAGTTGGCATTGCTGTTTTGCAGAGTTACGTGGTTATTGTCATGATTGTTGCCGCGGTGGTGGAGGGGAGAGTGGTGGCGTTTAAATTTTAATCTACGACGTGAATATAAATAAATGCACTGAAAGATATCAAATGATACGACTCCATCCGGTACGTAAAGTAACGTGCACCACGATCTCAAAAACTTTATTTCTTTTGGTTAACTGCAACTACGCTCGACTGCCATCTTGAAGTAGAGTTAAAAACCAACAGGTCGCGGCTTGGCTTTGTTCCAGTTTGTTTGAAACCCATCCCAAAGTCAGGGAAAAGATGTCTATAAGTAAACTAACATAATGAAACTAACACTGTTCTTTGTGCATGCATTTGGACAAAATTGGTCTACACCCGCACGGGTATGAAATGGCACTCCTGGCTACCTATTTAAAAGGGGAGTGGTTCGAAAAACTGCAAGATTTCTATTACTATTCCCAATCTCCCTCACACAGTTGGATTCTACCGTCGAAGTGTTGAAGCTTATTTTGACATACTTGAGTCAATAATATCAGTCGTTTCATTGCAAACTCGGTTTTTTTACTTCAAGCAGAAAGCTGCTAGAACGTGAGTATTGATAACGTGAGCTAGAACGTGAGTGTTTGAGTGTTTCAGGAAAAATACGAGGGCGCTATATGACCTCGCAGGTTGGGCGCCCCTAAAACCCAATAATCAATCAATCAATCAGGAAAAAATACGAGAAAACAGATGCCAAGGTTGTCATTATTCATATCTAATCCAGCAATGTTATCATGAGGGAGTCAAACATAACAGCACAGTGTGGATGTGTGCATTTCTGTAGGCGTGACAAAATTGAGACACAAATATTATAAACCTCCCTAACGGAGACCAGAATAAGTAACAGACACAATCCAGAAAAATTTTTGGGTGTTTGATGCCTGCCTTAAAGCCATTTATTAAATTTAGCCCTACATTAATCCTGCAAAACCGGTCGGTAAAAATATGTGATTATACTGTTTTATAACAGCGAAAATACGGGGTATGGATTAAACAAATTCTATGGATCTTACACAGAATTGATTTGTTGGCCTGAACACTGAAGTCCGGCATCAGCCTTGATGAAGCCTGGTATCAGCCTTGATGAAGCCCGGCATCAGCCTTGATGAAGCCTGGTATCAACCCGGCATGTACTCATGCCAGGGCTTCAGGCCCGGTCAAAGTCCGCGGGCCTGGTCCGGGCTTTTGCCTTGGGTTCCCGAGCCCAGAAATTGGCACCTCTACTTCATACCCAATACCCCATACCATACCCGGATTCTAGCTGAGAAGTCTTAAGAGCATGCCACAAACAACCCATTCACGTTTCGTTAAGCCAAAAGCCGTACTGTAAAGAAATGAGCATTACCAGAGCATTATGATGTGCCCCTTTCAGCCCACTCCCCTGCACCAAGGGTAGAAGGCAGGGAACCGACTCGTTTTTCTTCTCCAAAATGTCAAAAACGCTATTAAAATATATACAAAGCCCGCCTTTTCCGGTATCCTCTACCAGACCCCACATTTCAGTTAGAACTGCATAGTTATCGCACTGCCCTGCAGTCGGTGGGCGCGCCCTCCCAGGGTGAGGGACGGCGTTTCTGACAGCACTGCCATGGCGGGGCGGCGGATCTGATGACAGCGTGGCGCCGGGCCGCGGCACGCCGCCGAAGTGGGTCGGTGGAGCGCTCCGCAGCACCGGACCGGCACACCGGCGGCGCCGTCGGCCGTAACCGGACGCCGGCACTGGGGCCCGTGACGTCCCGCCGCCGCCAGTCGAACTCCATCGCCGCCGACTGGCCGGCCTCAGCCCACCGCCGCTCAGGCCCCAGCTCCAGCAGCACCTCACGATGTTAGAGACGAAGCCGATATCACACGGGAGGAATGCGCGGCTTCCGACGGTGGAATTTCATGGGGCGGGACTGGCACATGGGGCAAACGACTGCCCTCTGAAAGGTGGCCGTCCATAGCCGAAGCAAATCGCGATGCAAATCGTCACCAATGGCATCAGGAGCCTTGCCGTCACACACAGCAGTAATACATATGCAATGACCAGAAGGCGATTAGAGCATTAAAGGGAATGTGACACCTTCATTACGTGATTTTAACTGAGATAGCCAAGTTGTAAAGCCAGTCGGAAAACCCGGTACTCAATATATCATTTGTCTTGGAACTCGAGATTTCCGAAGAAAAAAGCTAAAACCTACCTCCGATGTACCCCTCATGTACCCTTAGCAGCAGGTCACACTTGTCATGGCTGTTGGTGTGACGAAATCTGCTGACGTCACGATGAGCATCAGCCAATCGAAGCCCTTGAAGCGTATTGAAGATGGTAGTGGTTACCAGATCATCCACAGGCAAATATTTATTATTTCCCTAGAAGACCATTTTAAAAATCAAAATATTGAGCTTATTGTGTATTTTTTCAGAGAAATTATGGACGCTTCCATGATTTTCAGCTAAAAGTACGCCTAATTACACTAAATTCCAGGATTCGACCAAGGTGCGACATTCCCTTTAAGTTCCGTTTTGTCCGAGTCCTCTCCGGCTTCCGATATAATCTGCATTGGTAATAATTAAGTCACATTTAAAAGCAAACCATGCCCCGAGACAAAGAAATAGGCGGCATCGGGCCTGAGAAAACTAACCGGAATGTGACAATGGTGCAGGGCCTGAGGCAACAAGCTGATCTTTGGGATGTAGGACAGAACGGCTACGGAGCCCCCACTTTGGCAGCTTTAACCTGGGCCCCGCTCGGATCCTATGGATACGGACGACCTTGGCGCAGACAGACCACTTCCCTGCAACAATGGCGGTATTCTGGTCTTCGTGAGCACGCCGTGGCAGGACAAGCGTAGCCAGGCCTCAACCAACCAGCGTGCGCTCCCAAACTGATAATAGCAGATCAGGGCACCCTCGGTCATTCGTAAGCACGTATATACGACACCTGGAGCCAGTGCTACCAACCACAACGACAGGGGCGGGGACAATCTCTGTGGGCGTAGGGGCAGAGCTCAGCGCCACTGCATTTTAAACAGCATTTCAATAGCGCTTTCGTCCGGACTTCAGCCGGCGAGCTACCACCGCTCGCCTGCCGCGAGGTATAAGGTATTGGGCGGGTATCTTGCACGGCAAGGCTGAAAGTATGAACAGGTACACAGGTTCTTAAGGATGGGCTTTGCACTGTGCCAACAGCTCAAGCAGGTTTATTCACTTCCATGAAGGGAAGTAAAGGGTGAGGAAAATAATAGAATATCGGGCTTTGCATAGTTTTGGTAAACATTAAAAAAAAATGAGCTTCGTTTACAGATGCCTTTAATTATGGGTGACAATTCTCTCAACACTGATCTATTCTGTATGTGTAGTAATAATTCAGTTTGTTTCAACTCATGGTACAATGCGGCGGCCCAATATCAACAGAACACATCCTAAAATAGTGATAAATATGATGACTTTGACATCCAATTTCGCCCTTCTCCACTGCCAGCAGACTTCCGGCCCCACCTTCGTGGCCTGGCCGCGTCACGCGGTGTGACCGCAGCTGTCACGGTTTCGTCACGGCTCCGTCACAACAAGCGGCGGCGGCGCAAACGGAGCGCTGGCGCCGCCGGCTCGAACGCCAGCACGTCCAGCAGAACGACACGCCGCCGGCACGTCCAGCAGAGCGACACACCAGCAAACCCAGCAGAATGATACACCAGCAAACCCAGCAGAGCGACACACCAGCAAACCCTGCAGAACGATACACCAGCAAACCGAGCACAACGACACACCAGCAAACCCAGCAGAACGACACACCAGCAAACCCGGTAGAATGACACACCAGCAAACCCAGCAGAACGACACATCAGCAAACCCAGCAGAACGATACGCCAGCAAACCCAGCAGAACGATAGGCCAGCAAACCCAGCAGAACGACACACCAGTAAACCCAGCAGAACGATACACCAGTAAGCCCAGCAGAACGATACGCCAGCAAACCCAGCAGACCGATACGCCGCCGCCCGCACGTCCAGAAGACCGATAGGCCGCCGGCACGGGGGCGGCGTATTGGCTGCGATACCAATGGTTTATTGTATCATAAGAGGTTGGAACGGAACCTGGGCGGCCAGGAGTGGGATGGGATTGATAAACAGGCGCACGCGGTGACGGGGTTGGTGGGTTTTGTTTTTGGTTTATTTTGTTTGTTTTTTTTTTTAATGGTTTATTGTATCATAAGAGTATTGAACGGAACCTGGGCGGCCAGCTAAGTGGGATGGGATTGATAAACAGGCGCACTTCCGGTGACTGCGGTCGCCTTCCAAACAGATACGCTCTGCTAAGTGATTGAAAGGCTTTTACATTGCATTTTACATTGCACCACGTTCCTCACCGGACCTGCATCCAGGTAAGGGCAGGACCGGATTGCAAGATTGCAAAATCCCGGATTTTTATCCAACTAAAGCATTAGATTTGGATTTACAACTCTTTTTATGAAAAACATTTTGGGATGGATTCAAAATCATTTTTAGGCAGAGGATTGCGAATTTGGATTGCAATCATTTTAGGGACTGCCTTTTAACGAGCAATGATTAACCACTACACATATTGAATTAAGTGTTTTGTCCAGTGCGAATAAACGCAGCCAGATACTACCGACTGCCCTATAGAGGTCGGCACCGCTGGGCTGTTGGAACCATGTTCAAGTTGAGGGAGGGGGAGCAGGGGCGGATTCAGTCGGTTGATTTGGGAGTCCAAGACGATAAAAAACGTTACACGACAGAGGAAAACTTCACCTTCAGCTTACGAACAGAGAAAACACTGAAACATTTTCCTTATTGACACACTATCCAGTGTTTTCTTTGTAAAAAAACTAGTTTGCTTTGGAGACTCCAAAAGTTGCTTCCCCTTCCCCTCTTTTTCGCTTTGTATGCATAGCCAGATTACCCCTGGATCCGTCCTTAGAAGGAGAGTAGGGGTTGCAATGGGGATCTTTTTGCTCCATGGTGATCTCCACCTACCTTATAATCTGGCATTTGTATCATGCATGGCAATTAACTAACAGTACGCAGATAATGATTAAGTATGAAAGCCTGCTTATTTCACTCAAGATTGCCTCTCAGGGTTCATATGTTCCACTTAAAATGCACTCAATGCTAAAAAATGATTCAGTAGAATCGCATTCTCATTAAACCTCTCCCCCCAAAATGTTTTAACATGTTCTTTGCGTTTGTTTTCTGGTCTCCAAGAGTGAAGCTGTGCGAGCTGTAAGCCATGTATACTCTGTCATTATGTTGGTTTTTTTGTGCTGTTGTTTTGGAGTACTTTTATCACTCCAAGATGGGGGAAGCCGAAACTTGTTGGGTTTTATAACACAACTAAAAAAAGTGCAAATTAACCTTGTTGTTCCTGACCAATAAGTTCATAATATCCTTATTTAAAGTTCCAACTCTCAATGCTACAGAATAGAGATTTCCTCGACGCACAAATTTAGAATTTAGAGAACAATAAAATTTAAAATCTAGAGAACAATATTTTTTTGAAACATTTGAATTTGGTATTCGTACGATGTTTTTTCAAAACCTCCAGCCCGAAGGAACTAATCATTACACCCAGCTTAACGGATTGGGAGCAATACCCCCACATACGTACAATGCGGGGACAGCTGCCCACTGAACAGCTTTAAAATTGCTCATGATGGGCCCCCTCGAGGTGGGGCCCTATCTAATGTTGGTCCCCTCCCCACTTTTCAAATGGTTCCTACGCCCCTGGATTCTGCCCTGAATGATGCAATTTTGTCACTTTTGGAGTTATGACTGTTCTATTAATGTAATGGCCCAAAATAGAAACAGCACATCAAACAATTCAAGACATTATTCATTGAGAGTGCCTCAGGACGGGTTTTTACTTTCAGCCTGGCTTTTATCCTGTTTTTAGGAAGGTCATTTCGCCATCTTGAAGTATAAATGGATATCAGACTCGGTCAGAAATCCCAAAATCTGAAATAAGAATGGCGTAAAATAAATTTTCAAAGGCATATTATAATACCAGTAACGGCGGAATGTCCGAATTTAAGGGGGCACCATGGGCTTTTTTCAGCCAATTTCTTTCCATTCAACGCCATTGGGTCAGTGTTAATATTTCTGATTTAAGGGGGCACCATGCCCGGTGCCCTCCCCCCCAGCTCCGCCGTCAGTGAATAATACTCAACCTTTCCGAGAATATCTGCGACGATTTCACTTTGAGAAGTTTAAAAAATCAATTGTTCACAAGCCATCTAAAGATAGCGGTTTTACACATTTGAAGCCGCAGGCATCAGCGTAAAACCGCGTACCGTGCTAGAGTACCACCTAATGACAATTTCGAGCACGGTTTCATCAGTTGCTGTACTAAGCCAGAACATAACGTGAATTACGACAGAAATTTAAAATAATTACTCCAAATACTGCATCTATTAATACCTTAGCCCATTTTGACACCTTGATCTTTTCATCGCGAAATTATCCAACACCATTCATATTGAATTCATTCATTCATATTCAGATCCCCCTCGAATCCCTCCAGATCATTGTTAGGTCAGGTCATCTGCCCAGGCGATGTTCAAGATATAGCATGTTTCTACAAAAAAGTCGTTAAACAAGAGGGGTCAGAACAGACATCATCTACTGGTCTAATATAAGAATCAAATGAGGGGGAAGGGGAGGGCGGTAGTGGAGTGGTTAGTGTGTTCTATTTCCACGCGGAGAAAAAAGTTCTAATTCCGTGAGCGGGAAGCAATTTGGCTCTCCGGAAGTCCTCCCAGAAGGACAAGAGATGGCGACGCCATATGACCTGGGCAGTTGTGCGTCAATAAGCCCCTAAGCTTATTATGACTCATATAAGGTAAAAAGGCCGATGAATAGAGCAGCCTGTGGATTTTCGACGGCGATGGCCTGGGTTAGGTCAGTGTCGTGACCATCCCATTGGAAAAGCATCACGGAAATGAAATAGGCCAGAACATGTCCCCAATTCCGTCAACGCGATTCAGACCAGCTTGAAACTAAGCATGCTGTGGGTTTTGGTAACTTGCAATGATGTAAACAGTGAGTATTTAGAGACCATCTCAGAAAAAGGTTACCTCCAAAATTCATTGCATTCTTTCTCAGTCCCTTTGGGTTCACGACCTGGGACATTGCACGAAACGGAAATTATCAAAATATATTGAAATATAACATTGTCTCATAGGAAATAGGACCACTGCCCGTCTCATTGGGTTAACAAATACAGCTGCGTGTGGCCTAACTGGTGAGGACTTCACAGCAGTCTCGACACTTGTTTGCGCCAGTCTCCAACAAATTGACGAGTCGCAGTCTTCAACGTGCATATTTTCCTAAATGGTGACCTCTGAATATGTATCCAAAACATGCAAATTATTTGAAATCCAGGTGATGATCTTGGCGTTGAATGACAAATGACTGCAGTCAAAACGGCACAGTCACGAGGCGTTCTAAGAAGAGTTTAAACTGAAATTCAGCTGTCAACGCATTTGTAACTCCATATTCGATTGTCAACGGTTTCCAAGCTATTCCATTTTCGACCATCTTCTTACGCTTTATCTCGTCCCGCTGATTATAATCATTTACTGGGTGAACTATTCATAGGCGTAGCCAAGCCAGCACAGATCGGCGCGACTACCATTCGAACCGCGGAGCTCACTTCCGTTCAAAAGTTTTAGCCATCATTCAAATTTTAAACAAATCGAGCAGTTCTGGCGTTACCATGATATAAAGATAACAATGAAGCAGGACCTCAGGAGTTTGCAGTCTTGGCCTGGGTTTTCTATCAGTGAAGAGATCCAAGATTCACTGGGTCAGTATTTTATTGGCCGGTGGTGATGATGCCAAAATAATTAATTTACAAGATAATTTTCGCCTCGGGTGGTCCTGAAATGCTTCGTTTCAGCATCTTGTCAACTGTATTCCGACAGAAAACTCCGTTAGCTCTCTGACTTGATTTTAATGCCAAGTCTTTAGGCAGATTTTAATGCAGAATCAGAAGCATTCGAGACTACATATACTCACTGGATAATGAAACCGGGTTCTTTCTTGTGCGGTATCTGACAGCATTGGAAGAATTAGAGTCGATGGGGAGCCTAGGGGAGAAAGGAATAGCTTGCCTTGGCAAGGCCACCTCAATTCTCCATCAACAAAAAGTGAGAGGATGATATTCTTTATTGGGCAACATGACGGGAAAATATAAATCGCGCTGCTCTTGATCGCTGTCCACCACACTGGCGAATCCAGGGGGGGGTAAAGGGCCATGGCCCCATCAAAAGCCTAAAATAGTATCTTCCCCCACCGAAAGGACCAAATTTTGGCCGTTTTTTAAATACTGCTTTCGCGGTTTTTCCTCGATTCAGCCCCTAAAACGTTGGTTTGGCCCCCTCCAAAAGTTGATCCTGGATCCGGCAATAGTCCACCACCATGCTTGGTGTTTCAGGCCATAGAGACAACTTAACCCCTTATGATTGTCTTTGAAAGAAGGAAAGTATGGCCCAGAGGGGCCCCGCAGCGCCGAGTACTTATTCACATTTTTTGCCTTGTTTGTCGGTGGAATTTCGCTAACAGATATTTGTTCCCCGAGAACGTAATTTTCATGCCACATGTAGAGATTTAAACACAAGATATACCCCAGATCAGAGAATACCAAAAGATACAAGAAATACCCCAGATAGCCGATATTCTAAATCAGGTACAAAACGGACCGGCCTTCATTCAGCGTCATGCCAGGCCAGTCCCTGGTCACGAGCCGCACTGTTGTGACGTCATCAGGGGGCCAGACAATCCCTTTGCCATATTCAACATTGGGAACTTAATAACCAAGTTAGGAAATGTTTCGCTGGCACACAAAGCGCAAAACTCAGCTTTTGAGCACTAATTTGCAATATTTGACCCTCGGTATGTTGAACCCTTCAAGGAAATGTGGCACCTTGGCCAAATCCTGGAATTTGGTGTAATTAGGGGAACTTTTAGCCCAAAATCATGAAAGCGTCCATGATTTCTCTGAAAAAAGTACAATAAGCTCAATATTTTGACTTTTAAAATGCTCCTCTAGGGAGAGAAATAAATATCTGCATGTGGATGATGTCATGATCTGGCAACCATAACCATATTCAACGGGCTTCAAGGGCTTCGATTGGCTGATACTCATCGCGATGTCAGCATATGTCGTCACACCAACAGCTGTCAACTGTGGCCTGCTGCTTAGGGTACATGTAAGGTATATTTCAGGTAGGTTTTTAGCTTTTCCCTACGGAAATTTTGAGTTTCAAGACAAATGATGTATTGAGTACCGGGTTTTGCAGCATGCTTTACAACTTGGCTATCTCAGTTAAAATCATGTTATGAATGTGCCACATTCCCTTTAACTGGCCTAAATTATTCATTTACCATTATAAACGCTTTAGAAAAAGGCCTAACAAGGTAAAAGAGGAGATATCCTTCATACGGTTGACGTTTTTTGGGAATTCGCATCAGTTCACTTCATGGCACTGATATATGAATTAGAGGAATATTACAGCTACTGCCGCAGGTAATTCAACTATAGCGTAAAATGGTCGGTATTCGTTGCTGCGTTTGTGCTCTGCTTCTAGTGAATAATTGAGGTGTTAGTTACAAATGTCTTATAAATAAAGAAGCAAGGCACATTGAAATGAAATAAATTCAAGGCCATCGATGATCGTTAGTATATAAGAGAAGCAAGCATGAACTTATAAATTATTTGTATCTTCAAAACCTTTTCAAATAGCTCAGGCGCTTGGTTCTCGCGAACATAAATTTTATTTTAGGTATCTTGATGCGAAGGTTACCAAATAAGAACTGCCTACGGCGAAATTCATGTGGTGGGATAGAATTGTTACCCACTTCGTCACCCTTCGCGGAACTCTAGCTAGGGTTGGTCTTCTTTCGAGACCGAGCCCAGCTCTTAACTTCCCTTTTCAACGTATTTACCAAGCGTTTGACAAAAAAACTGGCTGCCCATCAACTTATCAATCACAAGCTGCAAACACCGAAATGGAAATATACCTAATTAAACAACGTTGAATGAAATATGTAGTAAAAAGGACTCATTTTTTGTGATCTGTTTAAAAGCCCTGACAGAAATCTTGGATAAAAGAAGAAAGTTTAGAACTTACGATGGAAATGTCACTCCGGGATTCAGCGGCGGGAAAAATTTCGATTTTTCCAAAAAGCTTTCGGGGAAGGATAGTTTGGCCCCCTTGGTCGCCTTTGGGGGCTATGGACCGGATGCCCGCCTCCCGACCGCGCCTGCGCACATACCAAGCTTTTCAATGTTATTTCCCCTCACAAACCAGGCGCAGCAGCCTTTTCCCAATAACAGCCCTCCCATGGGCAGTTACACGTTTCACATAAATGATCGACAGTCTCCCACAACAAAGACACCCGTCTGCACCCTTTGTTCCCAAGCCCCCGGTAAAAAGGCCGACCAGTGTGCGGCGGCGGCGGCGATGGTGGCGGAGGTGGTGACGGCGGGGTCGGGGAAGGGCAGGGAGATCGATGGAGGACTGGCACCATGACCGTGCGTGGCCGCCGCCGGCCACTGCTGGGCCGCGTCCTCCGCCGGACGCACACCCACCATCCAGCAGGGCGGGCACCCCACAGACAGCGCCGTGATGAGGTGATAGCAGTAGGGCAGCAGGGCGGGGCAGGCGGCTCTCGCCCCGCGCACTTGGTGAACGTGGGCAGCGTGCGCTGCACGGACGACAACGCTGCTGTGGATGTTACTGAAACGGGGGAGCGAGCCGAGTTCAACATTGAAATGTTGTGACCTTCAATGTTCCCACGGAATTGAACATTGCGATGTTCACTGTTTCAGTATATAAGAGCCGGCAAACACCCAGCCCGGTGGCTCGGCGCAAAGAACCAGTTTGGAAAGCTATCTGGCTTGGAAAGAAAGAGCAGTTTGGAGGAGCCCAAGACCTCTTCAACCTTTCTGAGCTTTGATGACCCGTAAGAGGACTTTGCCGATTATATCCTATATTTTGTCATTGTTGGGGTAATCAAGCCCATTGTGATGGGCTACAAAACACTGAAATAAATTTTAATTGCTTAATTATTATTAAAATTCGGAGTTATACCATAAAAATAAGGACTAGACATTATGAACAGCATTAACGTTCATCCATTTAAGACTTTTGACCACAGGCATCGCCACGGATTTTTCACTGGGGCGACACGGTGGAAGGGGGAGGGCGTTGTGAGGCGAAAACACAGCTTAATTGTTGTCATGGAGAGCTTTGCCGTGGCAGCAAGCCGACACGAAAATTGGGAGCATTTACCGAGGTAGCAAACCAACACAGTGTTGGGAACTTGAGGCAGCAAGCCGACACAACATTGGGAACAATTCACTGAGATAGCAAACCAGCACAACATTGGGAACTAGAGGTGCAAACCGACACAACATCGGGAACATTCACTGAGATAGCAAACCAACACAACATTGCGAACTCGAGGCAGCAAACCGACACAACATCGGGAACATTCACTGAGATAGCAAACCAACACAACATTGCGAACTCGAGGTAGCAAACCGACACAACATTGAGAACATTTACGTGGGCGCAGGCTGGCAACGTGGAATAAGGAAAAAACCTAAGTTGAGCCCCTAGACACGACGGATGTCCCCCTAGTTGAAAAGTTCGGGGGACGCGTCCACCGCTTTCGACGCCCACAACTTTGATCCAATTTATGGACTATATGTGTTTGGGCATCAGGAAACCGGATTTTGTTTTCGCCTTTAAAAGCTCGGAGCAAAAGCACAGATTTCCCAAAAAAGTTTTCTTACAATGTATGATGTTATCAAAAGAGAGTGTGAGTTGATAAGTTGTTAACTGGCCTTTCCCCACGGATCCTGGATGCAGAATCAAGCAAATTCGCTGTGATTATATATTCGGGCACAGCCCTTCATCAGAATATTCATTAGACAGCATATGAATGCAAAATTTATCGACCATGGTATGAACCAAGACCTCAAAAGGCTGAATAGCCACACACAGGTGTAGCAGGCCTGAGTAGCCAGCGGAGGCAGGGTTCCCAGTGGCCTCAGTACCCAGCAGGATAGGCCGGGCTCGAGGAGCGTGAGACATCTCTCTGCTGATATTTCAACCGAGATGACAGCGTTGTGGAGTGTGCCAACAAAGGCTTGGTTTCATACTGAGCTCCAGAAAATATTGCTCCTGGTGAATAACAGCATAAAGCAATATCCAGCCCCACTTCACGTCCAACAGACGAAACGCAGTGACAGACGCAGTGAGAAGGACAGAGGAATTGGCGGCGGAAAAAGAGGGCACTGGAGCATGTGCCCCCTCCCCAACTCCACAAATAAACACTGACCCTAGGTTAGCAACCGGCCGGGTGGCCTAATGGCTTCGTTGCCCGTATTCAGATCGGACAGCATGGATGAACCTATATTCAATCTCCATTCAATTCAAACCGCCCTCCGTGTCCGATCTGACCCGGTGGAGAGGATCCTTTAACATTCACGCCAATACTCCCTGTAATTGGGCAAGTGTGCCAGTTGGGATTGCCCCTAATAAAATAAGAAATAAATAAAATAAAACCCAATCTTACCTACATCCTGTCAGGAAGAAATTGGTGGAGAAGTCGACAGCATCCCGTCGCAAGTCCTGGCCGTTCACCGTTACTGGATAGGGAAACCGCAGGCTGACTTTCAGTCACAAAACTTACATTTCTCCGCACACGGGAATTTGGCGACGGACAAAAAATGAAACCCGGTTTTAAGCATGCTCCACACGACCGTCCTAATTAAATTTCCACGTATGTCATTATAAGCGGATCTGGGCCGAAAGGACGTCCATCTTTTGGCGCCCACAACTGTGGAATCAGGGTTACACCAGTGCTACAAGTGGAAGACAAATAGCATTCCCAATGAATTTATCCCAGAGACCCTGCATAAGAAGTCTTCAGGACTAACGGCGCTCCAACTACTGGTGTCATGGCACCGAAAACCCTCCTGTTGGAAGGGTATATGGGGACCAGGAGGTCCTTATTCGGTATTTCCGTCGGGGATCTGCACCCGGGTCAACGGCGTGGAAGCCCAGCGCGCTAGCACTGCACGCCAGAGACCCCACCAGCCGGCAAGCAATTACCACACAGACGCACCTGCATCTGGGGAGATACAGGAGCGGGGCGAGCGCATCCCAACCATGTCAATGCATCCTTGCCCTGACGCGTGACCTTCCACAATGCCCATGCCCAATATGCATGAGCTCTAATGCACGGTGAAAACAGTGCAGGAGGGAGGGAATAGAAGCCTGTCTGAAAAGCCTGCATCCATTGAATTGTGCCGACACTACAATTAAATGGTAGGTAAGACGGCCACATTTGAGAGCCCATGTCACACGTCCCACGAAGCAGGGGAGTGCGCCGCTCAGTTCACTCTCCCATGAATCAGTTTCCAGCCGGCCAGCGTTAGGCCAGTGATGGCGCGCCGAAACATCTCGGATGACTTGAACCCGCGCCTTCCCAACTGCAGGGTTCGGACCAGAGAGGCCGGAACCCACCGCACGGCCAGCCTGGCGGCTTCTCCGAAAGATGGAACAAATACACGCTACTTTTCGAGAAAACCAGATCCATGGGCGTGGAGGGCGTGTCGAGGCGAGGCATGTTTCCTGCTGGCGGGCGGCTGCTGTGGTGAGAACGGGGTGAGATAAAACGCATGTTAAAGTGGAAACATATGTAAAAAAAGAGGAAAAAATTAGGCAGCGGGGGTACCTGCCCGAGAGCATCTGAACACAAAGATGTTGGGTTGCCGCGGGGTCAAAGACGGCGCACCGGAACACAGACGCCGGGCTGGCGCAGGGGGGGGCGCAACTAAACGCAGACGCTGGGCGGCGCGGGGGCGTACCTGAAAACAGAGTCGCCGGACTGGCGCGGGGGGTGAACCTGAACACAGGGACGCCGGGCTTGCGCGGGGGGGGCACCTGAACGCAGACGCTGGGGGCGCGGGGGCGTACCTGAAAACAGAGTTGCCGGGCTGGTGCGGGGGGGTGAACCTGAACACAGGGACGCCGGGCTTGCGCGGGGGCGCACCTGAACGCAGACGCTGCGCGGCGCGGGGCGTACCTGAAAACAGAGTTGCCGGGCTGGTGCGGGGGGTGAACCTGAACACAGGGACGCCGGGCTTGCGCGGGGGGCACCTGAACGCAGACGCTGCGCGGCGCGGGGCGTACCTGAAAACAGAGTCACCGGGCTGGCGCGGGGGGTGAACCTGAACACAGGGACGCCGGGCTTGCGCGGGGGGGCACCTGAACGCAGACGCTGGGGGCGCGGGGCGTACCTGAAAACAGAGTTGCCGGGCTGGTGCGGGGGGTGAACCTGAACACAGGGACGCCGGGCTTGCGCGGGGGGCGCACCTGAACGCAGACGCTGCGCGGCGCGGGGCGTACCTGAAACAGAGTCACCGGGCTGGCGCGGGGGTGAACCTGAACACAGGGACGCCGGGCTTGCGCGGGGGGCACCTGAACGCAGACGCTGGGGGCGCGGGGCGTACCTGAAAACAGACGCAGGGCTGGTGCGGGGGTGAACCTGAACACAGGGACGCCGGGCTTGCGCGGGGGCACCTGAACGCAGACGCTGGGGGCGCGGGGCGTACCTGAAAACAGGTTGCCGGGCTGGTGCGGGGGGTGAACCTGAACACAGGGACGCCGGGCTTGCGCGGGGGGGCGCACCTGAACGCAGACGCTGCGCGGCGCGGGGGCGTACCTGAAAACAGAGTTGCCGGGCTGGTGCGGGGGGGTGAACCTGAACACAGGGACGCCGGGCTTGCGCGGGGGGCGCACCTGAACGCAGACGCTGCGCGGCGCGGGGGCGTACCTGAAAACAGAGTTGCCGGGCTGGTGCGGGGGGGTGAACCTGAACACAGGGACGCCGGGCTTGCGCGGGGGCGCACCTGAACGCAGACGCTGCGCGGCGCGGGGCGTACCTGAACACAGACGCAGGGCTGGTGCGGGGGTGAACCTGAACACAGGGACGCCGGGCTTGCGCGGGGGGGCGCACCTGAACGCAGAAGCAGGGCTGGTGCGGGGGCGCGGGTGGCGTCCGTTTGTGGACAGCGGGCAGGTGACCCACGAGCCAGAGCCCCTGCGGTGCCGCTGAGCCCCGGTCAACACCTACGGCCGATGACTCGGTCAATGTTGACGCAGTCAGCGGGGGCGGAGGCAGGGGGCGGCCACCCGTGCATCATCGAATGACGTCACCAGCCGGTTTGTCAACATCGCATATTGTTCCAGACTTGGAGGTATGGGCCTAGTTCGGTCAGCCACACTCAAAAGTGTCACTATAGTGACAGGGTGGCTCGCTTAGTGGGTTCGGTCAGCCGCAATGAACCTCGCCCTACCAGCAGTGGTACAGTCTTAGCAATGCTCGCTAACTGCGGTCTCATTAGGTACACAGACAGTAACAGTCTTTCACAAAAAGAAACAAGCCCGCCTGTCTAGAAGATGTGACAATGTTCGTCACTGGCGGGCGTGCCCCACGGCTGTCTGCAGCGCCGGCCTGTGCCCGCCCGGCCGCCCAGCACAGCCATGGCGGCGAGTGGGGGGGGGGGTCAAAATGTTACCGAAGTTTAGATTTACAGCCAAGGAACAACACTGTTCTGGATGTTTGTGGTTTAAAGGTGACTCGACTGCCAATGAAAGAAGGACGTTACAATGTCAGAACACCATTTAGGCGTTTCCGGTGTGCTTGCGTGTTCCTTTGGGAGGTGGCAGCCAAACAAGGCATATCTCGCAATAATACCTTATACACAGTCAAAGTCAAGAACGTAGTCACTTATTCTTCCTAGGGGCGGAGGGAACACAACGATGGAAAACTATTTCCACCTCTCCTTGTGTTCAATAAAAAAGGAGCAATGCAATACTTTTTTGGACCAATTAGCATTCAAAACAGATTCTTGGATTCATCGAGCTTGCCTATGTCAGAGATTTCGTTCAAATAACGTTTTTGGAAATGGGTTGAGCTGTTCAAAGTAAAACGTCACCCATTTCTAAAAGAGCGGGGTCCAGTCCTCGCCCCCACCCCCAATCGCAATGCCACTAGCTAAATGAATTAAATAAACTGGATGCATGAACAGTAGGTATTATTACCAAAATTGCAAATAAAGTTACTTCCTCTACCTATTCCGCCTTTGCTCGCGGTGGTTCAGGGTCGCATCCAGGGCGACAGTTTGGGCGGGAGCAGCAACAACGGGAAATATGTCGCGATTTTTTTAAGAAACTTGGCAAAAATCCAAAGGGTATGGGGGACCATTGCCCGGTTTTCCCTCGCCCCAGATCCGGCAGTGCGGTAGTTACCGTTTAAAGAGCAAAGTAGCCCAATCGCTGTTTTGCCTTTTCACACTTCTCGTTAATCTTTCCCTCAGCTCACGCCCTGACCTCCGTTTCTCCTAAAAAAAACGATTCCGGGGTCCGTCACGATACGTACGCCATATCAAACAATTACGGTGATATTTTTTCTTCACAAATACTACTTGGAATATGGTTTAAAAATTTCAGCATGACGCCAGGTAGCAAAGCAACATATTGAACCCCACAGAAAAAATATATGAAGGAGAAATATGGGACGACTAGAGAGCTAATTAACCCAAAAGTTAATTAACTCTCTAGCTTAACAACATGACCCTCATTAATGAAATTCTTAAATAATAATAATATTGGTCACTGCAGCAAACTGAACGTGACAGAAAGTTCGCGTATCATAACTTAATTTCAGTTTCCGTATTCCCTAGTGGCAGAGCAGCGGTTGAAAGAAGACAACAGTTTGGTTTTACTTCCGGACTCATCTATCAACACAAAACTAAAAACAAAGACTAGCGGGTTATTAAGCCTGCTATCCTATCCCGCCTCCATTCCATTCATTCAGTTTTGCCTTCACTGCGAAGGAAATGGGTACATGCGTTTGTTTTGTACATGCGTTTGTTTTGATTACGCGGACACCTCAAAAGTACTTCGAAAAGAAACTGTGGAGGATACTGAGCGAGAATTCGGACAACATGGTTGGACCATAAACCGCCAGAGAGAATACGAAGTTGAAATTTATATCAAAAATAGACTATTATAGATAAAATAGCCATGGGCATTTTATATACAATCATATTTCATCTATAACAATCAATCTCTAATATCAATTATTATGGATAAAATAGTCATGGGTATTTTATATATAATAAAATTTTCCCTAAAATAATCAATATTTAATATAAACCTCAACTTCCCATTCTGTGTGACTGTTTGTGGTTCCGCCCGTGCATGATACGGTGCACCCAATAGCCCGACTCCGCTGCGCCACCGGCAACCCCAGCAGCTCAGTGCCACTGTGAGCACTGGCTGCGCAACTGGGCGGAGGCGGGGCACCGGGGCACGATGCCCCTACCCCGTAACTCAGAAATTTAACACTAACCCTATGGCGTTGACTGGAAAGACATGGGTCCAAAAGGCCATAGTACCCTCCCCCTTCAATTCGAACGCTCCGCCGTCGCTGGCTGAGGGAGGGTCCACCCTCCCCGTCCAACCCTCACTGGCAAGTGCCACTAATCCGCTACTGTGGCTGAGCGAACACGATTCCCCCTCCCGCCATTAGATGTCAGAGCTACCGGGCGATTTTGAGCGTGTTAGCGCGGCTGACCGAGCCGGGCCCTAGTGTAATTCTGTCACACCAGCATACCACTAGTCTGGACAGCCGGATTTCGCCCGCTGCTCTAGCACAATTACACGTTTACACAGAATTCTTCTCGTCTCGTCCTTCCTCCCATTATGAACGACGAACAAACACGAACAGAAAGGGCAAAACTTGGGAAAACATTTAAAAAATGCACTACCACCTTCCCCCAGCCCACGCCAAACCACATAAAACTGCTCGACGGCAGAACTTCTCAGCATTGGCTTAGCCTCCATGGCCAAAATGCGATCCGGAAATGCGATCCGGATCGGACAGCCGATCGGATACACCATGGAGTCATCATCAAGTGTTAAGTTCTCAGCACTATTCACGGACCGTGCTGGTGCTGGGAAAATAGCACTTGATAGCCTCGAGGGTTCCACGGCTGCTCGGCAGTCCGATCCGGATCGCATTTTAGCCATGGAACCCAGGTCATCGATGCCGTCTCAAAAGGAGGGGTGTTTACACCCCGACCCCGACCGGTATAGCGCCGTCACGCCGGCCGTATGCAAAACACAGTAGCTGGTTTTATTTACCTGCCGAAAAGTCGGCGGCGGCGTGGTGTTTATGACTGGGCGCGGCTGTTTACGGCCATATACCACCACCCAAAACGACATGGGTCGATAGCGGCGGCGATTCTTCTGAGGCCGAGTAATCACCGACGCTGTGGTAAACACACCAAACAAATCCGGCCGCTTGATCTCGCTGCAAGCGGCGCTCATAGCTTCCCTAATAACCAGCCAAGCCGCTCTCCTTCAGTGAGAACGGTGCCTCTTGATCGCCCATGTGAGGCAGCCATTGATCGCCAGTCACCATCCTCAGCTAAAATACTCTGGAGATCTGGCGCGAATCGGAGGCACACGAGCTCTGCCTGGACACGGCCTTCGAAAACCTCCGTCCGAAATCAGACATCCCGCGTCCACGCGAGGTGGACATGGTACTCCCGTGTCCGTGCGGGGGACACCGATCAACCCGCCACCGCCTGGGCTCTTTTCGTACACACCACTAACCACTGTCTTAGTGGGAGGCGTCTTATCCGAAGCACATGCTTTCTCCAAAACCAGCTGTGACACGGACGAGGTCCAATCGGTGTTTAACACGCGCACTGACGGGGGTCTGAGCCACCTTCGGCTTGACGGGGGGCGGGTACCCCCCCCCCCCCTAATATCTCCAAAACCGCGCTAGGCAGCAAAAAACGGTAAACGGCGATGGATAGCCCATCCACTTCTCCATCGAAAACATTTGAACTATTTTTTGTCACGTCACATTTAAGGTCACTAGAGGTCAAAACATGCCGTAATAGGGATAACATGTAAATTAAGTTTTTCGGTCATCACATCTCAACAAGTAAAGAGAGAGCAAAACAATTTTACCTATATGAATTCTCGCAGCAAGCCGAATCGAACGATATATAATATGACCTTGCTAGGTCAAATCAAGGATTTGACCTGACCTGAGGTCAGATCAAGGTCAAATTGGTAAAAATGCATATCATTAGAACTGCAAAGACAAGGCAAATCTAATGCAGCTAAAATAAACACTCTAGCTCTATGCACTACAAAGTTATTCAGCTAAAACCATTTTTCCAATGCATTTCCAACGGAGAGGTCATAGCTCGTACCTGACCTTAGGTCATCAATATCAAAAATACCGGAACAGATTTTAGAGAACTCGGTGGGGCCATTATGTGATATGAGTTTCAATCGGATAAGTTCACCCTGTCCCCACTTATGCTATCTTAAACTTTTTTGCGGTCAGGTCACTTGACCTGTACTGGTGACCTGACCTTAGATGACCTAACCTTAACATTTTGACAAAAGTTGTAAAAACGATGAGGGAAAAGGTATCCCAAGTACGGCGGCACAGCCGCCTTTTTACGTTATCTCCGAAAAACCCGAGGGGGCGGGTACCTGCCCCCGTCAATGCGCGCGTTAAAACGCCCTACCGCTTTCTGTTCTTAGCCCAAGTTTCAATAATATAGAGCTCCGAACCTGGGGGCTTTGTGACGCACCAACTGCCGAGATCATATGGCGTCGCCATCAACTCTCACTCTGTTGGAAGGGTTAATCGAGGATCAGAAAGTCCCCACTCAGCATTTCCGCCCGGGATTTGAACCCGGGTTATCACCGTGGAACCACTGCGCGCTTTCATTGCGCCACTGCATCCCTTTCAGTCATATCTGCTAAGGTGTGATGTCAAGGACGGTCACAATAAGTCAAATTTAAACCTATTTAGAAAACAATGTATAACTTGGGAGCCAAAAGACACCAAAAAGGATCAACCCGTTGGTCTCGAGCCAAAATATTGGAGACACGACTTCGATGAGTCAAAGGGCGACCTTGAAAAATTTAAACTCTTCAGGTCCTGCTGTATTTACACGAGTGCTTGGATCATGGGAGTATTCGCAAAGAAAGGTGTAAACGCAAACATGTTCGAGAAGTTTGACCCTTAGTGATCTCATGATTGACCTCACATTATAATGGTTGGCGGAGCGGCGCTTCTCTTATCAAAGAGCTTTGGAATCACGTTCAGAGACCTGGTCCAGCTGGGTCACACCCTCGTCTGGGCTGCCACATTTCAGAAAAGCAGAATCGCCGTACAAACGTCCGAGGATAAAACAGACTTTTATCTGTCTGTCTTGCCCACTTTTTCGTGGGATTTGAACTGAGATAGCAGGTAGAGCGTGTCGAGAAACCACTATTGGCATATTTGATTTCACCCAAAGCTCTATGTATAAAATTTCCGCAAGCTTTAAAGTTCGAAGGAAAGGGGCTTTCTTCCTTACTTCAAGCCATGAAATAATCCCTTTTCATCTGGCAGCGCATGCCACGTGATAAATATTAACAAATGGTATGACCACGCCACCTGATATGTTGCAAGCCGTCGCAAGCTGCCAGATTCGTGATGGCACGTGATGCCTGGGTCAACCCAGCGTTATCAGCGTTATAAGCGTTAAAACAATAGGCAATATCTTTGTTTTAAGCGATTGGAAGTGGAAACAAAATGTAGTTTCCCAATTATCCGACTTATACGTGCACAAATAATATTTTTATGATTTCCAAATAGTTGTCAAGAACTTACTCGTAAAGCCCAGGTTTTAGTCAATATTGGCGAAATTATTTAGGAAATATTTTATTCTTTTTATCTTTATATTCTATTTTACTAGTTTAAATGAATAATAAGTTTTATCATTAATAATACTATTTTAGAGCATTGTGATACAGGATGTGTTTGATACCACAGTATACTTTAGGGTTGCATTCGATTTTATTGTTCCTTGTGATCTTTTTTATACATGTATATAAGATAGGTTTCAAAACCGCAGCAAATTTTAGCGTTCTGAGCATTAGGTTTTATTACTTTGTAAGTGTTGGTCTCATTCACGTATGTGCACAATTTTATCACAATGACCTCGTCTATAACTGAGAATTCCCGTCGACGATTGAATAAATAAATTGAAATAAATTAAAATTGAGCTTCCCTTTCCAAGACAGGGGAGGGTGTCGGAGGCCAGCGCTGAGCAATTCTGAAGGGGGGCGTCTCTGCCCGAGCGTTACAAAGCATTAAATAGAGGAGGGGAGAAGAAAATCACAAAACACAAGCGTCACGTTATCTATGAATAGCTCATAACAAAATGATTATGGGACCTTTCTATTCAGGCGATTGTGGCTACTACTGCGCCTGGGTAGAGCAGTGTTCCGAATTCCAGGGTGCTGGGTGGAAGGCGACACCCGGGCAAGCTGAATTATCCTCTCATTTCTGTGTTATTTTAACTCAATATTCCTCTCGATTTTCAAATAGAGCCTCTTGGGCACTCTGGCAATAACTCTCTTTAGCACAGTTCAATAATCCTGGTGCATAAAGGCATGGTAGTAAAGAAATTCGGATGACAGTCTTTCTAAACGTTGAAGAAAGATTTAAATAAGGGTTTGAATTAGCTTTCAAAATATCGCTACTTTTGCATTTTCCACTCGCGGACTATATTTTCTAATAATAATTTTACACTCAGCACCATGGCGGAAAAACTGTTTTGGGACACTGGGGTAGAAGCATTGCAACCGTTCGGTAAACGTCTCTAACCGCATCAAATGCAAAGTGCACACTTATCTAGTTTATTGACTCTCGTTCAATACCAGCAATTTCCCATTCAACAAATTTTAGCCTGACTCACCATCATCCAGCATGGAAAACAAATTCTACGGCAGCTAAGAATCACAACGAAACCCCAGCGTAGCTCGTCCAGAACAAAGGGCCAAAGAGCACGTTTTGGTCGTTTTTTTAGTTTCCTTGCGACGGCTGGCGGCGGCGCTTCGTTCGACGATCGACCCAAGGCTGGGAGGCGGACTTGGCTGGCCGAGGCTCCGATCTGCCCACTTCTGCTTGGTAACAGTACAGCGGCAACACACTGCTGACGGGGCGGCCGCCGCTGCCAGGCGGCACCGTCCGCGCCATTGTTTAACGGCCGGCGGCAGACCATGCTGCAGCGGCAGCCACAGCCGCTGGGAGAGCAGCACAGCAGCTCGTGTTCGCGCTGAGGTGTCACCGTTTGGCGTTACAGTCAGCTTTGTCTCATTGGAGTAATGGGCCAACCTCTTCAAGAGCCACCTACACCAGCGGGCGCATTCGTTCGACAATTGATCACACTTGTTGAAGCTAAGTCAAATTTGTGCGCAAAAGATGACAGCGACAGGTGGGAAATATCCAATCCACCAATTCATCATGAAAAATCGAAGGGCCCGGTGCGATTTCCTCTGGAGTTAGGTCAGACTGGACCGCTTGGAAACTGGCTACTGCCATCTATCCTTTCGTCTTGAACAAACGGGTCTATCGCCACATTCCTTTTCAATTCAACACAACAATCTACAGCTGCAAATACCAAAAGGGAAAGAAAAGTACACAGACCAGGGCACAATGTCCTTAATCACCAAACGGGTGACTTTCCCAGCAGATGTTGATTTGGCGTGGGAGTGTAGCGGTGAGCACGCTGGCGTTTTCCGCGGCCGACGAGGGTTCAAGTCCCAGGCAGGTACCTGAACAAGGCGCAAGTGGATCCTCCGGAAGCCCCTTGAAGGGAACGTGGCAACTTGGTCGAATCCTGGAATTTAGTGTAATTAGGCGTACTTTTAGTGGAAAATAATGAAACCCCTCATGATTTCTCTGAAAAATGTACAATAAGCTCAATATTTTTATTTTCAAAACACTCGTCTACGAAACGGAAAAAATATCTGCCTGTGGATGACATCATCATCTGGCAACCACTACCATACTCGAAACACTTCAAGGCCTTCGATTGGCTGATGCTCACCGTGACGTCAGCATATGTCGTCACACCTACAGCCATGACAACTGTGGCCTGCTGCTAAGGGTACATGAGGGGTACACTGCAGGTAGGTTTCACTTTTTCTAAGGAAATCTCGAGTTCCAAGACAAATGATATATGGAGTACCGGGTTTTCCGACTTGCTTTACAACTCGGCTATCTCAGTTAAAATCACGTTATGAAGGTGACACATTCCTTTTAAGCAGGGAAGCAGCTGCCGACGCCTCACGACTTAAAAGATACGTGCGTGGTTAAGTCTCAAATTCTATTATCATTATCATTTCCCCAGGCAACTGAATACATTCATACGCCTTAATCATAAATGACGACTCAGTCGACTTAAGCAATTCTGCTACCACCTGCCCATTGCACAGAGTTAAATCATCGAAGCGTTCGGCTGAACTTCATGGCGATGCTGTCACAGACAATATCATGGGAGCAAACAGCATTCTTCCTCGCTAGCCCACACGTGTTGCTTTGACATTCAGAAAACGTCTAATAACCTTACTTCCGTCTGGCACCCACATACTTCCGGATGCCTCTATTTACATCTGGGTTTGGGGCAGACTTGTTGATGACCCAAATTTTTTTAAGTCGACTCAACTCTGACTCACAGCTTAATGGCTGACTCTGATTCCGACTTGGCTCGCTGCGTTGAAAATGATGAGCCGACTCGACTCAGTCCAAATTCAAAAGTGAGCCGACTCGACTCTAACTCAAATAAGCATTGAGTCGGAGTCGACTCCGACTCAGACTCAAAATGGTGTCAAAGTATGCATACATAAAATGCATATTTCCTCCAATACCATGCAAATTGCAATGCACTTATTCCTAGCATTAACTATTTACTGACTGGCAAATTTCCTTCAATAACATACAAACTGTAATGCATTAATTCATGACATATACTATTTGCTTCAAAGGCATGAAGAACGATGCTTAATGCTAACAAGTGAGTTAGATCAAGATTCAAAGGCCTGACGGCTTTTCATTTTCATGTCCTTCAATCTCATCAGCAGTCATAATTGAAACAATAAGCGACGTTGCAAATGCAAATAAAAGGGATCAATGTTCTAACATATGACATTTTGAGTGGCAATCCCTGCCCCAGTATATTCTGAACAATCCTGACGATTTTAGCTTAGAAATAAATAATGCTACACTGCACACTGACCCTTTGCAGCACCTCAAAACCAAAAACAATGAACACTCGCCTCATCCACCTGAAAAAAGCTGTAGCAAACACTACAGATGGCGCATTAAATACATTAAGAATCTTTCTTCGGATGGGACAAGAGACGACAATTGATTACAAAAGCTTAAATCACTAAGATATTGTTTTGCGCACAATGACGACTTGGTGACTGGGGTGGCACACAGCAGCACGCAGCACGGGCGCAGAGTGGTAAATAATGATCATCATGATCTTAATTTGAAGAAAGGTGGTTTGTGAGAGAATCTATGTATATTTTTCGGTCAGTTTCACAGTTTGAAATTACCTAGGGGGGGGTTGGGCAGAAATTACCTAGGCAATGCCAGAGATAGGGCTGAGTTTTATTTTCCGTGTACATACATTTTTATTATCTACCAGGAGATGTCCTTAAACCATGATAAATCAAGATAGTGCTTTAAAATAAACAGTTAGTTGCAGGTTTTAGTTTCCGTTTTGACCCATCTCAAGGTTAATATGCAAAACATAATTTTACGGTCACATCTATCTGGCACTTATGCTACTTAATTCTATAGTGTTTTCAGTCAAACGAACGAAGAAAATAGAAAAAGATGTGGTTTCTTAATAGTGAACTATTGCATGAGAGTGGGCTGAGAACTTTGCATGTTATGCACAGTTAAAGTTGAAAGGTTCGAGTTCATGCCAAATCAAAATTTTATGATTTGTATGCTATTGCTAAGATTAAATAGAAAATAACTAACAAATTAGTGTGATATTGAAACTGTATACTTAACATTACTCATTATCCTTAATGCCTGATTCCTGCATGGGTCTTGTGTGGACATGAAAATAGCAAATTACCTAATATTACCAAATAGCAATATGAAATCCTTCCAAATCAGTTATGAATATTTCTAAAATGTCAGGTATCTGATCGCACATGTAAATAAATAGTGCTGAGTTGACTCAAATCTGACTCACAGCTTGGAGGCTGACTCCATTCTGACTCGCCCCAACTGGTCGGGAAGTTGAGTCGACTCTGACTCAACCCAAATTCATGAGTGATTCGACTCAACTCTGACTCAAGCAAAACTTGAGTCGACTCCGACTCTGAGTTGCGACTCAACAAGTCTGGTTTGGGGTGGACCAAATGCATTGTGGTCATCAGTAGAGGTGAAGGTTCTCGATTTAAGGGGGCACCATGATGTTTCCGGCCAACGCCAAATGGTTAGTGATAATATCTACCATTCAAGAGGACACCGCGCCAATTAACGAGAACTCCCGGGGGCCAACCGGGTACTGAGCCCAACTTTGGCGTTCGTAAAGAGCATCACAGTGGTTCGGATTTTTCGATACGATCAAACCAAAATACTAGCAGAACGAAATAGTCACAAAACGTAAAAATATGAAAGTGGACAAAAAGCACAAAAATCGCGCTGCTCCTTTTAATTGCAATTTATTACAACGTCGCGGTAATTGAGTCCAACATCAGTGTTGGAAACAAAGGCACTGATGCTGGGATGTAAAAAACGAGTACAATGTCCCACAACGAGCATTACCATTTCCCGCAATAAGTCGCTCTCACCAACCAGTCGGTGGCGGGGCACAATAAAGACCGCACTGCCGCTGGCCGAAAGTCAACGCCAGCGGCGGGCCTGAACGCACCCCGCAACATCGCCAGTCAACGGCAGCGGCGGGCCTGGACGCACCTCGCACCATCGCCAGTCAACGGCAGCGGCGGGCCTGGACGCACGCCGCCACATCCACAGTCAACGGCAGCGGCGGGCCTGGACGCACCCCGCAACATCGCCAGTCAACGGCAGCGGCGGGCCTGGACGCACCCCGCAACATCGCCAGTCAACGGCAGCGGCGGGCCTGGACGCACCCCGCAACATCGCCAGTCAACGGCAGCGGCGGGCCTGGACGCACCCCGCAACATCGCCAGTCAACGGCAGCGGCGGGCCTGGACGCACCCCGCAACATCGCCGGCAACGCTCAGAACCAGGTCGCGCCCACGGAACCGGCGCCACCCTTTACCGGGCCCTAGAGGCCGGCCCGGAGAGGGTACAGGGTGGTCCGCGATACCTCCTCGCCTGGCCGCAGTCGTCACGTGCCAGCCAAAGCGACCTCATTATGGGGTCACGTGCCAGTGCCAGTGAGGCAGACCAGGTGTCCTTACGTTCACGCGAGTGTTGCTGCACGCAATGCAGCGCATCGAGTCGCCGACGAGGCTGCGGTGCGGCGTACAGCGGGCGGAAGAGCCGACCACAACAGCGACCCCCTCACCTCAACAGCCGCCGGAAACGGAGCCACACTGCCGAAATTTCTAACGCACAGCCGGAGAGAGCAGCGATCTTGGTGTGTTAAGTTCACATACATTCCCAGTGTGTTATAAAATGAGCCCAGAAAACCTGCCGAATCCCTGTTCTCTGCAGGATGAGAAGAATTCCTTCCGCCCTGGGGTTAGGTGATTTAATGTCAAGTATGTGGATGTCGGGGACCACGAGAAGCATGCAGAAATTGCTTCCTTCCAACGTGTAGAAAAGACGTCGTTTATCGAAACTTAAAGGGAATGTGGCACCTTCACAACGTGATTTTAACTGAGATAGCCAAGTTGTAAAGCAGAGCGGAAAACCCGGTACTCCATATTTCATTTGTCTTGGAACTCGATATTTCCGTAGAAAAAAGCTAAAACCTACCTGACACCAGCCCCCTCAGCCCCCTCGCCGGCGGCCATTGTTGTAAGCTACTGGTGTGAAGACATATGCTGACGTCACGATGAGCAGCAGCCAATCGAAGCCCTTGAAGCGTTTTCAAGTATGGTAGTGGTTGCCAGATCGTGACATCATGCCATCATGATCGTGAATCATATTTATTTCTTTTTCTAGAGAAGTATTTTTAAAAACCAAATATTGAGCTTATTGTACATTTTTCAGAGAAATCATGAGTGGTTTCATTATTTATTACTAAAAGTACGCCTAATTACACTAAATTCCAGGATTCGACCAAGCCGCCATATTCCCTTTAACACGCGCCCCGCTGGGGGGCGAAATTCGCCACCCCCTCCTGGTTTTCCCCAGATAGCTCAAAAACGAAGAGACGCAGAACAACGAAACTTACAGTACCTTATCCCTGATCAATTTTACACATCTGACCAAATTTTTGAGCCAAGGTCATGTCAGGTCAAGGAGCTATTCAGGGTCAAGTGACCCGACCTCAAAACCTAAAATCACGAGTTTGAAGCAGTCCCCAGGGAACATCAGCAAACCGATCAGTATGAAACTTCCACTATATGATAATGTCGTTAGTGTCTACAAATCTGTTATCTCGGAATTTTGATATTGTTGACCTAAGGTGGGGTCAATTTTTTGGTCACCCCATTATTAGTCTATGGTGAAAAATAGAATGGGCTCGTTTTCAGTAAATACTGGATAGATAAAGCTGAAAATCCTCAAACTGTCTATTCTTACCACGATCTTGACCTTGAAGTTGAATTTTTGAGCATCTGACCTCTCAAAGATCATATCAGGTCACGGGAGCAGAGAGTGATTGTTTTGCCAATAACGTCTCACTGAATGGAGATAAAGCTCCCATTTTGCTTGCATTGTGCCTATATTGTTCCGGGGAGTCGATTGATATGCAACATGACCATACCAGGTCACTCTGTGACCCTGACCTAGCTCGAGGTCAGGTCATTTTTACTATTTGACCTAGCAGGGTCATATTATACATCATTCGATTCGCCGCGATGAGAGGAATCCAATGATGCACAAAGATTTGCTCTATCTCCCCTGAGGGCAGATCTAGAGAGGGAAACGTACACTGCTCTGTTGTAAGCCTATGGAGCCTTCTTTGACCTATGCTGACCTCAATATTGACCTGACATAAAAATTATTAGTATAAAATCTCTTCGTCTTGTCAAGAACTTTCGAACGCCGCCCGTAATTTTCCTATAGCTTTCGTGGGGAACAAGACACGGAGGGGGCGAAAAACGCCCCCAGCGGGGCGTGTCATGCAAGGGACCCCAGCGGGGCGCGTGTTTAATGAAACAACTCACACTGTGAACATCAGGATCAAAGCCTATTTCATTATCAGGGCCAAGGGAAATGACCTTCACTGGCACGCAGAAATGTGCATTATCGACCCAAAATTCCCTGTAAGGCTCCTTCAGCGAATAATGTGCCTGTGAATATGGGATTTATGGCTAGTGCCACCAGACAAGTCACCATTTGGCCAGGCCAACCGCCAATCATAACCTGGACATTAGGTTGCGCCCAAATACAACAAATGTGCAAAAGTATAGGATGCCAGGACATCTGTAATTCCCTAGACCTATGCCAGTTCAATAGGGTACTTTTTCTAAAAATCGGTGGTTATCTAAGGAGTGCTCAAACGGCCTTAAATTTGGCATGCATCGCCCCATTGTAGTACCATGTTCTTCTATGCTATGCTATAAAATTGTAGTACAGTACCCATTGCAGCATTATTATACAGCCAGCCGCGGGCTATACCTGTAGAAATGAGCGCCTCCACACCGAGAGGCGCCGCTCCGCCACGCGCTGTACCTGTGGAAATGAGCGCCCCCACACCGAGGGGCGTCGCTCCGCCGCACACTGTACCTGTAGAAATGAGCGCCCCCTCACCGAGGGGCGCCGCTCCGCCACACGCTGTACCTGTGGAAATGAGCGCCTCCACACCGAGGGGCGTCGCTCCGCCGCAGACTGTACCTGTAGAAATGAGCGCCCCCTCACCGAGGGGCGCCGCTCCGCCACGCGCTGTACCTGTGGAAATGAGCGCCCCCACACCGAGGGGCGTCGCTCCGCCGCACACTGCACCTGTGGAAATGAGCGCCCACATCGAGGGGCGTCGCTGCGCCGCACACTGTACCTGTAGAAATGAGCGCCCCCTCACCGAGGGGCGCCGCTCCGCCACGCGCTGTACCTGTGGAAATGAGCGCCCCACACCGAGGGGCGCCGCCCGCCACGCGCTGTACCTGTGGAAATGAGCGCCCCCACACCGAGGGGCGTCACTCCGCCGCAGACTGTACCTGTAGAAATGAGCGCCCCCTCACCGAGGGCGCCGCCCGCCACGCGCTGTACCTGTGGAAATGAGCGCCCCCACACCGAGGGCGTCGCTCCGCCGCACACTGCACCTGTGGAAATGAGCGCCTCTACACCGAGGGGCGCCGCTCCGCCGCACGCTGTACCTATGGAAATGAGCGCCCCCACACCGAGGGGCGTCGCTCCGCCGCACGCTGTACCTGTGGAAATGAGCGCCTCCACACCGAGGGGCGTCGCTCCGCCGCACACTGTACGTGTAGAAATGAGTGCCTCCACACCGAGGGGCGCCGCTCCGCCGCACGCTCTACCTGTGGAAATGAGCGCCTCCACACCGAGGGGCGCCGCTCCGCCACTTACTTACTTTGGCTTTTTATAGGCGTTCTGTGCATAGCACCTTTGCCCGCCTCTAAAGGGTGTGTTGGGCCGCTCCGCCACGCGCTGTACCTGTGGAAATGAGCGCCTCCACACCGAGGGGCACCGCTCCGGAACGGCGCGCTGCTGACTGGAAGCCAGCATCAATGGTCTATTTGCATCCAAGTCTTGCGAACGCCGCTGTTTTGTGACGGCCACCCAGCAGCGACGCAATCAAGACGGAATGTGGGTCAACTTGACAAGCACGCCACCCGTCGTCCCAGCGCTACACATTCCCGCTCGGACCGGACCCCGTTCCGTCCGATTCGGCAGCCACTCGTTCAGTTACATCTCGTCTCGTCTCGTCGCCAGTCTCGGTCAGCCAATCGCATTACTCACTGAAGACGTTCAAACAGCCAATGAAAATGATTCAGCCAATGAAAAAGCTTCATAGAATGAAGTCAGTCACCGTTAAAGTCACGCTTCAAACGGAGTGCGTAAATTGGTATTGTAGAGAACGGAGAACTTCATGTAGAGTGGAAATAAGCAGGTGCAGGGAACAGATGACTAGATGTAGGAGGGGAAAAATGAACAGGCAACGCCACTACTTCTGCAGATAGATACCTTCCCTGTCATTATCCTAATGATGCAACCTGATCCAATGCCAATACCGAGGGAGCATCCAGGGGCATAAGCCCAGGGTGAGTAGCAAATACCAAACAGAGGCGGATCCAGGGGGGACAAAAAAACAATTTCCCCCAAAACGGAAAAGATCGGGGCAAAATTATGTTTTTGTGCCCCCCCAAGCGGTCGCTTCCTTTTTGCCCCGACTTCTTTTAAGTTTATATAAGATTTTGCTGCTTCAAATCTCAACTCCAAACAAAACCAGTTAAGTTCAGTGTAAATATGGGGCCTTGGATAGGAAAAAGCGTCTTGAGCCCAAATTTTTCACTGCGTGGCGTTTTCTTCTTCGTTTTTGCTTTCTGACTTTGGTTTGCCCCCCCCAACCGACCGGCTAGATCCGGCTAGATCAATCAGGCCAACGAAGTGTTCCGATTAAATCGTACCGCCAGGCGTTTACGGGGATGCACAGTGCCGATAATTCTAACGGAGCCGAAAATGGGGACATAATTTGGATTTTCGACTTTTTTAAACAAATTTTGATGTTTGCAACTAATACAAAAATGATCAGAGCGTCAGAATTGCAAAGAAAAAAATTGAGGTCATTGTTACTGGTGGACAACCGTGGTTACTGGTGTGCAGCCCCATCCTGATGGGGTCGCTTACCGATTGCACGTCATAAAACACAAACTTGGCAAAAAGGACTCGGAAGCGTGGGAGTGACACTGCACTAACTTATTAGAGAAGAAAACCAGAAACATCAGAAACTATGGCGCACAGAGCATGACTCAGAAATAAGATGAGCTGACCTTGCGTAGAAGGTAGTCGAAGGCATGTTCCTTGAGGGTTTTGAGGGTGAGCCCTGCCGTTTCGACGGTGACGTGGCCACGGTCCAGTCCGCATTGAAACTGGAACTGCAGCGTCTCGTCTGGAGAGTCCATCGCTGAAACACATTACCGTCACCTTAATATATAACAATAACAAACTTACGAAAACCACAGGCACGGCTGCCAGATGAAGATAAGGGCAGCACAAGCAGGGTTGCCAGATGAGGGGTAAGTGCAGCACAAGCAGGGTTGCCAGATGTGGCGATCTTTTGCCAAATCGGCGGTTTCGGATCTCCGTTGGCGACCCGTTTCTTCTGATTGGCGATTGGATAAAAATGTCAAAATTTGGCGATTTACGCTCAACATGCAGTGAACCTACTTCAATACCCGCGTTTTCTTACAATATCTACAAAGTATAGTCTATGTGATCGGATTTTTCAGTTCCACTCCCAGCGCGTTGCAAATACCCCCGTACTGTGAGTTTCCAAAACTGCCGGACTCTTATGACTCTAGAACCGTTATTCAGAGCGAACCAAAAATAAAATAGGTGAGTTCAGAGCACCTGATAACCTCACATACTAATTTATAAGAAAATCGGATTCTGAGGGATCGGCGTTAACAGCTGTCGATCTGGTGATTCGATCACGTGGCGAATTGGCTTCTAAAATTGACGACTTACTTTTGGCGAAACCTCATCATTTGCATCTAGCAACCCTGGGCACAGGTGGTCCTATTTCACTGATCACGCAGTCATGCAGTGACAACAAATAATAGTTCAAGTGTGTAGCCAACACAGCTGCGCCACTTGTTGGAACCATTGGAGTCGACAGGCTGTTACAAAATGCGTCCCTCCCATACCACTCCCGAACAGGGTGCGTAGATTGGACGTTGCGAGGCCAGCGCGCCCGCCTCGGAAAACCGCATCGCGCGGGTAAGCAAACTCAGAGTCAACGGGGTCAGTTCTCGTTACCTTTCTTCGACGCAAAGAACTGAGTTCAAACCCCAGGCTTCCGGATTCACTTAGTCACATATTTAGAGATTATTCGTCTGCACGTTTACCTTCCCTTGCCCTTCTAAATAGTCGCAAACGAACTCCTCGGCTGGTCTGGCTAACAAAGCGGGCCGCGTTTCCCTCCAGCCGGCCAAGAACGGGGTCAGGCGGGCCGGGAGCGTAACCGAGCCGGGGTCACAAGGTCAGTGCGTGGCGCCGCCGGAGGCTGCGGCGGCGGCCGCGGGCATGCAGGGCGCGGCCGGCCGTCTCAGACAGCCGGTGTGGGCCGCAGACGGGCGCCTGCACACTGCACAGGCAGCCCCACTAGCGGCCTGGATGTCTAGACGCTGAACCACAAGGGGGTAGTAGCCTGATAGTGAGACAGTGAATTTTGGACACCATCAAGTCTGCAAATCACCAGGGCCCAATTCTATTTTTCTAAGAACCGCGGACGTTTTTTGAGTTTCTGAAGCATACAGACTACATGAAAATCCCATTATCCTGGCACTCGTTTGTTGGTGCTTTAGGCGCTTCGGCTGCCAGGGCCATATAGCGCGCCTATCAGGTCAGTTTAGTCTAGTCTTGGATTACGCTTTGTTGTTGGTATCAAGCTTCCTACGGGCAGCTAGAAATGGCCCAGACTCGGGCTCTGTCACCCACTCAAGCCCTGTATGGGCTGTAAATGATATGGAAACCTATCTCAGTCAGGTACGATAAAACGCGGTTAAAGTCTGTTGTTGGGTGTTTACCAAGAATCTCAGCCATCGTTTGCATAGAGAGGAAGCGGTTACGCACTTCGCGTAGCCCTGCACAGGCATCAGTGTTGAGAGAACGTGCTCGACGCTCTCTTGCGCCAAGCGGGTGCAAGTGTTTGGTGCGGCGCCACAAGGTGTGTCCTGTTTGATTGTGGCCGATGGGTCTGCCAACACACCTCCTCTCTCCTCTTCGCCGGGTCGACCGTGACTATTGTTGTCCTGAGACGTTTCAGAGCACAGTCCGGTTCAACATCCCATCGTCTGTTTTGGGATGTGGAAAATCACAGAGGATGTTCAATAGATCGGAATGATTTGTGCCGCGATATGTCCGATTTTAAATGCGGCAATAATGGTTTACACTGAAACTGCAACATTACTCTCCAGTATACCTGCATTGCTCATGCGCAGTTGCGCTTTCGAGTCTTCGCGACAGCCGACATCCATTACAGTGCAGGTGCAGAGCTGTTGAAGATCTGGTACGAACCACCAGGAAGTTTCCAACAATTTTCAACCAATACCACTCGGGCTTAGAAACGGCACACTAAATATCACCAGTATGCACTCGCCCCTCCCAAAAAAGCACGCTGATCGAATCAGACTCTCAATGACTTCTGCATAATTCACGAGTTCCAATGTCTTCAAAAGCCGTTACTTCCACTTTCCAGAACAGGGCAATACATCTCGATGAGCATGGTATTTTTTGTCTGTAATTACTGTCGCGCTATTATGGAGCGCCGACTCGCGGTCACCTTGCATCCATGGTCTATTGCATCTATTTTTCCTCGGCTCGTCTTCCGAATTGCCTCAAATATATCCCTGATCCCACGCACAGCTCTGACGGAGCCCATCCGGAGCCGGCCGAGACACTTGGTCCGACTAAGGACGGCGCTGACGATGCTCTGACGGAGCCGTCCGGAGCCTTCTCTGACGGAGCCGTCCGGAGCCGACCGAGACACTTGGTCCGACTAAGGACGGCGCTGGCGCTGCTCTGACGGAGCCGTACGGAGCCAGCCGAGACACTTGGTCCTAGTTCGGACGGCGCTGGCGCTGCTCTGACGGAGCCCGTCCGAAGCCTTCTCTGACGGAGCCGTCCGGAGCCGGCCGAGACACTTTGTCCGACTAATGACGGCGCTGTCGATGCTCTGACGGAGCCGTCCGGAGCCTTCTCTGATGGAGCCGTCCGGAGCCAGCCGAGACACTTGGTCCGACTAATGACGGCGCTGTCGATGCTCTGACGGAGCCGTCCGGAGCCTTCTCTGATGGAGCCGTCCGGAGCCGGCCGAGACACTTGGTCCGACTAAGGACGGCGCTGGCGCTGCTCTGACGGAGCCGTACGGAGCCTTCTCTGACGGAGCCGTCCGGAGCCGGCCGAGACACTTGGTCCGACTAAGGACGGCGCTGGCGCTGCTCTGACGGAGCCGTACGGAGCCAGCCGAGACACTTGGTCCTACTTCGGACCGCGCTGGCGCTGCTCTGACGGAGCCGTACGGAGCCAGCCGGACACTTGGTGAGTTCAGGGCGTTGCCGCATCTGACGGAGCCCGTCCGGAGCCAGACGAGACACTTGGTCCGCGTACGGACGGCTTTGGCCCGCCTCTGACTAAGGGTGTTTCAGTCATGACTCAGAGGGCTGACGTAAGACGTCACCGTGGATGACTCGGTGAGGGTGAGGCCGCCCCGGCCGCCAATGACCTCGCGGCCTCACGGTGACGCCATCGCGAGGCGAAGGAGAGCGCCAGCAGCGCGGCTCCCCTACCAACACTGCGATCCGATGCTGGCATTGACCTAGGTCCAATCCACAATTCCAATCGCAATCGGACGGCGAAATCGGATACAATTACGATCCTGATAGAGCTTTCGGGAATGAAAAGCGGATTTCAATCCAATTCTCTTCTGTCCGCATCCAACAAGATCTGGTAGCATTTGACAGCAGGGGGTAAATATCCTCCGTACAGTGCAGAGGGTAAAGGAAAGTAAACTGCAGAGGATACAGCGTTTTTGCAAATTTGAGTGAAAGGAAAGTGAAAGAGGGAAAAGAAACGTCACCGGTGCGCCACAAATATAGACAAAATTGAGGATGAAAACATTTCGATCCGCTACAGCTTTATTCTGACCCGGGCTTATGAATCACTGTACCCATTAGCGGTGTACCCTGATTTTTCGTCCTATCCTTATCACCTTCTGGCCATGGAAACGAAGACAAAGTTTCCCTGTTTAACAGGGCGGTTCTTGCACGAATCGGGAGATCAAAAGCAAGTAGAAAATCCTCGGGCACAGCCCTTCATCAGAATCAGGCAGGTAAGCGGTAGATTAAATCACAAATTCCTAGTCATAGTGCAGCAAGACCTAGGATTCGAATTCTTGCTAAATTAAGCAGAAAATCTTCTATAATAAAAGCAACAACGCCTCAACGCTTTTAAGTCCTGGCCATCTTTTGTGATTTTGTTCGTTGGAACCCAAAATCGGTATTCATACTGGTGAGAATCTAGAAAACAATAGCCCTGCTACCATTTCTCTCACTCGCTCCTTGACTGCCACAAAACAGATCAAGAATCTGGTGCATCTTATTTTGCAACCCAACACCCCAGATCTCAGTGTCTGTACGTGGAGTAGCCGCACCTATCTGTTATACCCAGCCAGGCCGACCACTGCTCTCAGCTGGCGAGGCACGCCGCTGCTCCTCTGCACTGAGCTCCCGGACACGGTCCCACCGGCGCAGCTGCCAAGTTTAACACGGAGCCCCCCGCCTCCTCTGCACTGAGCTCCCGGACACGGTCCCACCGGCGCACCTGCCAAGTTTAACACGGAGACCCCCGCCTCCTCTGCACTGAGCTAACGGAAACGGTCCCACCGGCACAGCTACCAAGTTTAACACGGAGCCCCCCCGTCCTCTGCACTGAGCTCCCGGAAACGGTCCCACCGGCACAGCTGCCAAGTTTAACACGGAGCCCCCCGCTCCTCTGCACTGAGCTCCCGGAAACGGTCCCACCGGCACAGCTGCCAAGTTTAACACGGAGCCCCCGCCTCCTCTGCACTGAGCTCCCGGAAACGGTCCCACCGGCGCAGCTGCCAAGTTTAACACGGAGCCCCCGCCTCCTCTGCACTGAGCTCCCGGAAACGGTCCCACCGGCGCAGCTGCCAAGTTTAACACGGAGCCCCCCGCCTCCTCTGCACTGAGCTCCCGGAAACGGTCCCACCGGCACAGCTGCCAAGTTTAACACGGAGCCCCCCCGTCTCTCTGCACTGAGCTCCCGGAAACGGTCCCACCGGCGCAGCTGCCAAGTTTAACACGGAGCCCCCGCCTCCTCTGCACTGAGCTCCCGGAAACGGTCCCACCGGCACAGCTGCCACGTTTAACACGGAGCCCTCCGCCCAGTCGATATTTCTCAAACTACACGCGCTCGTTCCACTCTCAACACAGATAGAGCTGCCCAAGGCCACACCACATCCCAATATATCTAGTTAAAGGGAATGTGGCACCTTCACAACGTGATTTTAACTAAGATAGCCAAGTTGTAAAGCAGGTCGGAAAACCCGGTACTCCATATTTCATTTGTCTTGGAGCTCGATATTTTCCTTGTAAAAAAAGCTAAAACCTACCTGACACCAGCCCCCCTCAGCCCCCCCGTCGCCGGCGGCCATTGTTGTGAGCTACTGGTGTGACGACATATGCTGATGTCACGATGAGCATCAGCCAATCGAAGCCCTTGAAGTGTTTCAAGTATGGTAGTGGTTGCCAGATCGTGACATCATCCACAGTCTGATATTTATTTCTTTTTCTAGAGGAGGATTTTTAAAAACCAAATATTGAGCTTATTGTACATTTTTCAGAGAAATCATGAGTGGTTTCATTATTTTTTTACTAAAAGTACGCCTAATTACACTAAATTCCAGGATTTTACCAAGGTGCCACATTCCCTTTAACCGGACGTTATGTACTCAACATATACGTATACACAAAACATAGCGCTATCACTATCACGTCAAAGTGCAATGGTCGGAAAATCTCTACGGGTGTCAAAGGATGCGGCTGTGTGGCTCCGTACTTTAAGGAACTAGCCCGTATGCGGATGACGTCAAAATATTTCTAAAAATTAAGCAATCATATGATGAACTGGTGTTGCAAAGTGGACTGAATTTTCGCGAGGTGGCCTGTCAGGAAGGACCTTACCGATCCAACTAAGAGCACTACGTTGACCCTCAGGCGGACACCGGTCCAAATACAGTACTGGATAAAAAATGTTTATCTACCACCTGTACAAGTAATTCGCGATTTAGGTACCATTATTGGTTCGAAATTTGATTTCTAATCTCCGGCTTCCGACACAACACGGCAGGCTGGCAATGCATTATGAGTGCCCCTTCTATTTGTTTTTCAGACCGGCCTGCGTTCATCCAAATTCAATACCAAATAATATCCCCATAACTTAAAACGCCAGCATTCCGTCTATTTTGGAGCATGGCAGACAAGTAGGGGCTGGTGTGGCCAAATCCTATGCCGAACGGATGCAATGCAAGTTTTTAATGTGGCTGATTGCCCTGCGTCTCATTGACTTTTCATTCCCTTCAACATGTCGGCACACCGTATCAATAGTTCGGCACGACCTTATTCTGAAAGCTATCTTTTCCTTAGAAATTTCCTCCGAAATTTTGGTGAACTCTGATGGCTATTATCCACACTAATCCCTCCCGATCGGCACGCAGGCTGCAACATTTCGCCCCGCCACGCAGCCGTGTGGACATGGCCGCCTCAGGGGTTCTGGGTCATAAAGGGACCGAAACCAGCAAACACGTTTTTGACCACGACGTTTCTTGACCAGCTCCGAGCTTTTTTACAATAATACTTATTAATAGCTTTACTCTTCTTTACAAATGTCTCACATTCTCAGTTTCTGCCCCAAAACCTATTTTTCGGATATCGTGTCATGGCAAATTAAGGAACGAGGGTCTCGCTAATACGATACATACAAAAAGCTGAAACACATACTTTTAGCGTGGTTAACGCCCACGTTTTAAGCATAACCACCATATTTCCAGGGCCTGAAACTGTGACTGCATCAATTGGTTAAAACTGGAAGTGAAGTGAATCCCACTTCTCATTTGACTTTGCTCGTGCGACGCTCGTTTCAGTCATGTTTAGTTGGGTAGCCATGTTTTCTTGACACATTCGTGTGTTTGTACGCTGAAGCGTCCATTTATTGAGATCGACTAGCTGCCAACCCCGTTTGTTTTGTCATACAATATCATAATATTTTGTGTCCAGTCTTATCATAAAACCGATCTCGCATGTGCCACATTGAAGTCTCCGTGAGGTTCGATGTGAGACCATAACAAAAGCTTCTTTTTTATAAATGTCGTCCATTTTATTGCAGGCTCGGCATTTTGGATCGAAGCCCCACTAAAGTCGTCAAGGGACTTATTACGGACACTCCGAACCCGCCATTCCGACGAGCAATTCCCGCAATGAAGGGTTACTTTCAAAGCCAAAGTTTAACGTCCCACAAAGCGCAGGAGCGCCCGCCCCGTTCCAGTCATCCTCTCACCAGTTAGTTGCCAGCCGACCTATAGCGGGTACATACTGAGTACCGGAGCGTCCCAGGGGAACCGATCCCAAGCTTACACCGGTGCAATACCACTGCATAGTTTTCTGAACGGGCAGCTCAACGCTCTATCAACTGAGCTACCGTGGCGGCAGTTGAGCAGAAGCGATATTCGAGGAGATATGCACATGCATTGTACGGGAGGTCAAGCGCTTATTTTTGGCGACATAATTTACCACACAGAAGATGAAAGGGGCCAGAGCACGGGGAGAAGTGATGCAGTGGTTAGCGTGTGTTATTTCCACACGGCCGACCCCGGTTCGAGGCCCAGCGGATTCTCTGAGCAGAGCAGTTTGTCTCCCCGGCAACGCTCCCAGCAGGGAGACGCCGACGCCCTGCCGCCGTCGCCGTTGGTGCGTCGTTAAAGGGAGTGCCCCGTTTTTATAATGGGTTTTGAACTGAGATAACAGTTTTGTACAGCGTGTTGGAAAACCACTATCTGCATATCTAAATTCACCCAAAGCTCTCGGTATAAATTTTCAGCCAGCTTTAAAGTTCATGGTAAAGGGGCCTATTGGCTTATTTCAAACCCTTGAAAGTATACCTTCCATATAGTCGCAGCAATCTGATTGGTCGTAAGCCCCACGTATCGCCCACTCGCTGAAAATACCCTACTAGCGAGTGAGCCAGCATGCAACTGCCTGTCGACCGGGCACTTAGGCAAAAAGTTGTCCAGTTCAGAGCCTTATTGGGTCAAAATTAGTCCAATAACCGTAAAACACATCATATCCTACCTCCTCCGTACTTGCCCAAACAAGTTACAAATGTTTTTTTCCAAAATCCAACTCTGGAATTGTTTCCTTACATCAGACATATGCATAATCTTTCCACCACTGCATAAACTTGGCCGCCGTAGTGACATCTGACGTCCAGTTCTTGCGCCAATGCTTCTTCTTGTGCTGCATGCTATTTTCGCCGTGCGGAAATGCTGTGAATGGAGCTTTAGAGCGAGTCTATGATCAACTTTTGGGATTTCACTGATTATCAACAGTGTTATTTTGATGACGTCACATATTGTTAGAAAAGACAATATATTTCTGTTTTTAGCGTATGGAAGTGGGAAAAAATGTTGTTTCCTGGTTTTCAGACCTCGCTTGTTCTTAAAAAGATCTTTTCAGGATTTCCACAAAGTGATCCACTCCCTTTAAACTCAAACAGTAATAATTCATTCGTATTGGAGCACCTTTTGAGGGAGATACAACGCATGTAATTTTGTTACCCCACCCCTACAGAAAAGAACGTGACGGATTGATATCTTAATGTACATTTGATCCGATACAATACATGCCAGATTATTTTTTGCTTATTCTTTTTATTCAGGGACATTTTGTGTTAGTAGCTTTCACTAGTACAACACACTCACGCTATGAACGAGGCGGAAGTTTACATTTGCCAGCACCCTTACGGGTCAGCAGCACCGCGCTCGGCTTTGCCAAGGCTGCTCCGGTCTCCCCAAGCCGCAGCGCTCGGGGGAAACCAAGCCCTCGCGTGAGGACTGCGGGAGAGAGACCGGACCGGTGGATCATTTTAAAGGCTGATCAGGCCCGTGCACACACAAATAGGGACGCCATCTGGCACAGCTTTGATTACACTTTCCTGGCTGGATTGGCCAGATAATTCAGCACTTTTGGATCTTGATATGGATAAGGACCTGATTGAATCTGGATTATCTTTGCCAAGGCAAAGCATACCAAATCCGCCAACACTATAAAATTGCCTTCACTAAATTTTTCAAAAGTCTAATCAAAAGTAAAGCCTCGCCATAAGCCTAAGCTATCTCGCGATAACTCATTTCTGGGAAATCTGGCGATCCTGTGAGGCGACTATTCACACCGTGTTCTTATGCAAACGGCAGGGCCTGAGGCGGACAGCCGAATCACGCGCTCACGCAGCCGCCGACCCGCCTACTTAATGGACTTCAGCTCAGACGGCACGCCAGCAGCTCTGCTCGGCCCAACAACTACACACTGTTTATCACCCAACTGGCCGCGCGGACGCAGCTCGAAACCTAAACGGTTCAGGGTGCGCGTAGCAACAGAAAGAAGCGCACTGTACGTACATATTCTTCGGCAGTTGCGTCATACATTGTTTTGCGGCGCCCATAAACATGCTGCATCAACAGTCCCGAATGCGTACAGCGCCCGCAGCAGACACTCAAACAGACGGCGGCTACCGACTGGTGTACCCTGCAGTCCCCACCACCCGAACCTGGAAATTGAGCATCTCTCCCTACTGGAGAAGGTAATGCAACCCTGAATGTAAATCACCTCTCCTCCCAATGTTTTGACAGACAACAGGAAATCTACGGCGAGCTGAGCCGGTGGGGTTCAACTTTCCCCGCTCTTGTTTTTTTCATCCACCGTCTCACGACGGAGGTATATGGGCGTCAGAAACGGAAGTATGAGCTAGGCTGATAACAGCCCGAAGCAGAAACAGGAGAGACTGCGGGGCGACTTGCAGCTGCTGGCGGTGGGCCAGTGTCAAGTGTTGGTGGGCGTGGTGCGGATTTAGCGCCTAGCTCCATTTAAACTCCTTCGCGCAGGGCTGGAAATCTGTTCTCGATCCAGGGTGGTCCTGGGTGGGTTAACGCTGGTACGGCCATACAAGCCCTATACAAAGCCTATGGGAGACCCAAAATCCAGGGGGTCCTGACCCCCAACCCCCTCCCCCGGGATTTCCACCCATGCCTGCGCGTATGGCTCTGTGCGAAACAAAGGCTGCAGAGAAACATGTTTGTTGTGGCAGCACACGAAATAACACAAAATAATTTAAGCAGTGATAAATGGTCAGCATCATAGCCCATTTTGGTCTAGTATAATCATGTTATGCGTCATTCGATTCCCTGTAACGAAAAAAACCGAATGATGACTGACATAAAAACTGACTCTTACGTAAACCAGCTAGATACTACAGCCAAAATAGCTTTCTCTAACCTATCACATTCTTGGAACCGACATGACCTCAATATTGGCCAGAGTCAAAACGCGACTGAGGTGGTTTTGTAATATTGCTAATGGTCTACCATCTTTCGCCTTTTTGCTGTCCCGCACAGCAGACGAAATCGAGGGGGAGGCAAATTTGTTGATGACTTTTTAGTCGACCAACTCCTCACATATTTGCAGCTGACTCTGATTCTGCCTCGACTCAACGCGTTGAGTCAGTGCACAGTGGGTCGATTCTTACTCAGCCAAAATCTAGAAGTGAGTCGACTCAGTCCCGACTCAAATAAACATTGAGCCAAAATCGACTCCAACTCGAATAACGACAAAATATGCATACACTAAATGTCCATGTCTTTCAACAGTATGGAAACTATTTTGCATTTAAGTATGCATACCTTTGAAGTTTTCAACTGAAATTTTAGGGCAGATACTCCCATCCATTATTAAAATAAGTTTTCCTGGTTTCTTGCTTTAGGTTTCTGACGCAGGTGGAATAGGTTAAATAGTGAACTCTGTTGGTTTGTAGATCCCTCTTCGGCATGTGTACTGATAACTAGTTGAGGATTAACCCATACAGAAAGAACGCTTTCGCCAATATGTGAAATAGGAGTTAAGATTGGCATTTGGTCAACTTAATTTTCACTTTTAAAATGTAAATAGCAGAAGTTGGCTAACCCAGGCTCACCAGACGTGGGACTCCTCGGAAAAAAACTGTTCCCACTCCGAGCCATGTTGATTGGTACCGGCAGGGAAAGGAGGTACCCGGGGTGGTGCCGGAAAATTGTTTGTTATAGTATTCTGGAAATGCAGTTTCCTCATCTTTTAAGCATTAAAAGCCCCGCACAACCGAACATTTTACATTTCTATTAAAAAAGAGTAATAATATACCCATTATACTTTTCTGTAAATTATTTCCTACACTGGGGGAAGAGCTCCACACTCATCTGACTTACAACCTCGGAACGTTGCCACTCTCTATGAGAAGCTGTGAAAATTGAAACCTAAACTCATAACAGGTTAAGTAAGTTGTTTTGCCTAAATGGAGCAGCAACTGCAAGGTCATAAAGCGACCATTTCAGGTAACTCCAAACATAAGCACATATCAGCACTTGACACTGAAACATAGAACCAGAGTTCACATAGGACAAAAGACTATTGTACTCGGCACTTAGGGGCGCGTGTGGAGTGGTCGCGTAGCTGGCTTCCACGCAGCCGACCCGGGTTCAAGGCCCGGCGGCTTCCTGAACAAGGAGCAAGCTGGCTCCCGAGAAACCCTTCCAACAGGGAAAGAGTTGGCGACGCCATATGACCCTGGCAGTTGTGCTCGATAAGCCCCAATAAGTATTATTATTACTCTCGGCACTTACCAGATGTCCGAGGGGTCTACATGACCCAAAACTTTTTGCTCCTTAAGGAAAAACGCTAACTAGAGAGTTGGATGAGAATACAAGGTTTTTTTTCTTCAAATAAATTCACTTTGCTTTAACAACCATACCTAAGGCATGAATTAGCCCACTACAACACACTACCTCGACAACCACCTTCCTACCCCACAAACAACCAAATCACTTTCCCATGCCATAAAAACAAACGCAACGGGAGTGCGATGGAGGTAAAAAATTATGATCTTGCAAAACCATCACCAGTGTTACCGTTTCATCATCAGTTTGCTTTAGCAGCTCTTCGCCTAGCACATCATAAACATGTGAGTTTTGCAAAGTTAGTAGCCCAACCACAGTTAACAGGAAGGACGATAAAAGGAGCTGATGACGCATCACGTGTTACGCAACAGAAAAGTACAGATTATGCTGAATATCACGTGACCTACAGCACAAGCATGAGCCGGTTTATACCCTCAAACTACGCAGACAGAGTCGCACCTGCGGAGCGCTGGGCTGGCGCTTAGTTCTGTTTCCGTTCCAATGGAAGTTGTGGTTTGTTAGTTATTTGTTAGTTACTTAGTTGAGCTTTCGGGCGCACGAACCTCAGCGCCCCGTTGAATTGTTTGCAAGGGAAGATAGAGCTGCTTGGTTGTTTGTTTTTTGCTGAAGAGTTACGCTACAAAAATGAAGACAGAGCAGTTCTTGCTTGGAACAAAAAGCTTATTTTTTTTTTTTTTTAAGTGTTAATTTCAATTTTCTTTAAGCTAGAATGATTTTAACGCTTGCCTTTCCAAATTATTTTACCTTTCTTTTGTTGTTAGTGTTTAACGACACGCTAACTGTTGAGTGTTTAACGACGCACCAACTGTCCCAACCTGTTGAGAGGGATTTGGGGGATCAGATCCACTTATTCAGAGGCACCGCCGGGACTTGAACCCGGGACCGGTGGCTTAGTAGACATTTATACATGCCACTAAGTCACCCATCCCAAAAAAACCCCTTTTGTATCAGCCACAGTAGGCATGATCAGAAGAAATTAATGCGAAGTGAATGCCATAAAAACGTCTGCTAAGTGTTATGAAAACTGACCCATCATCCATCTACCACCAATGTCAATGTTGGCCTCCCCTCATTTGTCATTTCTTACTCAGTTCGACCTTGGTGTTTACGACACACTGGCATAACAACAACTGCTGAGGTTACAAGGTGCTGCCAACTCTCACCTTGCTGGAGGGGTATATTGGGGATCGAAAAGTCCTTATTCATTATTCCTGCTCTAGATTTGAGCCAGGGTAGATGGCATAAAAGCCCAATGATCTGCCACTGTGCCTCAGCATCCCCTCCTTATTAACTCAGCAGCCTGGTGTGGATATGAAAATGCTAAACAACTTATTATCACTAAATTACAATATGAAATCCTCAAAAAACAGGTAGTTTTCTTTCAGAAGTCAGTCCTTTGAGCATACATATGCACAATATTAAGGTGTTAAGTCGATTCAACTCTGGCTCACAAATTGAACTAACTCCAATTCTAATCCAACTCAACCGGTTGGGCAATTGAATCGATTCTGGCACAAACCAAATCCCGAAGTTAATCGGTTCAACTCTAATTCGAGCAAATATTGAGCCGATTCAGAATCCTCCCTGATTCTGAGCCCAGACTCAAAAAGAGGAGAGGGTCTGTCGGGGAGCCCCCCCCCCACTGGGCCGAAGGTGGATCGGTGGAGACCTACTGGAGATGGGGTTAAGTGACCTATAGATCCAAAAATACGAAGCATGCAAATAAGTTATCAAAACTCTCTGCCCAGCATCAGAATCAGCCACAGTTTGATTCAGCTATTATCACGGAAAAAAACTGAGCTGTGCGCGGTATGTGATTCACAATGTTTTACTGCCCTTGAGCTCCGGGCAGAATATATAATACCACATGATGCGTTCAGGATGCCTAAAATACAATGCAACACATATTGGACGCACCAAAATATCATTTATCATGGAATGGGGTTAGTTCGACCTACCATACCATTTGTACCATGCCATATTTTTATATCATATACCATGTGCGCCCCCGTATAGACAGTACGACACAAAAGTGGCAGTCCATCGACGAACATGTCGTGTTCATCAGGGAAGGCGACAGGGCATAGTCAAATTGGCGGTGACCTGACAGAAACAATGGTATGGTGGTACAACACGAGGCAGAATAACTTTAACATTGTTGTTTTCGTCTAATGTGAAAATATAGGTTAGTTCTTAAAGATATGCTTTAACGTCAGAGCTAACTTTGAATTGATGTGTTCCAAAGGAGATGGCACTCTTCTGTTCCCACTAATGGATCACTTCCATAGAAAACTTTATGTTTAAATGTTCATTATTACCCAGAGTAAGCACATTGAGTTTATAAAACTTGGGTTTAAGCCAGGCAGTTTAGCCAGCGTTAGAACTGATACTAGAAAAAATTATGATTTTTTAATGCGTCATTCCCTTTATTTTGGATATCCTCTCTCACATGCTCCCAGAACAAGACAGCAGTAAGGTTGTATTGGCAAACCTTGTAGGAAAGGTGACGGAAATCGCGCCCCGCCGCCAAGCTTGCTGGTCTTCTCCTTTCGAGTGGAACAATCGAGCCTGAACAGACATGATCTCTGACAACCAGAAAGGGCTGGTAAAAGCCAGGTTGAAATTTAAGGTTTCGAAATGCTGAACACTTCATGTCAAAAGCAAATTTCATTATCATTGCATATTGCAGAGTGGTGATCAAAGTGCCACAGATTGAACTGTGTTTGTGATTATTAAGTGGTTTCATACAAATACCAAATGACCTTGATAATCGTAAGCATTTCCTAAACCCAAGAAATGGCTAAATTTGCACAATTATTGCCTATCTTTGAGCAAATCCACACCAATCGCATTACATCTTACTTCCTAGTGTGTGCCCCAGATGGCCAAAGTTTGTCTTCTCCAGTTCAAGGGAATGTGGCACCTTCATAAAATAATTTAAACTGAAATAGCCATGTTATGGAGCGTGCCGAGAAACGACACGATCCATATTTGTTAGTTCGAGAACTTACCGTTCCCGGAGAAACAAGTACAAGATTCACCGAACCCGCCCTCCTCGGTCATGTTTGCGTGTTATGGGGCAGTCTTAAAGGGAATGTGGCACCTTTATAACGTGATTTTAGTTAGTGGGCATCAGCCTGTTGGTGATCATGTTTAATAAACAAATAAACAGATAGCCAAATTGTAAAGAATGCCGGAAAACCCAGTACTCTATATATCATTTGTCTTGAAACTCAAAATTTCCGTAGACAAAGGCTAAAAACTACCGGAAATGTACCCTTACATGTACCCTTAGCAGCAGGCCACAGTTGTCAGCTGTTGGTGTGACGACATTTGCTGACGTCACGGTGAGTATCATCCAATCAAAGCCCTTGAAGCGTATTGAGTATGGTAGTGGTTGCCAGATCATGTCATCATCCACAGGCAGATATTTCTTTCTTTCTAAAGAGGAACATTTTAGAAATCAATATATTGAGCTTTTTGTACATTTTTTAGAGAACGCATGGACGCTTCCATGATTTTCGGCTTAAAGTTCCCCTAATTACACCAAATTCCAGGATTCGACCAAGGCGCCACATTCCCTTTAAGTCCGAAGTGACGTCATGCTCAAGCCCGCTGCGCGTGCAGCTCAGACAAAATGTTCTTGCTTACACATCTTTAAACCCCACATGCTTAACATACCTTTGATACTGTCAATTATAAACGTGTATAACTTGTATTATGAACTGTACTGAAATCCAAATGCTTTAATACCTCGAGAGAAATATAAGGAATTGATAAATGCTTCTTTGCTTCCTAATGGTAACCTCTTTTAGCTAAAAAAATGTTTCATTTGTATCAGTGTCCATTTTTGGCGCAAATCAAATAGGTTCAATCCAGCACAAAGCATTGCCAGGTCATTCGCCGATTCGACGTCACGCTAATTTGGAGGTTTATTTATTGCTAACAGAGAAAAACGAAATATTAGCCACATTTGCTGTTTCCCAGTAGAAATAAGTCCAAATCATTTATTTTCTGCATGGATTGCCCCTAAAACCACCACAGTTTGGTACTGCACCATGGTACCACATTCCCTTGACTTTAAACCACCCCAAAAAATAAAATAAGAAAATACAAGCAGAATTCTAAAATTATGAATACAAAGGACCAGTTTGCTCTCCAATCTAGAGCCCCCTAGCTCTTTGCCACTGTGCTAAACAAATAACTGAGTAAAATAAAAAAGTCCCAAAACTATGCTAAGGTTGCCCTATTTTAGCTATTGAAATAGTTTTTGAAGAATATCATTCACTGATAACTGACTGAGAACAACACCGGTCACTGCAATAATAATGCAAAAATGCAAATCATAGCCGTCAAACTGTCACACTATTCTAAAGACAGTATTTTACAGGAACAAATCAGAGTGAAATCCAACCATAAATGCATTTCTGACTGCTCACTTTGGGCGCTCTGCTGCTGCATCAAACCTATGTCTCAAGGCCAAAGTAGGCGGAAGTGATATGTGCCAAAAAGGCTGATATTTCATTGGCCAAGATGTTTAAAACAATCAATAGGGAAAAAAGTATAGGAACAACATTTTAACCATGAAAAATCACATTTTGGCGAAGAATTGAATAGAATATAAATGACAACTAAAAGCATAATTTCCCAATTACAATTTCAAACATTAGTATCCCCACTGGTTTTTTTTTTTGTTGCATGGAAATTCTGCTTCCATGGTGGTACTAAGTCACTAGAACCAATTATTTTCCTCTTCTGGATTCAGCAAGTAAGCCTGCGGTAGGGCTGGCCTGCCGATGACACTCACTCTAATTTAATATTTTTACATGCAGCATAACACAACATAACCAAACCTGACCTAACCTTGTCTACATTCAGCAAGCCAGCCTGAAGCGCGCCTGTGGCCGTCGTCAGCCTCAGCAGGTGGTCTTATCGGAATCTTCTTGATTTGCCTGTTGTGTCTCAATTTGCAAAGATGTTGTACCACCTTCATTTAGTGCACCTGCAAATTCTGTACAATTTTGCAACATATCTAAGATGCCCCTAAGATGCTAGCCTGCGTCGCGTGGGGTGCCCCGCTGCGTTGCGGGCGTGCGGGCTGCGCGTTGCGAGCGTGAGGTTGATGCGTCGCGGGCGTGCGGGCGGACGGACGGCGTTGCATGGCGGACGGGCGGTGGGCGCGGTGTGGGAGCGTTCGGCTGGCGTGATGAGGGCGTGGTCTGCTTCGGTGAATCCGCTCCTTCTGAATTGTTTTATTTGTATCGAGTTTTATCTGCGTATTGCAAGTCGTGCTTAATTCCATCCCCCGGTGTTATATAGGGGCCCCGCGCCGGGGGCGGCTATAGGCGGACTGTTTGATGCCTTGCATTCATTTGTATGTGCTGCGTATGGTGGTGTATGTATGAAATATACTGTATGTATAAATAAATCTAAAGAGCAATGCCCATGCTGTGGCAGTGTGATAATCAGTTTGTATCAGGTTAGAATGTGAGAATATGTGTGCATGCCATAACATTTTGAAGTATAAGGAATTTATGGATGATATCCATTGGAACAAAGAGGGTGAAGTTTGCTGATTCCAGTAATGAATCATTTCTATAGAAAATCTTTGGGTTTAGGGACATGCCTCCGTATCAACCAGTCTACAGAAGGTGGAAGGTTTTGACAAGATCTCTCTGGGGCAGCCTAAGGGCAGACCTACAAGTTTGGGGCAGCTTTTAGATCCATGCATGTATTTGCCACGATGGCAACAAGCAATACAAAATTAGGCTGGTATACGGCAAAAGCAATATTAAAAACAAGTAGGGGATGCAAACGAGGGGACACTAGCAAACTATCATTGAGGCCACCACCTCGCAGGCAGCGCCGGGCCAAGCAGCCACGAGGGGGGCCACCACTTCACAGTGGAGGCGCCAGTGCGCCACCTTTATTGACATGCAAGATCCACTCCCTGCATAAATGCGCCCAGTGGGAGCAAAGCAGCCGCCGATGGTGGCAGAGCCGAGGGGTTCCGGGAGCCAACCGTCAATGCCACCATCGGCACGGCTGCCGCTCCAGCCAGGCGCAACAGGGGAAGGATCCTACAATGGTCTACCGAACCGACGAGCACCATTCCGCTGATTTCAAGTAACAGAAGCCCCACCGGCGGGCATGCATAACAACCGTCACACGAACGCCGCAGCACCCGTCACCACAGGCCCCGGCAGCGACACGACGACGTTGGCGGCACGCGGGACACCAGTCAATCTCTTCGCATGTATCTAGGACAGTCACATAGAGAGGTAGCCGATTGCAAATCAAACCAAGAAGTTATTCAAGCTATCTATCAGCATAGCAAGACCGATTTGATTTTAGCCTGAATTGGTTGTCCATGACGAGGGCAAGCGTCGACATATTAATTATTCAATCATATTTAATCACTAATTTCATTGGGGCAGCTCCAGGTGGGCAAAGACGGCGCCAGCAGCTCACGGCAGCAGGGGATAAGCAGGTATCCAGTATGGTGTAAAACAATGCACCACCCCGCAACACGCCTGCACAGGAACTCACAAGGTGCCCACCTCAGAGCAGCCCCATAAACAAGACCCAAGGGTATGACGCCTCACTCGGCCTGCAGGATTCCAGAACAGGGAGTCACATGACGAGAACTGAAGATTTCCTTTTGCCCATCCAAGGATTCCTTTTGCCCGCCTTTGGGGCAGGTAAGGAAACCTTGTGTCAGAGACTGGCTATTGAACAGTATTGATACACCACGGAAGACAAAGAGGCAATGAAAAGAAGAAAAATTGAGAAAATAATTATCATTTAAAGTGACCTTCTTAAAGCATATAATAAACATGTATGTCCCATGCACTGGAAGGAAAGCTGTGTGCCAACAAACAAATTTATGTCCAAATTGGGGCAATATTTGAACTGACCAAAAAACCTCATCAAGAAACCTGCCATGTTCTGCAGACTGGCTTATCAATAGCCCAGTCCAAAGAACATGGCAGATTTGGACGATATCTCGTTGGGGCAGTCCTACTGATTTGGGGCAGCTTTTGGCCGAGCTTGGGGCAGAGGGAAGCTCTTGGGACATGAACTAGTACTTGGGGCAACAGTCAGTCTGTGTAACCACTGAGGGAAGAAGAAAAAATAAATGAAAGAAGTGCCAACCATGAACTAACCTTGTACTGAAAAGGCTATTTTGTCTGAAAAGTGGCATATTTGTCATTAAGCAAAATATGGTTGAAAAGATACCAGGTAAAGGGAATTTCTGATTAATATTAAGTTCCTGGAAGTGCATAAGAAAATCAGGCAATGGGCGCCTTCCAAAACCTAAATTTAGAATTATTCTCCCAATTTTTAATCCAAACCTAATTTTAAGTTGAAGTTGAAGTATAAAGGCATGTGGAGGCTCTAGGCCTGTATGGGTCCGGTCTCAATGGGCTCGTGTACAAGTGGTGTCTGGCACAAGTGGTGTCGTGTACCTAGTCAGCATCTGGCACTAATTACATGGTATCCTTCCAATGGTTGTCAAGTCTGGTCTTGAAGGAGTTGACACTCGGTGCGGAGACTACGTGCCTGGGGAGAGCGTTCCAGTCATTGACAACACGGGTGCCAAATGCATTTTGACGGATTCTAGACTCAGCACGGGGTTTGATCAGCTTGTAATTGTGTCCTCAGTTCTCCTGTGTTCTCTGTGTGGAATATCTGTGTATATCTGTGGAATATCTGTGTTCTCCTGTGGAATATCTGGAAGACTCAGATCATGTCGCCCCTGCACCGTCTGTAGTACAGGGAGGGAAGTTGTAGGTCCTGCAGCCTCTTGCTGTATGATTTGTGCCTTATCTCAGAGATAAGCCTGGTAGTGCGCCTTTGGACTCTTTCGACCATCTTCTGGTCCGCCCTGTTGAAGGGGCCCCAGACTAAGTTACTAAGTTACCGTACTCTAGGTGAGGTCTGACGAGGGCCTTAAACAGAATTGGAACCGACACCCAGTTTATAACACTAAATGATCACTGAATCAGTGCCAGAATTTGTGACCCCTTTGCCACCGCAGAAGCAGCCTGAGCACAAAATTTGAGGTCTGCATCTACAAGGAATCCAAAGTCTCTTTGCCTGGATGGAGTGAGCAAGCATGCTATCCCCCATTACACATGTGTGCTGCTCGTTGTTGGTTCCAACATGAAGCACAGTGCATTTACTCCTGTTGAATGACAACTGCCAGAAATCAGCCCACTTGCTTGCACTTATTTAGTCAGCCTGAAGTATCTGTGAAGAGGTTGTCAAGCTAAGTGGGGAGTATAACTTAGTATCATCTGTAAACCCTTTAGGAGCAGAGAGGATAGCATCAGGTACCAGTGTACAAAGTATGGCATTTTCGCGAGATCTCGTCGGTGCGAGTGCCCTTGGAGACAGGACCGAGTGGTGCGAATTTTATCAACCTGGTGCGAATTTGCGAGGTTAGTGACACTTAAAATAAACAAATAATGGCTGAATGGCTATTAAGACAGAGGAGGGGCCTTATAAAAGCCCTTAATTAACTGACTAATGATTGAGGTAGAATTGCATTGCAGGGGTAGGAATGGGTGCATTTTTTCCTGGTATGTGGCATATTGTCGAATTTGTGGAGGATGGTGGTGCGAGAATTTTAGACGGCTGGTGCGACTGCCTGGCCTGCTGCCATACTTTGCAGACTGGATCAGGTAGATCATTAACATACACTACAAACAGCAAAGGGCCAAGCATTTTAGTCACATAAAAAAATATTAAAACTTGAAATAAAATTTCCCTGTATGTAGTTTTTTTGGTATTTTCTACACCACATTTTGATTGCCAAATCAAGGTAGGAAAACCATGCCAACCAACCAGCTGGAACTACCTAATCAGGAGGACTTTTCAATTTTACTTTCGCACAGACTGTTCTATACTGCTGAGAAGATAGGTAACCCTTGATGGACTCCATTGGCAGGCTGATCCAGATCACATTGAGTCTCTGGAGCCTACATCAGTGTTAGACTTGGCCGCTGTGACATCCAGAAAGTGTGACTGCAGGGTGTTAAGGTGCCCTAATTGCCAACCTCAGGATAGATACAGATGTAGATGTAGTGAACTATGTTTAGCTGATACTATTTGATGTCCACATTGTGATATCACTAAGATTAATTATGGATTTCCAGGGACTTGTCAAGCCTTGATTTGAATGTGTTTACTGTGGTGCAGATGAATTTAGATCTGCAACACTGTGTAACTGAGTGTTTTGATTAGGGCACCATCATAATTTCTGACCTTCATTCTACACACAATACGTCCCACATTAAACGATAATCAGAATGACTAATATACGTCAAATAAAGACAAAATACAACACATTACCTGCAGGTTTTCTTAGCCTCCAAGGGCTTCCAGCCTTGACCTTGAAAATATTTCCAATCCACTGGGCACCGATTTCTTCAAATCACCGCCTCACCCAGCCCCACCACCACATTCATTTCACGCCTGCCCCCTTGCTAACCGCATTCGGACTTTCCCCAAGAGGAAAATCGACAAAATCAGAAATGTTTCAGACCTTCAGCTATAAGGTAGGCAGGTTCTACAAAGGTATCTTGGTTTCTACACAACTTCAACTACCCCATCATAGCCTTCAATCATCAGCAAAAAACCAGAGCGCCACACTCGCACCACGACAGCTCGCAAACTGTCCGAACTCACGAAAACTTATCTTGTCCGAAAACGGCGCAATCGTCTCTTGCTCTTGGATTAATCTGGCATCCCTGGAGAGACGCCTTAGCAACGGTAGTTACTACATAAAGATCTCTGTTGTGTAGTCAAAAAAACGATCAGGGAACACAATCTCATGGATCCCGCCACTCATGGATCCCCACACTGGGGGACGGGACGCGTCATCCCCAGTGGCGTAGCCAGGATTCGGCCAAGGGGGGGTCCGACTACCGTCGGGGGCCCCCAGGCCGGGGGCCCCTTAGTAGTTGGGGCCCATCTCCTATATGTGTCGTATAATATTTTGGCATTATAACATTCACACGACGGAAATTTTTATATCTCTTCTTAAGTGTTTGTTGTTATTTTGTTTATAGTTTGACTTGTCTCGATCCGACCAAGTGTTGGTAAATTTAGGTCACCAAATATTAAGGCTGGCCCATACCTATATGGCAGCGTCGCTATTAATAACAGCTTTGTGGGACATTTCGGGGAATCAACTGTTGCTGCGTGCATGATGTTATACCTGACTCTACCTCAATTCACTCTGGTAATCAGGCATGAGTTATTGAAGGTCAGTCGTTTTGAGTACGAAGAAATGGTCTTCTACGGGAAATGATTACCAATTCTTTCCGGGTGCCGAATTCATGAACTCTTTAATCAGAAAGCTTCCAAAGAAACGGAAAAATGAATAAAAATACAAGGGATATGGTGGATGGTGGTGTGTTCCGGACGTCATATAACGTCTATTCCGCGGAAAGATCCTGATGAATTCACCAAAGTTACTTTCTTACCCTTGCTACGTTGTAAATGAGCAAATTACCAAAACAATAGGCACCTGAGATAACTATCGCCTTTGAATACTCTGTCATTGTTATTTTAAGCTTTTCATACCTATTTTTCTTTTTGGGATTATGCTCATCAATGTTTGTCATTTTCCTTGTTTTTCTGGTTTCCTACGAAAACATTTGAAAGTTTTCTATTTCAGAATATTTAGGACGGTAGTAATTGGGACTAAGCTAATAGATTGAAAAACAGCGGAAGTTCCAAATTCCCTGTTCGATTTGCTATTATGGATGCTAAAATTAGATTAATTTTTGCCTTTTGTTCAGTAATGGTGCCTGATCGACATGTTTCAATTTGTCCTTTTTGGTACGCAATGGAAAAATATAAATTTTCGAAAATATGATTTTTTTCAAAAATCTTCTTTGAGCATAGGATCTCAAGCGATATCTCTGGATTGCATAGGCGGATCCAGGATTGCCGATCGGGGGGGGGCACCTTCCCGGGGGCGCCATCCGGACCGTGGGGGGCGCCATCCGGACCAGGGGGCGCCACTTATGACCGGCAAAAGCTATCAGGTGGGCGCCAAATCCTGTCGGTGGGCGCCGACTTTTGCATCCTGGGGGGGTGGGAAGCGACATTTCAGGGGGGCGCCATCGACCTTTCAGGGGGCGCCGAGGGTCGATCGGGGAGGCACGTGCCCCCCCTTGCCCTCCCTGGATCCGGCTATGCTGGATTGTATTTTAAAATCTAAAAGAAATGGAAAGGGAAAAGGACGCTCAATAAGAAGGATATAGGAGTGCGCCCCAGATGCTATATAAAACCTATTCCATGGACGGTCCTACTGATGATACCGCTCACTTACTCCTCCCTATAGCCATTGGTTGGAGGTCCTGTGGGGGCTTGGGGAGGTGAGTACTTCTTTGGACTTTAAGTCTCTGATAGGCTTTGTACAGGGCTTGTATTGCTATGCCAGTGTTAAGCCATCCAGGAACATCACCCACCGCCCCCGCCCCCCTGACTCCTGGGTCGAACAGAGATCTCCAGGGGCATAGCACTTGACACGGTGCCGAAACCAGTATCTGGGACCTCTGAAAACAACACTTTTCTCGCAAATCAGTACTTACGTCCCCCAAAACCAGCATTTAGGGGTACCATGAGACTGCCTACTGGGACCCCCCTGGAACTTAATCTCGTGGGCCCTGAGGATAAATTTGAGGGGAGGGGGAGGAAGGAGAGGAGTGCTCGCTGAGACTAGCTTTTGGGAACACCTGAAGGCAGCTTCAGGGGACCCCTGAGATTACCTCCTGGAGACCTCGTGAGACTAATTGTCGGATCTCTGAGATTGGCTCTCCGGCCCTCCTTACACTAGAACTGAAAGGTCCTCTGAAAATAACTCGGGCTTCCGAGATCGGTTGTTGGGGGACCTGAGACTAGCTCTGGGGCCGCCTAAGACCAACACTTGGCGCTACACAAGGTTAATTTCCGGCCCCTCTTCCGATTAGATCCCAGGGAGTCTCTGATACTGATTCAAGGCGCTTCTTGACCAAAATTGTGGTCTCCTGAGAATCTCTCGGGGCTCCCTAGATTAGTTATCGGCAGCACCTCTGGGCCTATTTATCAGGCCCCCCAGATTTGCTCTGGGGGAGGGGGCTGAGACTGACTCTCGGGGCCATCCAGATTAGCTCTTGGGGGTCCCCTGAGGCTATCTCTGGGGTGGGACGGGGGGGCTGAGAATGACTTCCGACAGCCCTCTGAGACTAACCCTTGGGCGCCCCCTGATACTAACACTCGAGGAGGGAGGCGTGGAAGCACCCCTGAGACTGAGTATTTGGCACGGCACTCCTGAGACTGTCTCTCGGAAGCCCAGATTAGCCCTCAGAGGCCTAAGGCTAACTCGGGGCCTGAGACCAAAATTCGGGAGCACCTCTGGGAATTACTCTCAAAGCCCCAAAATTAGCTCTTGGACGAACCGGAGACTAGCTCCCGGGAGCACTTTAAGACTAACTTTTAGGTGCTCCCTGAGATTGACTCTCGGGGCCTCTTATGCAACAACTAGGGGGGCACATCCTCAGGCTAAATCTCGAGGGTTCCCCAGATTACCCCTCGGGGGCCTCTTGCGATCAGCACTCTGCGGATCAAATGAGACCACCTCTCGGACCCCCAGATTAACTCTCGAGGCCACCTGAAAGTAAATATTGACTCCTGAGAGAGACGCCCGTAAGACTGTGGGACCGAATATCGGGGGTCCTCTAAGACTGACTCTCGGGGTCCCCTTGACCGACTCTTGGGGTTCTCTGAGACTGATTTTAATGTAGCTCCCTGAAATAGACTGTCGCAGGGCCCTGAGAACCACTCTCTGGGGTACCCTGGGACGAGTTCGGCCCTCTGAGACCGACTCTCGGGGCCCCTGAGACCGACTTTCGGGATCCCCTGAGACTAACTCTCAGGGACCCCCTGAAATCTACTTTGGGGGCTTTCGAGACTGACCCTCAGGGCGGGCCCTGCGGCTGAGTCGGGACGCCCTGAGAACGAATCTTCAGGGGCTTCTGAGACTGATTCTGGGGCCCCGTAATCAGAGAATGCTTTGCAGTGGTTCAGATTGGCCCAAAGGGGGTCCTCGGACTCCTACAACCCCTCGGCTACGCCACTGCATCCACACATTCGGGGGCCCGCCGAGATCAGCGCTTGGAGGCCCCTGAAAGCATTGCTTTCCCCCGATACCAATACTCCGGAGCCCCTGGATACTGATGCGCGGGGCTCCTAAGACCAAGCTCGGGGTTCCACTTAGATCAGGTTCGGGGGCACCCTTAGGCCCATGCTTGCGCTTTTCTCAGGAGTAACTCGACACCGTTGTTCGGGGGGCCCCCGATCAACATTCGGAGGCCCCCCCTAGAGTAATGCTCGGTACTCTGGAGCCCCTCGATACCAATGCTCGGGGACCCTGAGCCCAAGCCTGGGCCCCTGAGACCAAACTCTGGGTCCCATGGGACCAATTCTCGTGCCTCGCTCATAAGTCCCCTCGATATCGATAGTCGGTGGGGGGTGGGGCACCCCGAGATCAATATTATCCCTCCCTCTTTCCGAGATCAATGTTCGCTGCTCCGGAGCCATCGATACCAATGCTCGAGGGATCCCTAAGACCAGCTCTGGAGCCCCTAAGACCAAGATCGAAAGGCCCGTGAGACCAAGCTCGGGGCCCCTGAGACCAAGCTCGGAAGGCCCGTGAGGCCAAGCTCGGGCCTCTGATGCAAAGCTTGGGGCCCCTGAAACCAAGCTCGGGGCCCCTGAGACCAAGCTTGGGGGACCTGAGACCAAGCTCGGGGGTCCCCTGGTGCCAAACTCGGAGGGCCCCGCGACACCAAGCTCGGGGCCCCTGAGACCAAGATCGAAAGGCCCGTGAGACTAAAGCTCAGGAGGGGGTCCTGAGACCAAGCTCGGGGGCCCTTGAGACCGAGCTCAGGGGACCCCTGAGATCAATGTTCGGTACTCTGGAGCCTTCAATACCGATGATCGGGGGCCCCTGAGACCAAGCTCGGAAGGTCCCTGAGACCAAGCTCAGGGGGCCCCTGAGACCGAGCTCGGAGGCCTTCTGAGACCAAACTCGGAGGGCCCCCTGAGACCAAGATAGAAAGGCCCCTGAGACTAAGCTCGCGGGTCCCTGAGACCAAGCTAGGGGGACCCTGAGACCAAGATCGAAAGGCCGTGAGACGAAAGCTCGGGGCCCCTGAGGACAAGCTCGGGGGCCCCTGAGACCAAGCTCGGGGGCCCCTGAGACCGAGCTCAGGGGCCCCTGAGATCAATGTCTGGTTCCCTAGAGTCTCGATACCGATGATCAGGGGCCCCCTGAGACCAAGTTCGGGGGTCCCCTGAGACCAACCTGGGGGCACCCTGAGACTGAGCTCAGGGGGCCCCTGAGACCGAGCCCTGGGGACCCCCGAGACCAAGCTCGGGGGGCCTCTGAAACCAAGATAGAAAGGCCCGTGAAATTAAGCTCGGGGGCCCCTGAGACCAAGCTCGGGGGGCACCTGAGACCAAGTTCGAAGGTCCCTTGAGACCAAGCTCGGGGGCCCCCTGAGACAAAGCTCGGGGGCCCCCTGAGACCAAGCTCAGGGCCCCTGAGATTAATGTTCGGTACTCTGGAGCCCTCTATACCGATGATCGGGGGCCCCTGAGACCAAGCTCGGAAAGCCCGTGAGACCAAGCTCGGGGGGCCCCTGATACCAAGTTCGGAGGTCCCTTGAGACCAAGCTTTTGCGCTCCCTGAGACCAAGCTCAGGGCCCCCTGAGACCGAGCTCGGGGCCCCTGAGACAAGATCAGGGGGCCCGTAAGACCAAGCTTGGGGGCCCCCTGAGATCAAGTTCGGAGTTCCCTAGAGACTAATCTCGGTGGGGCTTGAGATCGAGCTCGGAGGGCCCCTTGAGATTAAGCTCAGGGGCCCCTGAGACCAATGCTCGTGTTTTCCAGTGCATATAAGGTCAGCCCAAGAGGGTTCGCGGACCCCACGGACCCCCTTAATTGGCTACGCCACTGGTCATCCCCACTTTTGAAAGTGGGAGAATGGAGTATTTTTTTCCTCACCACTTTTCTCGCCACTGGGGGGACGCACAGGGGTGGACGCAGACCGGAGTTTTGGGGGGACAAACCCATGTTTGCCGCTGCTGGGCGATGGGACGTGCGATTTGGGTGTTCGACAGACCTTGTATAAGCTGCCTCTCCAAGTACATTATCACCTCTCGGGGGGAGGGGGGAGTGAAGATTTAATTGCTCAACAGACCAAGTAAACACCTTTTTAAAGAAAATTATCCGGCCTTTGGGGGGCAAAGGTATGCTGGCCCCCCACCCTCCAGCGCTTGCGCTTTTGGGGGCCGTGGCCGGAATGCTCCCCCTGCGTCCGCCAATGACGACGTGTCATTCCTATTCTTGAGAGTGGGGGATGGAGCCCTCTCACCAATCAGTTGCCATCCGACCTAAGTTGGGTAAATACTGGGACCCGGAGTGTCTCTGGGGAACCGATCCTAAGTTTTCACAGGTGCATTGCCACGGCACAGTTTTCTGAGCGGGCCGAAGCCCAACGCTCCATCAAGTGAGCTACCGGGCAGTGGCGGATATCTAGCCGATGGGTTTGGAAGAGGCAAACCCCTATTATTTCCTCTATTACCCTGGGCAAGCCAAAGTCGAAAAGCAAAAAAAACGCCACTCAGAGAAAATCTGCGCTACAATATTACTTGCCAGTCTAATTTCGGGTATTCGAGGCGAGAAGCAAAAAAAAAACGTCACAGGGTGGAAAATATGGGCCGAGATACTTTTTTCCCATCTATAAGGCCCAATATTTACACTGAACTTGACTGTGAAGTTGAGAATTGAAGCATCAAAATTTGGCTTATAAACTAAAAATTAGTCAGAAAAACGATGTCGATCGCTGGGGGGGCAAAAACATAGTTTTGCCCCAAGCTTTTCCGTTTGGGGGCAGCCTTCCCCCTGGATCCGCCACTGCTACCGGGGGTGGCAAAGCTACATGCATGGAAATTCGCACAGATAACAAGGAGAAAATGCACAAAAATGAAGTCCGGGTTCAAAATAGGGGAGAACGTCCCCCTTCATTTGTGAGAAGAGGGACATATCCCCCATCAACTCGTCTTTCGACGCCCATGGTGCATGTGCGCATTGATTTGCTTCTCCAGAGACCTTTAGTTTTGAGGGTTTTTACTCCCTATCTAGACCTCGTTACCAGTTATGCCGTGCCATAAGCATAGGCCAAAACAAAACAACACAGGGTGTCCTTCATATGTTCCACAAATCATATTTTCCCCACGATCAGTTCTTCCCCACGTTCAATTCTTCCCCACGATCAATCTTTCCCCACGATCAATCTTCCCCACGATCAATAATGCCTCTCGAAGGTTTTTCTTTCCATGGTAAAGTTTTCTAAGCGCGGTGAGCCAAGTGTTTATTGCCGCACAAACCTGCGCCATGGATGATATCTCCAGCCTTGCGCAGTTGACAGGAAAGCGCATTTCTAGTGATGGATAATGGTTTGGAATTGTGTGGAATTGCTTCACACCGACGCACCATCACGGAGCCGGATACCGACTCCGGCAGCTCCGACAGTCCGGCACCACACGCCCCCGCCGCGGCAGCACAATTATGTAAAGGTGAGAGGGAAAATTAGCAAACCCGGGCCACGGGAGGGGGGAACAGGGAAGGTGACTTGCTTTAAGTGTTACAGAAAAAGGGTGGGTTGAAGAAAACAAGAGGAGGGAGGATGGTTGGGGCTTGGCTTGTCGTTTGCATTTTATATGAGATCATCATGGATATCTACTCAAGCAGTATTGATTCAAATCTAAGCTGAAGTAATGCTGTATTTCCTACTTAACACTGGATGATAGATTTGGAGATAGGAGGGAAGGTACAGCCCCCTGCAATTGAATCTGTATACACTAGGCTCAGAAGTTTTTCTTATAGTGTTTGCGAACTATAGCTTGCAGAGTCATAATTTTACATTCAGTTTGTGTGTTTTGCTCCCAGCTATCGATTACGTAGCCACTAATTCTCAACAGTCTCATATTTCAGAAACTAATGACAAAAAACTAGATTCTCACTATAGGTACAGCCATATCAACAATGTTTTCTGCAAATTATTTTCAAAATAGGAACTGCTAAGGAAATTTCATGCCCGGCTGAAGGCCCACTTTATTATCTTGGGTTACTCTAGGTGTAAGGTTTTGTTTTTGGTGGGCATCCTGGTCCAGTGTGCAAAGTATGGCATTTTCAACGAGATCTCGTTGGTGCAAGTGCCCTTGGAGACAGGACCGAGTGGTGCAAATTTTATCAACCTGGTGAGAATGTTTTCAACCTGGTACAAATTTGTGAGACTGGTGCAATGAAGGCAACACTTTAACTAAACAATTAATAGTTGAATGGTTATTAAGACACAGGAGGGGGCCATATAAAAAGTCCTTGACTAATCGACTAATGATAGAGGTAGCATTGCATCGTGTTGGCAGGAATGGGTGCATTTTTCTCCCTGGTATGTGGCAGATAGGTGTGAATTTTTTGAGGCTGGTGGTGCGAGAATTTTAGATGGCTGGTGCGACTCGTCTGGCCTGCTGCCATACTTTGCAGACTGGATCCTGGTGAGGTATCCCATCCATTACTGGTCTTTAATGCATTAGTTTGTTGTCCTTCAGTTAGGGGTGTGTATTTAAAAAAAAAACTATTGGGGTGCTCAAATTTGAAAGACTACCTATAACCCAGTGTGCAAACAATTGTATTTTCCATGAGGCCTCGTGGGTGTGAGTGCCCTTGGGAGACAGGACCAAGTTGTGTGAATTTTATCAACCTGGTGCGAATTTGTGAGACTGGTGCGAGGAAGGTGACACTTAAGCTAAACAAATAATGGCTGAATGGTTATTAAGATAAAGGAGGGGGCCTTATAAAAAGTCCTTAACTAAGTAATGGTAGAGGTAGCATTGCATTGTGTGGGTAGGAATGGGTGAATTTTTCTCCCTGGTATTTGGCAGATTGGTGTGAATTTTTGGGGGCTGGTGGTGTGAGCATTTTAGATGGCTGGTGGTGTGATAATTTTAGATGGCTGGTGCAGGGTTGGTATTTTTTGCCAGTTGAAAGGGGTTTCTGCCGCCAGCCGGTTTTTACTGGTTTAAACCGGCAGAAATTGGCAAACTCGGGAGGCCAAATTTGCCGTTATTTGTGGAAACTGAACTTTATTTTCCAATAGTTGTTACCAACATCATGCTGATAGGTACACTGTACCTATTTCCGGTATTCTGATCATCTTATTTAGCATTTTATATTTTCTAGTCTTAGTCTTAAGGCTTAGTGCAGTAAACGCAGATATGATCGCATGCTATCCACATTTTATTCAGTTCAATTGTTAATAATCTATAATATCAGCCGAACTAAACGGGCTAATTCAGATGTCTGGTGACAGTCTAGATTTAATAAGGCAGTTTTCCTGACTAGGAACTCAAGCCGCTCAAGCTCAGTAAGAATCCAGCCCATGCGTTGGGGCCTCCGATGCAGTTCTCCATCGGAGGCAAGGCAAGTGCCTTTAAGGTGCATGACATATTATTGCGAAGACTGTTATTATTTTATGTGTCATATTTGGTGACAATTTTGAGTCTTCTTCAATGCCGAACAATGGTGAACATTAGAAAGGGTACAAGCTGGGGATCCCCAAGCCTCTCTGAGTGACTGGTGTACTGGATCTTTTATGGCGAAGGACATTATTTCAGCCTGAATACATGGAAACTGCATTATTAGCAGTACTTTTGAGCTTCTGTAAGCTATACTTATCAAGTGAAGATCAGCATTGACTGACCTGTCCTGGTTAAAACATTCACCTTTTTCAAACAAGTTGTCTCCTCGAGCTACTTTGTTGGTCTCTTCTGATAATAAGCTCTCAAACCTAGTGGATTGTACCCCCAGTGGTCGGTTATACCATACATTTATCTCTTGGCAGGTGCACACCCAGGATTATCGTTTTGGGGGCGGCAGGCTGATGGGGGGGCGACATGTCACGCACAGGATTTCTTTTCCTGGTGAGGAGGCGGCAGTTTCGGAATGGGGACGGCTTGAATCACATATTGGGTGAATGCTTCAACGCAGGGGCGGCACGTTAGGGGCAGGGACGGCAAGGTGAGAGTAGAACTGGTACTAAAAGCCAGATCAGGCTCATTTCTGCCCTCCATGGGTGCCTGCGTCTGCCTCTTCCACTTGGGTGGGCTACTGTCTTCGAATAAAATGTCTGAAATAAATCATATAAAGTAAGATAAGGTTGAATGGACCAAACTGTTATTTAATAATATGTATATGATTTCTGGCGATTAGAGAACAAATCTTTTTATTGGCATACCTACATTTCTGATGTGGTATTTTACTTTGGCGTCATCTAAAATGTATGCACCGGTTCTTAACTAACAATAGAAGCAACGACACTTCATCCATGGTAAAAACCCTTCATATCAGAAAGGTGAGGTCACTTGGGGATTCAGGCGGTCCGTTTGGGGGCGGGGCAAACTGATCGGCGAAAAGCTGATCACTTGGCGCCGGGTGGCCTAGTGGCTTCGTTGCCAGTCGTCGGATCGGAAAGCATGGATTAACGTGGGTTCAATCCCCTCCGCGGGAAAACGTCTTCCGTGTCCGATCTGACCCGGTGGAGAGGATCCTTAAACACCCACGCCGATACTTCCTGTAATTGGGCAAGTGTGCCTGTTGGGAGCGGCCCTAAATAAATAAATAAAAAGTCGGTGAATAAAAATTGTCACACGGCCTGAATGGAAGCTGACTGCCTCTAACATTTCTTGCTGCCGGCCATGGGGGGGGGCAAAAATACTATTTTCGACTTTATAAGGCTGGCCTCTTCCCTCCCCCTGGATCTGTCAATGGATTGGTTCCAGCCATAAAAGACCATTTGGTATGAACAGATTATTGAAGTTGTGTGATCAAATGGAAGAAGAGGAAACTGAAGGCTCCCAATACACAGTAATATACGTTTTCACCCCAGAAAAAGCCCTTAAATTCAAATCTAACGCGAATATCAGTTAATGTTTAGTATTTCATAGTTTTTGCCACTTTTTGCCACCGGGTTTATACCAGCCGGCTTAAACCGGTTTAAACCAGTGGTTTAAACCACTTTCTGCCGGCTGCTGCCAACCCTGGTGCCACTGGTGGGACCAGGTAGGACCAGGTGGGACAAGTGCCACCAGCCGTTGGTGGGACTCGTCTGGCCTGCTGCCATACTTTGCAGACTGGCCTATAACCATCATACAAGAACAGTACCTATAACCACCACACAAGAACAGATAGCACAAAATTATCTTTGTTTTGGCCCTCATAAGTGGGAGAAATTTTGGTCAGCATTCCCAACAATGACCCAGTTTGCGAAGTATGGCAGCAGGCCAGACGAGTCACTGCAGCCATCTAAAATTATCACTTAAATTTGCACTACCAGTCACTTAAAATTAGCACCAATCCCCAAATTACAGGGAGAAAAATGCACCCATTCTTACCCACATGATGAAATGCTACCTCCCTTATTAGTTTGATAGGTTTCACAGGCTTCTCCTGTGTCTTTATTACCATTTATTATTTATTTGTTTGATTTTCAGTGTTGCCTCTCTTGCACCAGTCTCACAAATTCGCACCAGGTCATGAAATTCACACCACTTGCTCCTGTCTCCAAGGGCACTCACACAGACTAGATCTTATCATAAGAGCAATACTTTGCACACTGGAGAATAACTATGTTCCCAACAATGGGAACATTAAACCATATTTGGAAATGTTTGTTCCCAAGGTTGGAAACTGCTGGAACAATTTTTCCAGAAAACCCAACAGGAATCTAGAAACGATAAGGGGAAGCTTTCTACTGGGTTATTTTCTTTTCATATTAAAATTTGAGTGGGGTTCTACTTTGAATTAAGAAATCTGTTTTTGAATGTTACCTCAAATATTCATCTACACTGCATGATCCAGCCCCAACAGTAAAGAACAATGGAAAAAAATTTACAAACATTTTTTAAAAGATTTGAGGGAAAGCTTATTAAAATAATAAAGAAAAACAAAGTTGCAAAATTGTAGGCTGTAAAAATATTTGTACTGGTGTCACACAGTTGCTGCCCAGCATGTGGCACAGGGGCATAGGAACGGTTTGAAAAGTGGGGGGGACCAACCTTAAAGGGGGCCCACCTCAAGGGGCCCCAGCCCAAGGGGACCCATAATTAGGATTAATTTTGTATAGCTCGTTTGGTTTTAATAAGGCACGCATGCACACTAGGTTGTCAATACATGAAAAATTGAGAAATCAAATTTTGCCCTATGATTTCGAGATTACCAATAAATCATAGTAAAAAGCCAAAAAATGTTCTCTTTTTCAAATAGTAAATACATTTTTGGGCTCTTTTGAAGGATTTTAATCATTTATTATCGCGAACACATTTTTTTACATTTACAGATGTTTAGGCTCTTTTTATCATATTTACAAAACTAAAAACTGTTTAAAAAACTACAAACTTTGATACCAAATAGCCTTACTTCGCTATGCCTAATCAACTTTTATTTACTTATTTAATGAAAAAATGGGAACATTTATTTAGGCTATTACGTATTCCTTCTTTCCATCATGAGAAATTGATTTAGGTAAAGGCTGATCACACTAAATTCGCATTTACGGACCAAAGTTCGTATGGCTAAAGTACATATAAACTTCGTACGCATAAATTCGTAAGCAAATATATGTACGTAGAAAATAAAACTCGTATGCCAAAAGTACGTATGCAAAAATACGTAAGCAAGTGAACGTAGGGGCATAAAACTCGTAAGCCAAAAGTACGTAAGCAAAACTACACGTTCATGTCATGATACCTTAAAACTTCTTCCCGTACGATCACGACAGTTCTGACCTCCTCGTTAGAAATTTAACGAACTCTGAAATTACCATCGTTTTGATGGGTTATCCCGTGATAGTGTCGTATTTCGTTTACCAAATGAGCCCTTTGAAACATATTTTTTAGTTCAGATTCTGTTTTTCCTCTTTGGAAACAAATAAGCCTGTGATATTTAGATCCCGTTGGTATTAAAACTCGCAAATTTTCTCTGCCGAGAGAATTTAACAGGACTCGGGAAAGGCCAAACTCACGTAAGCTGTTGTTCTAGTGCGCCACCAATGTCATCGTACGATGTAGTAGAGATTGGCACTTGCAAGCTGGATTGGTCACCAAGGTCTGCATAGAATAGGAATGGAATGCAATGGGATAGGATTTTGCAGAAATGGAAAGAATGGGAAGAAATTTCCTAGGGCTCATTAGGAACATGGTGGAATGGAACGAAATTTCGGCCAGATTTCAAGGAAAATGATGGAATGAGACGGAATGGGACGGACTTTTCCGACATTTTAGGGATTGAATGGATTGGAACAGAAAAAACGGGAGAGAAGGGGGTGGAGGCTGAAAAAACGTCCCATGCAGACCTCAGTTCCTCTATGCGTTAGTTTTTCTATGTGTCCTCTGCCGATAACCATATACTCATATTCTTTTAAGAAAATCGGAGACAATTGCGTAAGGCCTGTGCTGAAATGTCGTGGAATGCCCCCACCCTACGTACTTAAACTCGTACGAACTTTTTCTTTACGGAGTTCTTACATTACGAACATTTTAGCCCTTCGTGCTTTAACCCGTACGAACTTTTTCCATACGAACTTTTACATTACAAACATTTTACCCCTACGTACTTAAACCCTTGCCCCGGTGGCGGGTACGAGCCACCTTCGCCCTGGTGGGTGTCTAAAAAAGACCCCCACGATCTCAAAAACTAAGAGCTAGAAAAAATCGCAAAACGGCAATTGAAAGATCTTCAAAAATTATATCGAAAATACTTTCATTTTGATCATTTTTCTCGTCAAGTCAATATCAAGGTCACAAGAGGTCAAAATAGGTCAAAATCACTAATATGAGGTGTACTAAAGAAACCTCATACATCTCAGAAACTGTGATAGCTAGAAACATTTATTTAACACCATTCGAAAGCTCTTGAGCTGCTCTTTCATTGCAGTGGCAATGATTTTCGGGTCAGGTCAAAGCCTAGGGAGCTTCAGGTCACTGAATATTGGAAATGTTCTGGGGAATGTCCGTAGCCACCCACGCATAAAGGCGTTTCCTTTTTCGCTAATAACTCCCAAACCAAGCAAGATGCAGCAATAGCTGATGCACCATTGCAATCCTCGCATCAATAAAAATCAAATGATATATAATATTACCATGCCAGGTCAAATTTGACATTTGACCTGACCCGGGTCAACGGTCTGACCCAACTTGCCCTGGTATAGTCATGATGTATATCATTTGACTTGCAGTGACTATATAAATACTTTGGTGAAAAAATGAAAGTTATATCTTTGTTTACTAAAAATGTATACAGTAAAACACCAAAAAATGCTTATTTGACCCAACGTGACCTTTCAAAGGTCACAAGTCAAAATTTTGGGTATCAACTTTAGAAATGGGCTAAGAGCAAGTCTTAAACGATGTTGGAAGTTGATTCAATGCATACTTATTGAGAAAAAAACTCATTTCGTTATTTTCCCCGTGTATTTACAACGGGGAGGTCATGCTCTGCACATGACCTTAGGTCACCAATATAAAAATTCCGGAATATATGTTGTAGCTCCTGGTGAGCCCATTATGTGGTATGAGTTTCGAATTGATCAATTAAACCTCCTTTTAGTTATGTAGTCCTGAGAATTTTTTGAGGTGAGGTCACTTCACTTGGCCTGGTGACCTGACCTGATATGACGTTGAGCTAAAATTTTCAGGAAAGATGTAAAAATGATGAAGGAACAGCTATACTAAGTTTGGCGGCGCTGCGGGCCGCCGTTTTTTTGGTCACTTCGGGAAAACCCGAGGGGGTCTAAAAAGACCCCCACCCGGGCGAAGGTTAACCCGTACAAACTTTTTCCATACGAACCTTTTCCATTACGATTTTTAGACGCGTATTAGGTACGTATTTTATCTCTACGTAATTAAGCCATACGTACTTTTGCGTACGTACCTACTTTAAGCATAACTTCTTCCCGTTATGAACTTCTTCCTTGAGTACTTTGGCCCGCAACCCTAAATCTGTCTAGCTATGTTTTGATGCCTAAGATGCAGAGTTCCAGTATGACTGCAAGTGCAATGTACTTGATGGCCAGTTTTGTGATGCCGAGGAGGTGTGGGCATGGTATTATAGTGATTAACAACCTGGCTCCACGCGGCCGACCCGGGTTTAAGGCCCGGCAGATTCCTTGTGCAAGGAGCAATTTGACTCCCCAAGAAACCCCTCCAACGGGGAAAGAGTTGGCGATGCCATATAACCCTGGTAGTTGGTGCGTCAATAAGTCCCAACAGTTATTGTTATTATGTCAAGCAGGGATGCGGAGCCAGAGCCGGAGCCGGTCGGAGCCGACCATTCTGCCCGGAGCCGGAGCCGCCGAAACACTTTTGATCGGATCCGGAGCCGGAGCCGTCAGAAAGGGTCCGGCTCCGGCTCCCAAAGAGCTCTCAAATTACCAAAAGTCAAACGTGAAATGGTCACATTTTACCTCGTGAGATGTCGCATGGAAACACCTTTATTCACCTGAAATATTACACTTTCTCAATATGTTATGAATATCGAGATTAATGAAATATTCCAACTAGGGTGTTCCGTATACGGTCTCACTCTCGGGCAGGTAATGTCATTTAGGCCATTTAGCAGGGGCAGAAATTGGCAACAAATGAAAGCATTGGCTGACACTGGCGGATCCATGAAGGGCGAGCAAAAAAAGGCATTGGCCCCCCAAACTGCCCAATTTTTGGCGATTTTCTTAAAAAACCATATGTTTTTCACGATTTATCCCATACCGTCGGCCTGCATCCGCCCCTGTTGACAGACGCAGGGGGATGCCATTCCTGTCATGCCCCCCCCAAAGCCCTGGAAGGGGGACAGACTATCTTCTGGCCCCCAAAGGCGGATGAAATTGTTTGAAAAAGGTGTTTACACTAGGTCTGTCGAGCAATAAAATCTTTGCTCCCACCTCCCCCCCCAGGAGAGCTATCATGTACTCGGAGAAGTACCTAGTTTATACTAGGTCTGTCGAGAACCCAGGGCAAAAGGCGCAGAAAACAGCATCCCCGTCACTCGATGCGGCACTAGCCGACTTCAAAAACCTGGGTCGCCTAAAGAGAGCGACCGTATGCGACATCTTAGATAAATATCCAGCCATCATCCAGCCGACTAGCCTGGTAATGGCCGCGCTACCAGTTACTCAGGTGTCCGTGGAGAGGTTGTTCTCCGCGATGAAGCTACTGCTTACTGATCTCAGGTCCAGACTAAGATCAGACACATTGAAGGCAATGTTGCTGCCCCGCTCCAACCGCGATTGGGTGGTGTAGTGAGCGAACCAGGTGCTGGGCCCTGGGCAGTAGGGTGGTTGGTTCCGATTTTTCTCGAAAATGAATTATGCCATCAGCCTATCTGATGTGTTTTTTATGTTGAACACTGTTAGCATAGGGTCGTTCAAAAAAACTTTCTTTTCAGACTCGAACCCACTTTTTGCCATTATATATTCAATACTGATTTCAATGAGCCACATTCCAAGCGTCTACGACAGCGGGAAAGATCGCCTCAAAACGGTTAAAGATTTCATGTTGCGGGCGCGATAGGCCGCCCGGCGTTGCAGTCTCCCCTTGTTAAATTGGTATATAAGGGGTACAAAACCTACCCGTAAAGACAGCGTGGCATGTGCGTGCGTATAAGAGCGGTAGATGGGATTTAACCTGCAGGCATTTATTGTCAGATGGATTTGTAGCGCAATACAAATACATGGTATTCCACAAAAGACCTGAAATTAAATGATTCAGCACCCTTGTACTCAAGATCGCGACAGAACATGAATGCCTTCCGGAGGCGAACCTTTGTCTAGTAGCTATCGCTGGAGAACGTCGTGAGGCAGGTGCTTCTCCCTATTCTCCTGCGAACTATTTAAGAGCTCTGGTATTGATAAAAGAAGATCCTGTTTCATATTTTTACCCTTTCGGTGGCTCACGAAATCTTCCACCAGCTTCACACCACGTTCTGTGGGACCGTTCACGACAGTAAGTTCTGGAATACCTTGAACCAGGGGAAGCTATACCAGCTTCTCAACGGAGCCATTTCTGGTCAGAATATTTCAGATTCAGGCAATCGAATACCAGCCAGCTGTCAGGAGTAACAAGCTGGCTAAGGCTTAGTACCGACCATTTACATAGCTCTTCATAGCCTCTATCGGAAACTTAAGCCTGCCCTAGTCAAATGTGAATCGTTTGCTGTTTTGGCCAATTGTTATGCGACTGGCTCCTTACCTCCACGATGGTGGTTCTCACCAGCGCGACAGAATATAACTTTCTGTGCACAGATACCACAGCTGATGACAAATTGACTTCAGCACATTCAGGGCGATTTCTATATTAACTTAATGAAAGCACTGCATTGCATTTTATGGATAGCTTTGAGGCTCATAGAAGGCTCTAAAGCTGACTATCCGCGACGGAGGAACCCAAATGCATGGTTTAGAACCACTTATGAGGAAAGCCGCTAACTATTTCGGAGTCTGAGTGGCTCAGTCGGTTAGCGCTTGCGCTCGACTTGGCCAATGACATTCATTATATGCTGGATGTCGTGGGTTTGAGCCCACCCAGAGGCAGAATCTGGCGCCCTGCTCTAGCCCGAGCTAATTCCTTCCCTCTCTCCTCTGATGCCATATGACCTGAGCAGTTGATGCGTTGTTAAACTCCAAAAATTATAATATTCTGTCTTTAAGTATCTTCTGGAATGATGAACGGAATCTGACACAGTAATAGCACGCACTTCATGCCATAAATGTCGTATATTCCATAAAATGGCTCGCTGGTGAGCTCCGGGTCTTCTAAACAGACATTTGTTGGAGACAACCTCTCCTGACAGCCACACGTAAACCAGCTTGCGCAATTCGAGATAATACTCCGGTATTGTGTAGAGGCGCTGAAGTCAATGTGCAAACGCAACTGTTATTTGTGACCAGAAAGTTATAATCTGCTTCGTAAATAAGAATCACAATGCTGAAGGTAAAAAGGCAGTGATACAGTACCTGGCCTAAACAGCAAAACCATCCACCTTTCAGTTAGGTAGGCTAAAGTTTCCGACAGAGGCTATGAAGAGCTCGGCTCGATACCAAGCCTCTCCCAATTTCTCATTCCTGAAAGCTGGATGGTATTCGAGCGCCTGAATCTGAAAGATTCTAACATGAAATGGCTCCGTTGAGAAGCTGGTGACTGGTATGGCTTACCCTGTTTCGAGGTATTCCAGAACTTACTGTCGTGAATGGTCCCACAGAACGTGGTGTGAAGCTGGTGGGGGATTTCGTGAGCCACCTAAAGGGTAAAAATATGAAACAGGATCTTCTTTTATCAGTACCAGAGCTCTTAAATAGTTTGCAGGAGAATAGGCATAAGCATCTGCCTCACGACGTTCTCTAGCGATAGTTACTAGAGAAAGGTTCGCCTCCGGAAGGCATTCCTGTTCTGTCGGGATTTAGATCTAGGGTGCGGAATCGTTTAATTTCAGGTCTTTTGTGGAATAACAAGTATTTGTATTGCGCTGCAAATACATCTGACAAGTAGATGCCTGCATGTTAAATTCCATCTACCGCTCTTATACGCACGCACATGCCAGGCTGTCTTTACTGGTAGGTTATGCACCCCTTTCATCCCAATTTAACAAGGGGAAACTGCAACGCCGGAGGGCCAATTGCGCCAGAAACATGAAATCTTTAACCGTTTTGAGGCGATCTTTCCCGCTGTCGTAGATGCTTGGAATGTGGCTCATTGAAATCAGAATTGAATATATAATGGGAAAAAAGTGGGTTCGAATCTGAAAGTAAAAAATATTTTTTTAACGACCCTGCTGTTAGCTCATCGAAGTTTTTCTTTGCGGGCTGTCCAAGCCTTACTTGATCGTTGTATCTTTAATTTTCTATGTGGGTTTGCGGGCATGTCTGACCCATATTTCTGTTTGCCATAACAGTACAGTGCAGTTTGCCATACGACTGCACTGCAGTGTAGGTTGGTCCAGTTTTGAGGTTCACTGGCCTTTGGCATCTGGTCAAGAGCGTTCGTTCATCCAGTTGCCATTTTTCATTCGTACAAATACATAGTCACTTTGTATCTGATGGACTTTCACGCCCTTGAGAACGTTTCGATCACATTTTGGATATAGGAACATTGCCATTGCCGGAGCCGGAGCCGGTCGGAGCCGACTATTTTGCCCGGAGCCGGAGCCGGAGCCGTTAGGACACTTGAACCCGGAGCCGGAGCCGAAATCATAACCCCGGACAGGAGCCGGAGCCGTCCAAAATTGTCTCGGCTCCCGCATCCCTGATGTCAAGGAGGTCCAGCTTTGATCCTGAGCACCAGTTCGATATGCTATACCCTTTGGCAGATGAATCCATCCCTCCTCTCAGCATTACAGTCTGAACTGGCTCCAGCTGTCACTTCCTTTACAGCTCTCTCTCTCTCTCTCTCTCTCTCTCTCTCTCTCTCTCTCTCTCTCTCTCTCTCTCTCTCTCTCTCTCTCTCTCTCTCTCTCTTTCTCTCTTTCTCTCTCTCTCTCTCTCTTTCTCTCTTTCTCTCTTTTTCTCTCTCTCTTTTTCTCTCTTTCTCTCTCTCTCTCTCTCTCTCTCTCTCTCTCGTGTGTGTGTGGGTGTTTTATGTCTGTATCTCTATTTATCTGTCTCGGTCTTTCTGCATGGCTGTCTTTCTCTGCCTATGTCTGTCAGACTGAATGTTTTATATTATTTTTGGGGCTTATCGACGCACCAACTGCCAGGGTCATATGGCGTCGCCAACTCTTTCCCTTTTGGAAGGATTTGTCGCTAGCCAGCTTGGGTTCTCCTTGTTCAGGGGAGCCGTGGGGCCTTAAACCCGGGTCGGCTGCGGGCCGGCCAGCTAGGGGCTGACCACTCCCACTACCGCGCCCTCTGCTTATATGTCTTTGTCTGTTGGTCTGTTTTTGCCTGTCTGTATCTATTTATTTCTGTCTGTCTGGTTATCTCTAAATTTATGTATAATCTGTCGAGCCATATCTGTCTGTCTCTGGCTGTCTGACAGTCTTTCTTTGTCTATCTATTTATATCTGTCGGTATCTGCCTTTGACTGCCTTTGTCCATCTGTATGTCTGTTCAATGGCTGGCTGACTGGCTGGCCCACACATAACCTTAGCAGCCAACAGGCTTAAAATTTCAATGTATGTTTGTATGTTTCTCTCTGTCTGTTTCTGCCTGCCTGCCTGCCCATTGCCCTAGCAGCCGGTGTACCCTAAAGTGCAATGCCTATTTGGCCCGTCCGTCTCTCTTTGTCTACCTGTTCATGTACAGTGGCTGTCTGTACGTCCCATAACATTGCGTTAGCAGCCGATGCACCCTAAAACTCTAGTGCCTCTTTGCCTGGCTGTCTCTGTCTGCCTCTGTTACTCTAACTTGAGGGTTGGGCACAATATTTGAGGGTATCTCCCCGCCGTCAAATCGAAGGTGGCTCAGATCCCTTTTCGTGCGCTTCTTGTTAAAGTAGACATGTTGTCAAAATAGTTCAGTTTTCTTCCCAATGACAATATGCCTGTTAATTGCTTACGCAAATTTTGTTTCAGTGGAAGTGCTTTCAAGGGAAACCACCTGTCGCGGAGGAGCAATCCGCGGATATGTCAAGGCGCCCTTGCATACTCCACCGCTGCATTGTCTCTCGCTGCTGACTATCGCGATTTCTCGGTGCCGAAGAAAGACCCTCTCCTCCGCACTGCTGCGTAACTCGCTAACGCGTTCATTCGGGGTCTGCAGTAGTATCAACTCCAGGTCGTTGCCTACCGCGGCTATGTGCGAAGTGACCTGGAGGTGGTCAGCTGCAGGCGTGGCTGCCCGTAGCATCCCCTCTCCCACGTCGAGCTGGTTGAGATCGAGCTCCGCGATTATAATCAGAGTGGTCACAGGTTTCCTGCTGTCGGCCCCTGTAGCGCTCCACACACGGTTGAAGCCTTGGGTCTACCAGCGCCTTAGTCCACTCCGCCGTCGCACCCTGGCCACGTGCGTGATTTGCTGATCAAAATTGCTCCCCGCAGAAGACCCGCTCCGAGGTCACGGTGGACACGACGGCCCCGAGATGCCTGTACACTACCTCGGGGTGGTGGGGTTTTGGGCTAAGAGGTTCTGAAACAAAGCCCGCCTGCGGCTGATACCGCGATCGGGAAGTTGTTGGGAGTCACTGCTCAGCTGCGGCTGACTCGAGAGTCCGTTCTCCTTTGATCTGGATGAAGGACTGGGCGACCACCGCTTGGCTCCGTACTCAGTCCGATGCACGACACTCTGGACAACACTTGACTAACCTACTGATCCTCCGCCCGGGTAGATTCCAGTCGTTACGTGCACCAGCTGTGAACCAGCACTCTGAGGCGGAGCTCATCACACTGCGAACCGCACTAGCTGACTTTAATCCCTAGGGTATTGGTGAACCAGTCACGGCCTCGATCGATGTCTGCAAGAACTCCTGACCACCACGATCCTCTCCCTGCTCTCAGCTTGGGGTGTCGTGGCATAGATGACACCCTGGAGCGGCCATATGGGT